>CM060462.1:8465000-9005000 GCA_030544235.1 Lepturacanthus savala | reverse complement strand
TTGTGCCACTCCAGCCTACCTGTCCGCCAGCCACTCGAGTCCATCAGCAGCTCGCCGGAGTCTCCTCTCAGCCGTCCTCCCCCCCGTTCCAGACTTCCATCCGCCTTCCCCAGGCCCACACGTATGATTTAATTCCCTTTCTTCCCTTTCCACTGTGCCTGCGTCTGCTTGGTTTCACCTGCGGAGCGTGACATATTTACAATTTTCATAGAGCCTTTGCCATGAGCAGTGTGGGGGAAAAAAATAAAGATCTAAAGGGCATCGTTGTTATTGAAAATTAAACAGGACTTCTTGCAGATGATGCTGTTGCCTTCCTTGAACAACCCGATAAATCACTCCCTGTTTTGTTTTGTCACGTTTTTGGATATAAGATTAATATATCTAAAAGACAGATACTTATAATGAGTTATACACTGTCCAAATTGACACACGAATCATTTAAGTACAACAGAATATATATATATATATATATATATATTACATATATATATTACATATTGTATGGTAACATCAAAAAGGGATTTTTTTTTTTTTTTATTTGAGTGAAAAGATCTTAAAACCAGAGCTAATAAACATGATTCTCAATTCAAGCTTCTCCAGTCAAGAGTTCTCATTATTAGATTTTTTTTTAATAAGAAAAAAATATATATTAATTAAAATGTCTGGAAGAGCCTTGTAATACCTTAATTTAACATAAAATATTACCATCATTGAACATTTAATAAGATGCCCTATACCAACAATAAAGTGTAATAAGTGTTCTGGCACTTTTACTCAGCACTGTTTTCTTGAACGAAACAGAATATAAACATGCATATGCATCAGTTAGCTGTGCATGAGATGAACATTGATTATGACTGGAAATGCTCTTTTATCAGTGCATACAGAACCTGGTGGCACAAACGATGCTTTGGTCACAGAAGGGGAAAAAAACCTCTACAACACAGACTCCCTCCCACTCTCTAAAGGCACTTAAAATACCAGGGTAGTGACGTGAGTAGTGCCAGTTTTACTCATCCCTGTTACCCCTGGTAAACAACTCCACTTCCTAATAAAAATCTTTCCACTCCGCCACAGCCCTTTTGTATGAGGCTGTGGTGTCATGCTCATGGATAGAATCCTCTAATATTTCTATCTGAATGAGAGAGGAGGGTTCTCACACATATGTGACATGCAGGGTGTGTCACCATTAGGGCCATTTATATGGAGACTTTTATATTGACGCATTGAGAACAAATAGTACTTTTAAATATCAAAATAGCCACCCTTGATGAGTGTGAAGGATGTGGAGGGAAGAGTGTGGGAAGTGCCCTGGACGGTGCTATGTCATATTCCACTAGAACAAAACAAGTCAACTTTTACTTCTAAGATACTTATTAAAATTAAAAAGTTAGTCATTTAGCTTTACACATCAGCAACATACACCAGCGTATTCACACGCAATGTCTAAGGAAACAGCTACACAATGAATTAAAGAAACAGCATCGTGACTTTTCTACATCCAGGGTCATGGGTGCCTTCATCGCTTTCTCCCAAACTCCATAAAATTGCATCTTGCTGCAAAAGTCGTCCCATCTCTTCTTTCCTCGATCTATAAATTTGCTGTTCCCCTTATCCAGGACCCGAAGCAGCTTATCCATCACCTATAATGCATAAGTAAGCATTTTAACCTACAACAATGCTTGCTGTTCTTAATAAGCCAAAACAGCGAATGATGAAGATCCTTGAAACATAGATAGAACATCCAGGATCACAGAAATGTCTCAGCCTACAGTCTTGAACCTGCAACCCTCTTGCTGTGAGGTAACAGCATTAACCACTGCTTCGCCGTGTCAGTCTAAATGGATTAAATAGTCTTTAATGTCAAAAAGAGTCAAGACCCAATGAGAACTGAAATGTAAAAATGTTAATATATTGTGATATCCAGAGTTATAATACTGACTAGGCTTCATACCCAATCCACTATTGGTAAAATGACTACTTATGTGAAGTGTGGCCATCATCAGCACTGGCCCCAGATGACTGATTCAAAATAATTGTTGATCCACTTGATTCTCCATCATTATCTTCTCCCTGATCACTTGCTGAGAAATTAATGTGACGCATTTTCTTTTTATGGCCCCTCTCTGGTCTAAGCCCCTGCCTCTTTTGTGGGGACTTCACATTCTGCAGCCTTGTGCAAAGAGTCTTATAAATGGCAATATATAAGAGTGGTAAATATAATTTCACTCATTGAAAGAAAAAAATTGAACTTTGAAGAGTATCAGCCAAAATCTAAGTGCACAAAATAATATTACTTGCATGTTTCATAGTTTTGTCTTCATCCTATAGCATGGGATAATACACCACATGTTTTCCAGCCACTGCAGAGACTTCATGCTAGGAAGGGTACCTTTCCTTGCTGACTTGCTCACAAGATGAAATTCATGCTGGTGACAGTGTTTCTCACCAGCCTGTATCTCAGCTCTTTGGACATGACACACTCCAAGTGAAAGTAACAGAAACACACAGAAAATCCTTCTAAATATAAAGAACAAGATGTGACAACTGAGATCAGTTGCACAAGTACTGTAAAACTGGGAATGAGAAGCCAAGACATGTCAGTGGATAGCTGGTCATATACAGACAACATTAAAGTTGGAGTGCAACTTGTGATAGCTAACTTAACTATCTGCAATGGCTGAAACGGAGTGGTACTTATGATAATAATCATGAAACCATTGTTTATCTCAATATCATAAAAAAACAGTCAAATCATAAATACATATTCAATCCATCCTTTAGCATATGAAGTTGCTGTTCTTGCCCAGGCAACAGAATTGATAGATGCTGATCATATGTCATATTAACAGTTTGTCAGTTTCAATAATGGTGTGTATGTTTTGACAAAATATGATGTCATTGAATATAAAACTGGACATTAAAAACCACTGGATAAGGTTTTGAAGGCAAGTGTGATGTATTTAAAGTGTTGATATGGTTTGTTAACATAATGATGTTGACACTGCACCAGTACTTGGAATAAATGAAATAATGTGACAAGGATTAACAAATCCTAAGCGTAATTATTAAGCATGTATTACTAGGCAGTCTTAAAATTAGTTTTACATTGTATATTACTCTCAAAACTCATTCATAATACTTTTAGGCTAGGCTTGGTAGAACATTCTTCACTTTAGGTTTAAAATAACAAAAAATATACTGGATTAACACCTAGAAGTCTATGCTTCTGCAAATATTTTTTCTACTAACTTTTTTCTTCCATTTAACAAAATGGAAAAAGCGGTTGAAGTCGGTGACATTATTCTACAGACTGAACACTCCAGAATTCTGATAAGTGGTCTGATGTCGGCCTGTTGGTCTGGGGGAGGTGCCAAATGCACAAATAAAAAAAAAAGATGTGTATTTCTGGCGGAAAAATTATGCATTCACTGAACGTCCATCAAGCTCTCACCTTGTTTTATGAATTGGACGAAGCTGAGGGCCAGTCTGATATCAGCTCATCATTTGAGGAAGAGAGTGGCGTCGAGGAGGAGGAGGACATGACTGGCTTGTCTTTTGTCGTCCCTGATGAGAGGTAAAGCAAACTTATAAATATTTATGGTTTTTGGTTTGTTTATTGCTCTATTGTACACTATTAACCTGTCTTATAAGCATATGCATAGGTCTATGTATACAGAACATCTGGAAAATAAATACAGAGATGTATAAATATTCAGCTGTTTGTTTCCCACTTTACCTGAACATGGATGAGTAAACTCATATACTCATTTCAAAAGGGACAGATAAACAAATGTGTTTGTTTTGTGTTCAACTTCTTCACTATCATGTGCACATGAAAAAGCACGGAGCATGGGGAGACAGAAACTGTTTCACCGTATGGCACTGATCAAATTTGGCATTTGTCTCTCTCTTTTTTAATTAATCAGACTTACTGGTCATACTGTGTGAAAATACATTGAATTGAAGCTTTTTCTTTACATGGCAGGTTCTGGCAGCTTCTCTGCTGTACTTTGTCCATCTCCACCAGAGACACTGGATCTGCAGTGGGGTGTGCGGCTCCCTCTCCTGTGTGGAGTCAGGCTGCATCTGACAGCACTGAGCTGTCAAAACAATAAGCATACAAAAAGGATCTATTCATGTTTCTTAGTGTTTTTGTTTCGATTCATTGATATACTCAGATTTTCTTGTTTTCCTTAACATAACACAATAATAAAAATGTTGATGCAAAACCAATCATCTATGCAGATTCAATTCTGTATGTTCAGACTTTAAAAATTCAATATTTCACAGAATCTCATCATTCATAGATTGTTTTTTTTTCAGCAAACTCACTGTAAAAGTACTTACTATGTGTTGCAGGGGCAAAGGGAGGAAATGCATTTTACTTCCTGCTTCTATAACCTGGCATCATCTAGGACAACACTGGGGATTATGTTAAGTTTGTTGTATATCGTTTTTGATATTTTGTGATTTCCAGGACAGATGCGTTGGGTTTCACAAGATGAACATGTCCTGGGTGTGTCGAGAGAATTGCATTGGATTGCCTTGGACACTTGGAAAAAAAACAAACACTTTTTGATATGGAAACTCTGGGTCAGAAAATGCATGGGGATCCATTGAATTTCTATTTATTACGCTTGATTGAACTCCCTCTGCCTATGTCACTTCCGGTCAAGTGTTTTCAAATATGGAAGTAAAAGTCTATCACAAAAAATACCTCTGAAATATAAATGGTGAATTTTGATAAAAAACATATTCCTACAATATTTTTCTAAACATAAGTTTAAGGGAGGTTCTCACCTGAAAATTGTCTTTAAACATTTATTTATATGGTATATAAAGGCAAAATCAAAAGTAAAAAAACACTGAAATAGGCTCATACCCCTAAGCTTTAAGATAGATATGGAAGTGCTTAAATGTGTAGCATTCAATAGTAATTCCAAACCTGCTGGATATGATAAGGTATTCAAACAGTGGGGATTTAGAGGAATGACTGCATGGTGTACATTAGAGAAAGAAGGCCATCTGGAGACTTTCCAGGGAATGAGAAAAAAACATGTTTTACAGATACATGTACCTAAAAACTGAGGGACTACTACACAGGAAATCAGGACAGACCCCTCCATGTATGTGGATGGTGTTATCCAAACTTTAATTGATACAAATAATAATAAAGGAAACAAGATTAGAATTATAAATACACTATACCAAAAATTTATGATAAAGATATAAGAGAAATGGGATTCTCGGTTCAACCTAAAAGTTACAGACGATAATTGGATATATATCCATAATGGACATGAGAAACAGATCATACATCCACCGGTCATCGATACAATGATAGAAAGTTCTCCTTAAAAATTCAGTATAAGCTGAAGAGTAATCAGTTGCACAAATGTTTCATACTGAAGAGTGTCAGGAAATGTCAAGAGTTGTTTTGCAAAATTACACACAGGATAAGTGAAAATATATGGGGATATGACATTCTTATAAACTGCATACAGTGTCTGCAATTTTACAGAGGAAATGATACTAATACATGATCGGTATCCGGTCAAAATAGGAAATAGAGAAACATGGATCCTTCGAACCAGGAGCCATAGACTGAGTTGGTTGAAGAATTATAAGTCATGAATAAACTGAATAAATGAAAAAACTGAAATATTTCTTAAGGCTACAAGAAATACAAGTGAAAGATAAATGGATAGTGTACAAGGACACAAACAGTGACGTGTGAAACCAATGGAATGTGAAATAATGAACTACTTGAACTACTACGCGACACCTATTTTTTAAGAAAGTTGTCAACTCATATTTCTTTTCATTTTGATTGTTTTGTCGTTGACTTTTGGCATGTGATAAATGCTGTTATGAAAATCATAAACAGCATCCACTGCAAAGCAAAGCAGCACAGGAAAACCAAGGACTTTGACTTCCGTTTTTGTTCAGTTTTTGGTGAAATCAAAGAGCTGCAAGGCAACGATAAGACTTTTGTTGATATGATAAGTGCTTTAAATGCATTTAAAGCCAAGATGGACATTTTCTCTCTGAGAGAAAAAAGGTGCTACATTCTCCCTCTGACATTTGACAAAATTGCAGAAAAGTACTGTCAAGTCATAAACACACTTGAGCACGAGTTAGAGAACAGGTTTTGTGACCTTGCTGAGATTAAGCCATGGGTGTCATTCATTTCCAATCCTTCCATGAACGTGGACATAACACGCATTGCTGAGCAACTAAGTGCGAAGTTCAACTTGGATGCTGGACAGAAAGAGACTAGCACTGCAAAATGACCTCCACCTTAAAAGCCTACCAGGCTGCACCAAACCTTTGGTACCTTGCTGAAGTACAGTGGGGTATGTACAGCAGCTATGAAGATTGCGAGCCTGTTGGGTTCAACCTACCTCTGTGAATCAGCGTTTTCAACAAGAGAACAAACACAGAACATGCCTCGCTGATTCACTTTTGCAAGACTCACTTAGAGTTGCAGTGTCAAATTACACATCAAACTACAATACACCGGTGAACAGCATAAAATGCCAGTTTTCCCACTAACAAAGAAACAGAAACCAGATGTTGTCAGTGGCAACATGCCAGTGCCATGGCAAAGTTGAGTAAAATATTGAAAAGTTTGTGTTCAATTCAAAAGTGTTAACAATAATAATAATTATTATATATAATTAGTGTGAGAAATCATTAATATTCTACTCTACTGCATGTTCAAGGAGATTTTATGGAGAATTTAGAATACAGAAATAAATGTCAATGTACAATGATGGAGGAGATTGTCACAATTGCAAGGATGTCAGAGAAATAGATTAGAAGATATTCAGAAACTATAATATCAATAATAAATAAATTACTGCAGAAGAAGGAATATACTTGATTATTAAAGAGTCTCAGTGTCTTTCTTATCCTCCCAAAGTGAATTTATAGATGTCCATTAGCACCAAACACATAAACACTTTCGTTTCTGGAACTAGACAAAAACATTGACTATATATGAGGCATCTCAACATTTCCCATGAAAAACATATTAATCAAACACAAAAACAAAACTTACTAAATAGGCTGGTTACAACTAACAATAAGGTTTAACTAGAAGCTTCTAAATCAAACAACCAAACATACATACAAATCCATACACTGCTACAGCACAATCAGTAAGAAAAAAGAAAGAACTGAAACATGAAACAACTGAAACATCCTCATTCAGGATTTTAAATAAAGGTTTGGTTATATATATATATATATATATATATATATATATATATATATATAATATTTTTTTAACCCATTTTATTGAGGACTTCTCTTTTTTTCCAAGATAATTCATCCACTGGACAGGTGTGGCATACTGGAAGGCTATGGATCAGAGGTGGAACAGTCATGCACCGGCTGGAGAATGAGTCCTTGGGCAAGATACTTAACCCCAATCTGCCCCTGATGGCTGTGCCACTGGTGTGTGAAAGATTAGCCTACTGACATGTGGCCTGCACCTTGTATGGTAGCCACTACCATCAGTGTATGAATGGGTGAATGAACACTTGCAGTGTAAATCACTTTGAGTGGTTGAAAAGACTCGAAAGGTACCATCCAAATACAGCCTATTTACCTTTACCTTATCAAGATGTTGATGCATGTAGAACTTTTAGGATGAAAATTTTGCATTCCTCATGATTCGCACTATATTCACATTATAAGTTGTGAGTTAAGAGTGATAGGTTATTGCAATATGTTTTTGCAATTCAGTTGATGGTTCCATTAGTTCCAAATTCATGAAATGGTTCCAAATAGTAATGTATTGTAAATTAAAGTAAAAGTAAATATACAACCTCATCCTACAATGTAGTTTTGTTTTGAAGAAAAGATCTTTATTAGGAAATAAGCTACTTATTTCACAAATCTGAGCAATTGTTTAAGCAAAATTTGCCTGACATTAGCAGGGATTGGAATAGTGTCGTACAGGCCGGACCAGAGTATCTCAAACATACTCAATAGGTGACATGTCTTGAGCATTTTGCAGATGCAAGAACTGCTCTGCATACTCAAGAAATGTCACCCATGTCTTCAGTATGTAGATCATGCAAGAACTGGTATTTTTGCAACATGGGGCTGTGCATTATCATGCTGGGACATGAGGTGCTGACAGTGGATGAATGGCGTGATGGATCTCATCACTGAATCTTTGAGCATTCAAATTAACATTATGCATACTTATGCCTGTCCATCCCATAACCCCACCACTACCATGGGACACCACTGTACAAAACGTTGACCCCAGCAAACCTCTCACCCACACAACGCCATACACGCTGTCTGCCATCTGTCTGGTACAGTGAAAACTGGGATTCAAAATGGCAGATGCCAGCAAACATGAGCATTTTCCCACTCCAGTTGGTTTGGATGATATGTTGTCAGGGCAAGACCCTGGTGAGGATGACAAGCAGATGAGCTTTCGTAAGATGGTTTCTGACTGTGCAGAATAAAACATCATAAAACACTCCTTACACTCCTTTGGTTATGACACCCCTCTCTTAACTTGTCACACAAAACAGATATTATATGATCTATATATAATATATAGATATTATATTATCTTGTTTTACTGGGTTACAGGTGTACAGGTTCAATAGGCAATATTATTATTATATGTTCATACACACTACCATTCAAAAATTGGGGTCACCCTGACAATTTAGTGTTTTCCATGAAAAGTCACATTTTAATTTACCACCATGAGTTGTAAAATGAATAGAACATTTTGTTACAGTAGCCTCTATACACCTATGTAGATATTGCATCAAAAACACACTTTGCGGCTAGAATATCTCCACATAAGCAGTGTATAAATTGAATTTCTGATTAGTTTAAAGTTATCTTCATTGACAAAAATGAGGATTATGGTTTACAGATAATTAAAACCGGCGGATCGGCGGATCGGTGCGGCGTCTGCAGTGATGCGGGCCCTGCATCGGTCCGTCGTGGTGAAGAAGGAGCTGAGCCGAAAGGCGAAGCTCCTGATTTACCAGTCAGTCTACGTTCCTACCCTCACCTATGGTCACGAGCTTTGGGTAGTGACCGAAAGAACGAGATCGCGAATACAAGCGGCCGAAATGGGTTTCCTTCGCCGGGTGGCTGGGCTCTCCCTTAGAGATAGGGTGAGAAGCTCGGTCATCCGCGAGGAGCTCAGAGTAGAACCGCTGCTCCTCCACATCGAGAGGAGCCAGTTGAGGTGGCTCGGGCATCTAGTGAGGATGCCTCCTGGACGCCTCCCTGGTGAGGTGTTCCGGGCACGTCCCTCCAGGCGGCGGCCCCGGGGAAGACCCAGGACACGCTGGAGAGACTATGTCTCTCGGGTGGTCTGGGAACGCCTTGGGGTCCCCCCGGAAGAGCTGGAGGAAGTAGCTGGGGAGAGGGAAGTCTGGGCTTCCCTGCTGAAGCTGCTGCCCCCGCGACCCGATTACGGATAAGCGGAAGAAGACGAGACGAGACGAGATAATTAAAACGCAAAACTTTTCACAACAGCGCATCTATTGGAAATGCACCTGTATTGCCAGATTCTGCCAGAACTGGAGATGGCTTGTGGTAGTGACACATTTTAACATTTAATTCACAAGCACCAGCTCTGGTGGACATTCCCACAGTCAGCACATTGTCTGATAAAACTGCATATATTGGCATTTTATTGGGACTATTCCAAGGTACGCCTGTGCAATAATCATGCTGTTTTAATCAGCATGCAACTGTCAGGTGGATGGATTATCTTGGCAAAGGAGAACTGTACACTAACACAAATTGAAGCAAATTTGTGTACAAAATTTGAGAATGCATGCATAGAACACAGAATGTATGCTGATTTCTTACAATGGGTGTGATGTCTGGTTTGTCAGAGTAATGATATTGAAAGTTAGGCGTCCTAATTTGTCGGGGTATAATTGAGTAGCACTTAAAAAAAAACATCTTAAACAATTTCCTTGCTTAGAAATGAAAACTGAAACTACTGATAGTGTGCGCTTCACGTTCACACCATGGGCAACTCACATCAGGCCTGGATTGAGTTGCCAGAGATGAAAGACAGAGATGAATGTAGACTTTCTGTATGGAACATGTGTCAACCTCAGCCTTGCCCAGAACCTGATTTTTTGTAGCCCCTGAGAGCTTGATAAGAGGAGCAGAATATAATAAGAGATGGGAAAGTGAATCAATGTTTGCGTTTCATGGAGACAAGCTGGTCATGTCTTCTTTGTAATGAGGCAAAGGAATACAATTTGACAACCATCATGGAGCCAAGAGAGCAGTGTTTCCTATAGGAATAAATTAATATAATTTATTCATGGCGGCCCGCCAATATGCAAAAATACTTTTGTGTATTAGCTGGTGCCCTGTTTCGCTCTCTGGATCCGTCTCAAACAGACCTCGTTCTCCCTCACACAAACACTCCTCTTAGCTCATCACCCCATCTACACACTATCTGCGCCTAAACACCTCAAATACAAACACGTATGAGGATGCACCTCATAAACTTTGAGATCAACACGTCAATTAAAGCAAAGCTTGAGACTTCAAGGTGCATTCAAGTCCACCTCATAAACCCCAAAAACTATAATTGATTGACCATGAAGGTTGTTTTAAATGGAAAAGTTTCAGTTTTTCTTCTGTTTGCTTTGTACACTATGACCATTACACAGGTCATATATTCATTTGAATTATGTGTACAAATTCTTCTTACAGTACCTTTACCCTATATATAGACAGCAGATACTGTAACCACCCACATTCATTTATCGATTTATCAATGTAGTTTTTAATTGATTTGTGCTTCTCCTCCCACCTGTGCACTGTGCACTCCGTGCTGGTAACCAATCAGACAGTCAAGAGCATGCAGCGCTCACCATTTGTATCCTTGGAAATACTGCCCTGAACTCTGCTGTGGCGATACCAATGTTTGTAGCATAGTAGCATCAGTGGTGGCCTAAATGTTAGAGAAGTGAGCTTGTGACCTGAGGTTCCTTAGTTCAGTTGTGGACTAGCATGATGAATCTGGATGGAGAAAGTGAGATAGCAACATTTGCCCACAACCAGCAGATCAGACTGTGGTTGTGTTGAGCAGCTTCCAGCTGTGAAATGTGTAACTGGGAGAATGTGATCAGGGTATTCCATAAAATGAAATGCTGCACTCAGTGAAAGTATCCCCTTTCCACAAAAAATGGATGTAAAGATGAGATTAATGTGAAAAAGTTCATGGATGACAAAAAGCCCCATATCGGTTCATACTGAAGTAAAATTTCTGCTTCTGTCAGGGCAGAACCGCCACACTTGCTCTGGAAAGGGCACAGATATCAATTACAGGGGGAAGAGAGAGACAGAGGTAACCATCAGTACAAATCTAGGTAGAAAGGGCTGAAATGCATAATCACACTCCCTCACTGGCTCAGCTCTCTAATTAAGCTATAGCCTGTTAAAGAGGCTTCTTTAGAGGGAAAGACTGAAAGGACACCATGCATATGCCTGACAGTTAATCACTAGGCTCTTACATATCGATCAAAACACCAAAGAAAAATGTCAAATGAACAAACGGCATATACTTACTTTTCAGATTATATGAACAGGGCTTGATAAATATATAGTTATTTTTAATATGCCAAGAAAACATTGGGAGTTTATAGAATCTAATGCTGAACGCAGAGTCATGAGAACAGACTCGATTTAAAAAAAAAAAAATGGTTCCAATAGTATAATCCTGATAAAACGCGCATGTTCTATGATCCTATTTAATACAGTGAGAAGACTGTAATTCTCCCATTAGCTTACTGTGTGCAGAATTCCTATCCATACACAGGGGGTAGAGAGGGAGACATTCATCAGGCTGATTAACAACTTCAGTCATTGTCTTCTTTAATTACAACAAAGTCAACAGCTCCATTACTTCCCCTCCTATCTATCTTTCATTCCCGGGTTCTCTGAGGAGTGTGATGTTGGAACAAAGCAGGACAGACTTTAAGTCTCATCTGTAGGCCGACGAGAAGTTCTGCTCCCGCGCTGGAATATAATCAGCATTCTGAGGAGGAATTGAGATGTCCAACCAAAACATGTATCCTCGACTCCTGATGGTAATAAGTGTTCTTTCTGCCGTATTGGGTTTGGTTTTCTATCAGACCAGCTCTTCCTTTCTTTGAAATTGATTTGCCTAGCTTCCAATAAAAAAGTCAACCAGCAGCCATTCAGTCATTAAACCAGCCAAACAGCTATATCTGTCAGAAGGTGAAGCAGCCAGTTAGCTTCTCAACAAGGAGTGAAGTGAAAAAGCCAAAATAGGAGCATCAAACAAGTGTTGGAGGCTGAACTGGACAAAAATCAAAACATATTTGAAAAATAAAAAAAAAGAATGGCACATGAGACTGAGGTAAGAGGTTACGAGCTGCAGCTTTCAGAGTGTTTTTCCAAGAACAGAGGGGGTTGGAGAGAAGAATGTTGAAGCAAGAGAGGCCACAAGGCAAAGTTTTTTTAGTCAAGTGTCCTCAACAACGAAGAGCTGAGTTTATCTGTGTTGTTGGTATATTGGCGGACAAAATACAGTGCAAGTGCATTAGACCCTTTTTAACAGTTATGACAATAACATGGAAGGAAAATTGGCATGTGGTTAAAAGTGACCCAGGTATTTTTATAATCACTATCTCTCTAATGCATGGGTCAGAAATGGCCCACATCCATTTTATGATTGTTTCAGCTATTTCACAACTCAGTTCATTTTGCACACGATACATGCAAGTACTTGTAAGCATGTACCAACTAATTAGTCTTAGCTAGTTAGCCAGTTAATATATTCCATTTTAGTGGATAATTCTATTATATTTAGCTTTACTAACTGCTTACATGAATAGATTGGTAGACTACTTGGCATAGTATTTTCCATAGGTCCTATATTCCTCACTTAGTTCTGTGACCTTTGTTGTGTACCTATGTGCGTGCCCTACACTGTTGTGATCATTTATACTTATGCACTGCAGTATTGTATTGCTCTGAAATTACACAACCAAACCGCTACTTGACAGTGGCATTTGTGACCCTTATCTTCTTCTTGTTCTACGACAGAAACTGAGCATAGTTGGAGCAATAGCTTTAACATTTTTTACTGAAATTACTCAAACCCCAAAAAGAGAAAATACGTTGAAGGATATTTGCTGAACAAGCACTGAAAATGTTGAGGGAGAGAGAAGTTGAGCTATGTTTGCTGCACCCAGTCAGCACACTGGACCAATCAGAGATCAGGGTTGTAGTCTCAGTGTGGTTTGAGTCGGGGTGACATGTAATTACATTTCTGGAGAGGTGTAGGACATCCTCTATCTTTAGACTTACTAAACTAGTTACCATAAAAAATAAAAGTGCAGTGGTTATTTGAAGACAGGTGAGGGCAGGTGAACATTATGCACTAAGACTGACTTCAAAATGGTCTAATTGACAGTGAATCCTTTCTGATGAGAGGAACTGGTTGAGAGATGGGGACTTTAGAGCTGTTTTAGTTGACTCAATCCATTAATTTAAGTAATTACTCACCAACTGTTAAATGCCATCAAATGGTTGGATTAAAAATAATGTTACCTGCTGTAACTGTTGGGCTACTAATGGTTGGCCCCGAGAGAGAGAGAGAGATTATTCTTATGCCAAATCAGGAGGAAACATTGGCTAATTGGGTGTTTCAGCTTTTTTTTTTTTTGTTTGTGGTGCGGGTAAAATGGAAGCCTCGTCTTACACCGAGCCCTCATTCTAAATAATGTACAGTCCCTAAATCAATTAATTTAATTAAATCTGCCACCACATAGCAATTGTTGGCAGTCTGCCTCACGTATATACATATATTTCTATATGTTCATGATGCACATCTCTCCAACGAGTAGCAACGAGCCAGGGGCAAGCGCAAGCTGACTTTTAAAGGGGATTGGAGATGACGCTGTGATTGGAAAATAGATTCTGGCATTCTCATTCACACATTGCCCCTTCCAGAAAATGCAGTGAAGTTTCTGGGAAAGGCTGCATGTGTGAATAATGCTTTAGTTAGACAATTTCCCAGTCAGGCAGTCCATCTACAAGTCAGCCAGTCAGTCAATCAGTCAATCAGAGAGTGATTTATCAAAGCTGTATCAGTCAGTCATCTCCTCGTTTTGTGTTATAGTGGCTATACTGACGCTGAGACAGCCTGCACTAATGCTGTGTGGCTCTAGGAAGCGAGTGATTGATGAGATGATGAACATAACAAATGATCTTGTTCGATCAGTGCAGTTTCAAGCAGCACAAAGAGAGTTATGGCTTGTCATTAATGACTGTAACGTTTAACAACAGCTATAATATCACTCCATACTATGGATGAAACCACATTAAAACTGATAGCGATGATAGAGGTAATTTACTTTATATTATCTCCCAGCAGGGGATAATTTTATTAATGTTATGTTTTATCTAAATTGGAGCAGCTGTACAGTAGGGGTTAGAGAGCTTATGATTGGAGGGTCAAAGGTTTGAATGAGAAATACCAGATGGGAAGATCAGATGGGGAAAATCAAAGAGAAATACATTCAATTGAGTGCCCATGAGCAAGGGCCTCAAGCCATGTGGTAATGCCTTAAGTGTTTGATTGAAAGCCCATTAACCAAGCTGCTGCTGTTAAAACAGGATGTATAGTTAAACACAAATAAGTCATCTTTGTCCTCAGAAAATTTCACTTGATTTACATTAAAATGGGTCTCGCTAGTCCTGTAAAGGCACTAACACAGCCAGGCCAAGTATGGATGCACGTCTACATACTGTAGGTTAGTATAACTGTGAAAGCACCAAATGTTGTAAAGTTATGTTAACTTTGGCTTCTTTATATACTCTCAGACACAAAGAGAGAATTAAAGCATATGATATAATGATGATATTATCTCATGTAAGGAGGAAGGCTAATACACAGAGGCAAATACAATAGCCAAATGTTAACCAAGTGTCATAACTACATCTTGCCACAACTACATATCTTGGTTCTGTCACACCTAAAATACAAAGAACTGAATTGTCCAATATTCTCATTTGTCTCATTTCAAATTTATAGGCACCCTTCAACACTATGATATCCCAAAGGAAACAGAGGCAAAGATGTAAATGATAGAAATCATAGCATAAAATTGGACCTTGATATCCCTCAATATATAAATGACAGGTCTTTCAAATATTTTAAGTAACAATGACTCTATACAGCATCATTACAATACTACATAAACAAGGCACTCCAGCAAAATATAATTGTACGTCCATGGGACTAACAACAGAAAAGATGAGAAATGAGGAGTTAAAGTGAGGTTGCAAACTTTGGCTCCAAAAAATGTTCTGACAAAGTTTGTTTTTGATTGTAGGAAAGGCATTTTAACACACACACACACACACACACACACACACACACACACACACACACACACACACACACACACACACACACACACACACACACACACACACACACACACACACACACACACACACACACACACACACACACACACACACACACACACACACACACACACACACACACACACACACACACACACACACACACACACACACACACACACACACACACACACACACACACACACACACACACACACACACACACACACACACACACACACACACACACACACACACACACACACACACACACACACACACACACACACACACACACACACACACACACACACACGTTGAAGTGATCATTTTAACCCCAAACAAGATCTTTCCCTAATCTTAAAATATTTTTTGTGCCTAAATCTAACTATAAAAACAGTATTTGTACAAATCCCTGTGTCAGAAAATGACTGAAGGATACAGACTGTGTTTGTCACTGTGTTTTCCCACCCCTGTTAGTAATAAAGCTCCCCTTTATCCTCAGCCTTCATCACTACTTTGATGAGTTGTAATGAGGATTGTTTTTTCACAAAGTATTAGTTGTTGTTTTGCAAAGGTATTTCAAATCATTAAACCAAATCACCACAGGTGATTTCCTATGCATATCCTCACCCCTTGGGTATGTAAATATTGGAAGACAAGAGGAATTGGTTGCTTGGGGGAGATGATTTGTGGATTGCTCACACATGCCGCGGCAATTACCCTATTATCAATTATACAACTGGGACACATGCCACCATAAACGGTCAATCCAAATAACCACAACAATTATGCACATAAATGAACCTGATGATCAGCTGTCTTCATTTCCTACCACTGCGACAGTGAAATCATACTTACATAAGGGGTATTTGGTATTGTAGTATTAAATTGCAGTGGTAGTTGTTCCGACTTCTTGTTCCAATATCTTGAGACTATACATACAGTAATCTATCCAAAAGTTTAAAACATTCATGTACGAAAATACAAAAAAAAGGCAGATTACTCAAGGATGCAAGTGGGAGGAGAGCCGGGGTTTAAATGCTGCAGCTGATGAGATGATTGTGGACAGGTGTGCCAGTATTCCATCATTGTGCCCCACCTCTACCTGAAAAAAAAAACACAGAGAAGGGAGGGGCACAGAGACAGCAGACAGACAAGACAGACACAGGGGAAGCTAAGGTAATCACAGCCAGGGCTGTGACAGTTTCTCCTGAGAAATAGTTTTCAAAATAACACACACACTTTTTTGGGTTGGTTGGTTGTTTTTATAGAGATGCTTTGGAGTCAATAAAAACATTCTCATGACCTTTCACCACTTCTTTGTCAAGAGTGTGCTCACCTTCTTATTCACCTGCTGGTTTGATTCCATCAGCCTATGCCCACCACTAAAGTCTGCTCTAAAACCATTGGGCACCCCGTTAGAGCTCTCTTTTGTGGTCAACAAACTATTCATGTTTCTCACAGGATCCTACATGACCCCTTGCATTTTTTGATCTCCTGTGTTGGAGTAGCTCCCATCAGGCAGCAGGCTGCACTGCCCAAGCTGCAGGGCACAAAGGAGGAGGGCCGCCTTTGTCCTAAACGCTGAACCCCACCTGCCTGAGCATATTGTTGTTCAGTCCCTCAATTAACTCTACTAACTTTAACTGCACAAAGCACTTTAGCAGTGATCAATAGCCCGTGTCACTGGGAATACTCTGGATCTCTTTTATCGTTTGCACTTTGCACGTTATGTCTGACGTCCTGTTTGTCCTTCCATGTTGCTGCTCTGTGCCTTTTAATTGTCCCTTGGGGACAAATAAATTGTTTTGTATTTGATACGTGTATGAGGTTCATTATGTCTTTATTCATAGGGGGGCCTTCATGCTTTCAAATAACTGGAGCGCCATCCTGAGGGAGGCAAACTGACAGCAGTGGAGGTGTGGCCAACCTGTGACAGGAGGGTCACACCTAGGTAACACCAGTTGAGAAGAACATTTCACAAAAACTAAATACGTTTGACCTTTTGAAAAGGGCATAAGTTACCGTAGAAACATGTCAGAGTAAAAAACAACATCTCCTACATGTCTGTGATAGAAGAAAACAGTCATTATTCATGTTTTGATTTCAGTTTAATTTCTTGTGGGTTGCGCTGCTTGCCACCCACAGTGGAAGTAACGACGCACAACTTTATTAAAGGTGTTATCTGATAGACCAAAATAAACCTTGCTATCCACAGAGGACTGGCAAAGTGTGAAATGTCATACTAACTGTGTTACTTTTGTCTTTGTGTCTCTTTGCAACCGCACTATTTACGGGTATTTTAATTAGGAAAAAAGGGTGGAAAATCTTCTCATTTCTATGCAAATGAATGCCGTTGCCAAAATGATCCCATTCACAACGACCA
The DNA here is from genome assembly GCA_030544235.1 of Lepturacanthus savala. Lineage (NCBI taxonomy): Eukaryota > Metazoa > Chordata > Actinopteri > Scombriformes > Trichiuridae > Lepturacanthus > Lepturacanthus savala. Next base: position 8,987,182 of record CM060462.1, on the reverse strand, counting down.
GTGCTTATAGCCACACGCAGTTTGAGTAAAATAATAACTGTCATTAGAGTTGGAGTTAACTATGCGCTCTCTTCATCAAAGCCCCCATTCAACAAACCCACTGTATAACCCTGGAATCTGTCTGCAACAGCTGATCTTTGTAAATGTTTAGCAGAATGCAGAAAATGAACATCAGTCCTGTCAGATCCTGACCGATCTAGTGCTAATGCAGTTATGCTACTGCTGCACAGGCACAATTATTGTTTCAGCTGCTGTGCAATGCTGCGCACAGCTGTGGATTCCAAACAGAACATCAGCTTGATGTTTCTGAACAACATTATTGTAATATCGAGACAATAATCAGATTTATTTCTGGTATCGCTGTATTAGTAGATTATGTGTGTGCATCTCTACTTATTTAATAAAACAACACAATGTGGCTTTTGTGCTGTCTGCAGTTTTCATTACGGGGCTACTGATATGTGGAGAAAAGTCTGAAAGACTGGAAACCACTTTGTCACTCAACAACAAGAGTAGCTTGACACTTGACACCATCGTTACTCTAAAAAAGAGGAAAGTTTAACAAAAAAGAATTAATCTTTGTGAGTTCACTCCAAAGTGTACTTGCATAGCTTGACTCATTTCACAGAAAAAAACATTTTTTCTATGTTAAAATTACATCTACATAATTTTTACATGACCACATTCTTTCTGACCTTGGTTTTCTCTCTTTCTATAATACATATAATAGTTATTACTATAATGATTTGTTTTTATATTACTGTCTATGCTACTTATAGTTTCCTTGATTGCCATTATGCACTTTGATGATTGATAATCTCATTCCATCAACCTTCATGTTGATTTGCAGTGGCCATTTATAGGTTTGGTGTGTAGGTGGTGGATTCTCCAGCAGGAAACCTTGCACTCACAGTTCTACTGGGGATGATTGCCCTTAACATTCTCTAAATGTTAAAATGCCAACTTTTAACATCCAGGGAATGTTAAAGGCAAACTTGTTTTAATATCCAAATGATGACAAGAAAACAAATGCTATAGTGTGCTCCCAGAACATTCTGAAAAGGTTAGTTGAACATTAAAGGAAGGTTATCTGAAGATTCCCCCTTAATATTCTGTAGATTTTAAAATGGAAAGTGTTTTTAATGATATAAAAACATTATTTTTACTTGCCTATAATATAAAAGTTTAGTTGAACGTTCCACGAAGGTTAAGAATATATTCACAAAATGTCTTCACATAATGTCACAAAATAGTGCAGCAGTTAAATTCAAGGAAATGATTCCATTAGCATTTAATTAATTGTCCTGCCTCACTACAAGTGAGGGATTTTATGCTGGCCCTTTCCCATTTAAAATAGATTATCTTGTTGAGAGTCATACAGGTTTACTGCAAACGACCATTGACACCGTCATTACTCTAAAAAAAAAAAAAAAAAAAAAAAATTCGTTCCCTGGTATAACTTACAAACCAGTAAATTGAAGCCACCTTTGCGGAGACTAATAAGAATATGGAGTTCCAGCAAACTGAAAGAATCTCATTGGTCATGTAAGTTAGCCTTAGATCTTAGAAGTCTTAGAAGAGAGAAGGCTCTCTTTAATGATAGAACTGCCTGTTACACAATATTAATAGCATTCAACATTTAGCCACACTGACAGAGTTATAAATCTGTTGACCTACATATTCCTATAGCTCTTAGTTGCAGTGATTTCATGGGTTTCTTTAATGACAAATTCTCACTAACAGACAAAGAATTCATCACCTCTTTCCCTCAATTGGCTCTGATTTACCCTCAAACCCCCTCAAACCCAGGAACCCTAGAGACAGATAAAAGAGCCAATAACTATCTACGGTCCTTTTCTCCAAACAACTTTACTGAACTATCTTCATTGATTTCTTCATTCAAAACATCAACTTTTCTATTGCATGTTATACCAGCTGGATTTCTTAAAGAAGATTTGATTGGCACTTCCTTGCTGGACATCCTTAATATGTCCTTATTAAACAGTTATGTACCACAGTCTTTTAGAATACCTGAAATTAAACCTCTTCTCAATTTGTGTGTGATTCTAAATATATTAGCCAATTAATGACCTATATTCAACCTTCCCTTTCACTAAAATCCTGACAAAATCAGTCACCATACAGTTGTGTGACTTCCTACACAAGGAGCTGGTTGATCTCACTTCTATTTTTTTTTTGTTCTTCAGCTAATTGAGTTATCAGCTATCACTGTTTCTATCAAGTACATTGATATTCAGTTTGGGAACCATCCATTCATTTGTTCATATTGGAGGCATGGTTTATGAAAGGCCAGAGCCATTTATTGGGTGCTATGAATGTCTATCAAATGCATCTGTACATAGCTTATAGCTAATAGTATCACACATACCCGATGATGTACCAGATAGTTAAGCTCTAAAAGTTGTTCATTTTCAGAAATAAACTCATGGTCTAAGTTACTTACAACACTTTCTATGGCTACTTCAAAAGGTAAATTACTGTCTGCCGCCATGTTAGATCTACAGTTATCAACATAGTCGCTTCTGTGTTTCATCATTGTCTTGCTGCACCCTCCCTGTTCTGCGATTGGGTCCTTGGTGTCTAGACTAAATTTCACAGGAAAGTGAATTCGCATGCAAGGATGGGTATACCAAGGCTGTTTCTACAAATCTGTGGTCTTCATCCATATTTTTGCTCTCTTCTGCATATTTGGCCTGCATATCCCTGCATTTATTTAGGTCTCATCTCATCTCATCTTCTATACCTGCTTATTCCTCATTAGGGTCACAGGGGTCTGCTGGAGCCTATCCCAAAGCATTACGGCGAGATACACCCCAGATGGTCGCCAGCCAATCGTGGGGCACACACACAATTCACTCACACATTCACACCTACGGGCAATTTAGAGTCGCCAATTAACCTGAGCATGTTTTTGGACTGTGGGAGGAAGCCGGAGTACGCAGGTCTTGAACCTGTGACCTTCGTGCTGTGAGGCAACAGCGCTAACCCCTGCTCCACTGTGTCCCCCTTTATTTAGGCCTTTTTATATAATAAGGTCTAAACATTTCATTTCTTCTGCTGCACTGGTGGTTGGATTTTTTGATGGGGCAGCTTGTGTGTCTGATGTAGATGGCCCATCTCCATGATCAGGTGGTGGAATCGGTGCAGTGCCCACTGCAGAAAAGCTAATGTCCTGTGTCGCAATTGAAAGTTGGTCATCCATCTCTACGTCAAGAATAGGAGATGGCTCTGACGTATTGGTATCTATGGCTGTATGGCTGGATCTGCTCTGTTCTGTACTGCTCAACCTGAAAACATAATTGTATATATACTTACATATAATAATGTATAATAGCACTTTTATTTTGTGATTACATTGTCCTTATCTGTAAACCAGTTCACTCATCCTCATAGGTCTGGCTTCCTGTCAGCCAAAGAATTGATTTAAAAGTACTGGTAGTAGTACTTAGTTTATAAATCACTGAATGGTTTAAGACAGTAATACATTTCTGATCTACTATTACAGTATGAGCCTATTCAGACTTTGCCTATATATCAGACCTATATATATATATATTTCATTTAATGGTCATGTCACACACCAATGTACACTAAACATTGGATTTATAGGTATTTAAATGACTATGAGAACCAAAGGTAAGGGAACCAAAGAGTGTATCAAAAACACTCACTTAAAATGATTTGTATTAAATTCACATTTTCAGCCATTTTGACCAGTTGGGGGGGTTGTGTGCATATGAAGCCTCAAGAAATTAACCTTTTTGTGAACCAATCGGTTAGAAATCTTCATTCAAAGTTTCCTCTTCAAAGTTTCATCTTGCCATCACATACTGAAACACTGCAGAGCGGTGATGATTTTAGCATGTTTTCTCCCTCTAAATCATTATTCATATCTACTAAACATATTACAGTAAGGATGTGCCTATATGTGGCCTAGCCATACTTGACCTTCCATTTTACCCATGTCAACAAGGTCTAACTTTCTGGTTACCTATCTGGTGTCAATCTTGAACTGCTTTGGTCATGATAGACTTTGGTATGGGTTTCTTCCAGAAGGTTCCTTGTGGAGCTAGTTATATCTTTCACACTTGCTCAGCTGATACCTGATAAGTGCTGTTACCTAAGGTATATGTTTATGTTCTTTTAAACCAGGCCCTTTGTTTTATCAAGAATAGTATTTACAACTGACTCTCTGGGTACCAATTTTTCATCAAATGACTGACCATCCTCACTGAGGGCATAATGCTGCCACAATTGAATAAGTGTAGATTACCTGGATTCCTGTTTTTTTTTGGCTACAGGAACATTAAGGGATGTTTCAGTATTTTGGACATCTAGCCCTATTTTCAACACAATGGAAATGCACTGGGGAAATAGAAAAGTAACTTTGTGAAAAATTGAATAAACCTTGTAGGAGGCTCAGTGTATAATCATACCCCATACCATCATATCTCAGTAATCTGTACTGTGTAATGTATCTTTTTTCATTCTTTTGTACTTGCTTTGAAAGGCATTGAAATGACCGTTACCTTCCTAGCAGCAGAGGTTTACGAGAGCCGTACTGTGATCTTCCGGAACAAATCTAGCTCGGTTTCAAAATCGGTTTTCATCTGTAAATTGCAGGACAGCACACTGATGACAAGTAAGATTAAACCATGAGCTTCCCATTGTGCTTCTTCTTTGGAAAAGAGCGACAGAAAATCTGCCCTGTGCACTTCCATTATATTGAAAATCCTGCTGAAGGGAAATAACTACTAAAAGGATCAGTGAAATTATGATCTCCATGCTTCAGGGACATGCCAGAAACATGTGAAATGGGATATATGTATATTTCTTTAGATGGGCTGTAACATAACCAGAAAAATCTGCTTTTTACTTTCTTGGTTGACTATTATAATCTTTACATACACTGGCACCCCCCACAACAAGCACATGGTTATTGGACTAGAAACACCATGCAGATATAAGATCCATGCAGATATAAGATCTCCAGCCAGTGAGAGGGATAGCACAACCGCCATACAAACAGAACACAACACTGCTCCAATAGTGACACAATATCTCATCAACAAAGGAGCAGAAACCAGCTCCAGAGTGATAGCTGGACATAAATTAGTTTACCCCTCTTTCATTACCCATGATGGTAATCTAATCCAAACATGTAATCTGGCAATTCACAACTCCCCAGACAGCAGGGTCGATGCAAGCACTTGTGTGCGCTTGAGGTGCAATTTTCATGAACGCCTTTCTGATGTTATGTTGGTGTTGACATGGAAGCAGACTGCATATTGTTTTAGGAGTCAAGTATTCTACTGATTATTCGAGTGATTACTTGAGGAATCAGATAAGAACTTTTTTGCTGTATTGAAGAGCAATAGTAAATATACAAAAGAAAATATGAGAAAATATAATATATATATGATGCATCTTTTTAGAAAAGGACTGCGCTGCTGGAGCCAGAAGAGTTATGCATTGATGCATGCCCTATCATCAATTAGCAAGGGACAATAAATATTGTTTTTTTTTAATGCATCAATATATAGCACTGCAACACAGGGTTTTGAATGGTAATAAATTGGTATTTTATTGAATTAATGGCATTTATCACATGCATGTGTTTAAATCCAATTTTAATGAATAAATGACACAATATTTATCTTGTATATTTATTTAATTATGGCACTTTTGCACCTCAATACATTGGCGCGTGTTACTGGGTTGTCTTGTGATGTGCTGGAGGTTTTTGGCAGCAATTGCCATGGTTTGTGCTGTGCCTTGGAGCTTGAATGCTTTATCAGCAGAAAAGATCTTAGAATAAGTAAACCTTGCATCCAGCTGCTGTTTATTCTTCTGTTTGGTACATGCCAGCTCACAAGTCTCAAAGTGTTTGACAAGGCATATTAAAGCAACCACACACTTATAGATAAAGTAGGTTGTTGGTTCTTCAGAGCACCTTGCACAACACCGTTCAAGGTGTGACCAGCACATCAATGACCATCCATGCTTTTCTGCCAAAATCTTTTGCTGCTTCTATTACATTGGCACCATCATTGTGTACAATAGCCCGAATTTTCTCTAATAAAATGTTGAATATGGGAATAACATCCTTAAACCACTCTGCAATGTTTGCAGAATCTCCCAATCCTCCCAAAGAAAGTGACACATCATCCACAGATACATCAGTTGACTGTAGCAAGACTTGTCCAAATGTCAGATGTGAATGCACTGCTGTCAGTCTCCTTAAGGGTGTTCTTCAACTTTGGCCTTTGATTTCTTTGTACTTTCTCTTGAAGTAGGTTCTTGATGGAAGCTTGTATGTGAGACTGAAAGCGGAAATCATCTTTTGAAAGCCTTCATCTGCTACGATGGACAGTCGACGCATGTCTGTGACAATCATGTTCAAAATGCTGTCTGTGAACTCTGCTGCTTGCTCAGTTGGACACGGTGCAGCTGTCCACAGGAAGCTGTCCATACCACTCTGTGATGTACTGAAAACGAGGTGAATAAAAATTATTATTGACATTCATTACCAGGCCTTATTATCATACTGTTTGTAAGATTTAATAAGTTTGTATGCATCACTGCAAGGGTAGTGTGTGTTTGGTGTGCGTATGTGTGTGTATGTGTGTGTGTGTGTGTGTGTGTGTGTGTGGGCACATGTGTGTGAATTTTTATAATACCCCAAATGAAGCTCAGGCTTTCTCTAATTGACTGCAGCAGTTTTCTGTGGTTGTGAGCTCCAATTGCTACTTACACCATCTGATATTTTGCTGATGCATTACTAACTAGGGGGTGTGTGTATGTGTGTGACACTGTCATTATCATCTAGAGCAAAATGTAGCTAATTTAGGGACATCATAACTAGCCACCATATTGATTTACATTTTTAACTCATCATTATACATAGCTATAATTAATGTACATTATTTATTACCCTTCATCTCAAAAAGCAATCATATAAATTTGTGTTAATTGCTCATGGTAGGTCTGCACTGTCTTCTCCCGTCTTCTTTGTGTCACACGTCCAAAGTGAGCACAGTAGGGATTAAACCAAAATAATTGTAATCAAATTATTCAAGTTACTCAAGGAATCATTTCAACCCTAAATGGATTTGGAGTATGGATTTCACTACCCACCTCTCATATGTGCATGAGCCTTGACTTGTGTGTTTTTTTCAGGATGCCTCCAACCTGTGAACCTCAGCTACAACCTGCAAGTCTCTTCAATTCTCTGTGTTACATTGTGGGCTCTGTTGTCTGTTATATGGTTGGTTCATTGTCTTTTATGTTGTGCCTCACATAAGTGTTGCAGTTGCTTTAAGAGTTCCGGTGACATTTTGCACACGCTGCTTCTGTTGATGTGCAGCGCCATGTAGTTTAGTCTGTTATGTTAATAAAGAAGACTTACACCTCTGAGTCTAAATGTGAGAAGTTTTCAGCATTCTCCTTTCATTCCAATTCAACTTCCACACTGGTGACCCCTGACATTTGTTTGGGAATCATTGGCTTCAGCCTGGTTCGCTCAGACTGAGGCACAGTTTGTCTTGCTTCAGATCACCACCGACGACACTAAATACTACTACATGGTGTCTGCCCTCGGGAGTTCTATGTGTATATATGTCTGAGTATTTTATTTACATAAATTATATTGATTTATTTTATTTTATTTATTACTCATCGTTGGTCAGAATCTGATGTGTATTACTGTTCTGTGTTCGTCTACACACCCAAAGGATCAGCTGTTACACACAGAAACCAGGTTTATACAGTGAAATCATTTGGAATAACCATCCATCCCCCTAATGAATCCTGAGTTTGTTGAGGGTGTCAGCGTGTCACTATTACACATACCAGACACATTCCTTTTAATTTATATATGTCAATTTATATGGATCATGCACAAGATGATAGTGTATTATATTGCATCTCACCATGTAACTTGTGTCTTGTTATACTACCCGTAGATCCTTATTCACAATATCACTCTGTGACTACAACTTGAAATTAAATTGTATAGGAAAGGCTATTAATTATGTTGCCAACCATACGAGATGCACTAGACGGCAACAACTCAAGACACACAGCAACCACAAATGTAAATATGTAGTCAGTGATCTAAATGTAAAATGATAAAGTACCGTAACAGTTTAATTATAGATCTACACACATCTGGCTGTCACACAACACAAGATAAAACTACTGACAGTATACGGAACAGATGAAAAGGATCAATAACAACTGTAGTCTGCAGAATATGTTTAAATACAATATTATTTATTTAGTTTGTGAAAGTCTGACATCCTTTCAGGCTCAAGATGGTTTTATAGGAGACACAGCTGTGCAGCTTCATGTTTCCTGAATGAGCTGATACTTGAACCAGAGAAGAAGAAAAAAGAAGCATTTTGACTTCATGGAGAAAAATAATAGTTACCAGAATGTTTTTTTCATGATTGATTCTGACATTTTGATTTGATGAATAAATATGAAAAGCTAGGGTGGCAAGTGGAGCCGTGAGTGAATGAGTACAAATGTTTTGTATTTTTGTAAAAATCACTTCAGTAATGGTTTTAAAAGCATTCATAAAGTCAAAGTCATCACAAAGTGATGGGTAGTTGCAGAGAAGATCCCAGGAAGTAAAACAGTGGGTTGATGTCTGAGTGTTTCTACTTCATTGTAGGAATAAGGTTTAACATCCAAAAACCTTCACTTACACTTTAAACATTGACTGATCCACATTGATCCAGTGACTTCAGCTACCACTCACAAATTAGTCTCTGTAGTTTTCAGTTTGAATATTTTAGGTAACATTATTCATGTTATTTTGTGTCTGGACAGTTTCAAATAAAGACCAACTGTCTGAAAGTGTGGGAGATAGTGAAAGTTATTGTTGAGACATTCTGAGTTACATTCTTATCTCTCTTCATTGCCCATCCGTGGCCTTGTTCTCTGTTTACTGTTTTCCTTTTCAAAGCCATCTTCAACAAGGTACGCAAATTACTGCACAAAGTTATCCCATGTCAAATTATATTTGTGGAACAGATAGAAATCAATTTGTCCATTTTATTTGACATATTTTCTCTCTTTTTTAAGGTTGTACTGTCTTGAAAAAATATTATATAATTATAAGATGTATTATTATTATTTTATTATTTATTTTTTGAAGAGACCTATGTACAACTGAATGTCCTCACAGGGGCTGAAACCTCAAATAGGTCAAAAGAAAAAAAAACAAAAACAGAATGTCAGAATTGAGTAAATATGTAGTATTTGATATGTTGATTCCATGACAACCTGAAAAAATCAATCAATACTGGGCACAGATTTTCCACATGCTGTTTCGGGTTATCTGCATATTTCCGAATTCTATACAAAAGCTAATCTAAAACACCAAAAATATGCACATTTTAGTGCCTTCAAAAAATAGTCCAAAGTCTCTTCTTGTCACCTTTGACCCAGCTCAGAAAGTTGAAGAGGCGACAAGAGCCCAATCAGTCATTTCTGAGTGGCACAATTACATTTCTTGCAAGCCAAAAACTGACCTCATCCATTTTCAGGGCAGTTTTGCCATGTTTCAGGACTGTCTTCAAACAAAAAAAGAAAAAAATGGCTTGGAGGATCCTTCGAGGCATGGCATCAACGGCTGAAATGAAGAGGGGAATGGATATGGAAATGGAGGCAGCGGTTAAATATGCCAAGCTGGAGAAAATAGTCTACCCCCCCTGTGGCCTGGTGATACACCCCCATGTCCCCTGACTTGTGTCCTTTCCCGACAGCAAGGTGTTTGACCCTCTGGAGTACATGTTCATTTCAATACATGTTCATTTTATTATTATTATTTTATTTTCATGAGGAAAAATCATCACAGATCTGTCTGGTTGTTGTTTGTATTTACTGATGGCTCACATTGCTCTCTCTCCCCTTGTGTAAATGAAACTAAATCCAAAAGCGTCTGTCTCCACAATAAACTGGCCTTTCTCTCTCCCTTGAATCCCTTCCCATCACCACCACTGCAGTGCCTCTGTACCATAGAACATAGAAATAAAGTCTGACCTTTTTTTCTGTCATTGAGAGAGATGCTCTCAACTCTTTCAAAATAACAGCCTTTACTTTAAATGGTATCAAAAAATAAAAATGTCCTGCCCCTTAACCTAAACTGCTCCTACAGTGACAAATTCTAAATATTCTTTGATTTATGGATGAAACAGTGACACACCACACGCCACACACACACATTATATATATATATATATATATATATATATATATATATATATATATATATATATATATATATATATATACAAAGAATAGCTATGGAATAATTCTGCAAAACAAGACATCCACCCACTTGCTGCACACTCCCTTTGCAGCTCACAATGTGTGTGTTTTATTTACCTTCACTAATCCCCATTTTACTGAGCAGATCTTAAAACATCATACTGTTACTCTGTGGCTCCTGATTTAATAGGTTAATATGCACTTGTTCATTCAATTTCAGCACAGACTTCAAACCATATTGATTTTGGCTGTCCACCTTAGGTATCCTGCTTTGGCCCTGTTTAGCCCCCAGGCCTTTTTCTCATATACAAGTAATATAATGTTAATTCCTTCAACTGACCTTTGCACATACAGGTATGTGTTATTATGATATTATGTGATAAATATGCAATGTTGTGTGCGGTGTTTTCAAATACAAATTAACAGTCAAATCCTGTGTGTCCCTGAATATACCAAGAAAAAGGACTTTCACTTTATCAGTATCATTATGGAGCCTATGTCACTGGGCCTTCCATTCCATTTGCTCATTTTGCAATCTCTAATTAGATTTGGAAAACAAAGTGGGGAAGTCTGGCTAAAAGCAGTGGCGGAGGCTAAACCAAATTAGAAAATGACAACGTGATTCAAAGGCCTCTGGTATGGAACAATTAATGAACTCTGTCATTGTGATAACCAGAGATAATATTGGGCAGCACTGCCAGAGCAAACAAACATAAACACTGTTGACTGCAAATCTTGGGTAAACATTGCAATTTAGCGCTCGGAACAACATGGTCAGCCACAACCAATTAAATAACTGTCTGCTTTTGGAAGAAATGCAGAAAAAGATATGTTTTCACCAATCAAAAAAAAAAGATACTGTCAATTTAACTCCACATAGTACCGTTAAGCTGAGGCATAATTTCAACGGGACATGTCCCTTCCACTTTTCAAAAATCATACTCCCATACTGCAGAAAATGTGAGTAGATTGATTAGAAGGCTGTTCTATAATGTTTGCAGTATAATAATATTATTATGCAGACCGGTTGATGTTTGGCTAATGGCAGCAAGTGTCCATCAACAATGTCCAGTATGAAAAGCAGTCCCTCTCACTGCTGCTTTACTTTAATGGGCTCAACAGGATGACTCCCCTCTGCTTTCAGACCAGAGATCACATTGGCTTGATCATATTTGGTTTGTTGATAATGAGAAGAAGGAGTGAACATCATTAAAAGTGAACACTGTTGAATTAAAAATAAAGCACACTAATAATAATACAGCTGACATGATTTCAATATGGCTTTGGCTTTCCTATCAGTATCGTTTTATACTTTTTGTGTGTCAACGGCTGTTATTATATCAGTCATGACATACACATTATTTATTTAGTAAATTAGCTGCTGTACAACTGCTTTGTTCATTGTACAGCAGCTAACATATCAGTTGTACAGCAGCTAATTTCAAATTGACTCATAAATTAGCTGGTGTACAACTGATTTGTTTCAGGCAGAGCAAAGTGTTACTCATGTAATAGGTAAATCTATCATATTCCAATATAAATATTCTTTTTCATTTCAAATAAAAACAATTATAAATAAATAAAAAAGTAGAACTATCAGGTTGAAATCAGCAAATACATTTTGTACCCTTTGTGCAGGGCCAAGCTCTTAATGTGTGTACTGTCTGTGTGTGTGTATATGAAAGAGAATTATAATTAGTGGATACTTTCATTGCTATTAGGACTGTTAAGAATAACTACTACTCATCACCTCCACTGTCTCATTTAGTGTCAAACTTGTGTCCACCAGGCCTGTGAGTGTCTGAGCTCCTGTCGCATCTGTTTCGCAAAACTTCCAGAAGCTAAAACTGCAAGAAAAATATGACTTCAATCGTTATTCAGCTGTTCTGTTCCGTTCTTACCACAAAGCATTGCTTAATGTAAACCCTTGAATCAGCAACCTCAGAATGGTAGTGAAATGTAATGGGAAATGAAATGGGAACCAACGAAGCAGCAGTTCTCCATATTGCAAATACAGACGATCTGAATCCCTGTGTTAAAATGGATTATATGTCCTTTCACTACCTGAGATTTTTGTACAGCACGGGGGGGCCCCTGAGTCAGCTCTCTGGTCGATTTTCTAAGGAGGTAAATGCAGATCATGTTCGTCAATGTGTGATACTCCTCAAATGGTTGGAAGCACATTAACTCAGCCACCCTTCTCCTCTACTCAGAGACCTGAACCAGCAGTACATGCGTCTGGGCCACATTTCCTGTTGACACACAGTCTGTGCTGGATCACCCAAGCTTCCATTATATATTTTCCTCCCTGCACGTGATCTTTTAATGATGCAATATTACCTTTATTACCTAATATTACCTTTGTTTTTTTGTTTGTTTTTTATGAATTTAATGGAATATTCTGTGTCAGTTCTCAGAGGCACTGCAACGTCATGTAGATCAGCAGAAAACTGTTTGTGGTTTACGCATAGCCTCTGTGTTATACCACAGCTCATTACTATTCATAAGTTTTCAAGTGTGATATGTCATGCTACATTAGGATATAATGTATTCTTCATAAAACATGCTGATCTGTCATGCTGACATAATTGTTTGTAACTGCAATATGTTGGTATGCGTGCATTACATCCATTACATTATTTTCTACCAAGACATTTAATTGTATAATACATGATTAAAGTACAGACTAGTACATGGGAATTAGGTGGATGGGCAAATTAATTAGTTACTGATTTACTGCTTCTTTATTGCTGTTGCACTAAACTTAGTATTTGTAATGTTATGTTGTTGTAAATAGTCTGTTGGTTCTGATCAAGAATTAGACACGAATCAGAAACAAAACAGCTGCATGAAGCTACAAAAAAGGTTATATTACATTGTCAAATGCTGTTGATGCTGATATTACTTTCAATAGTCTTTTATGTTGCTATTAGAAGAAAAATGGACATTGCAGGATTCATTTTGGTGCCCATTTAAATATAATTCACTCTAGTTGTAGGTAATGTCTACAGTTAGTAGTAAATATTTAACCCAGGAACATATGCCTGCTGTACTAAGCAAAGTTGTGGCCATTGTGCAACAAAGCTTTTCCTTTCAGTATAATAAATCACCAAAACGGCTTATTCAGAACACAGGACAACTGCTGATGTTCTTTAGGCCATATTGACCTGAGAAACAAATCTTTACGCATATGACATATTTGCATTGTAGATGGATTAGACTGTCATGTACAATAGTAATGTTTTTAATGTAATTTCAATAACTCCCTTCTTTTCTCTCTAATATCCCTCATTGAGAGTTTGACCATCTGCTATATATGAATTGATTGAGCTGCTTTTCATTTACTGTCTCATTAAATGCTTCCAAAATGTGCCTTTCAACTAATTTATTAGCTATCGATGTTAATACCGCAGAAAGGTGACAATGAATAAAATATAGTGGGCTGAAATTCAATATTCACATACTGCCATACATCCACTTAATGCGGCTGAACATTTTGGTCATCATAATCTCGGAAACAAACCATTTATCTTCGAATGGCCTCCGTGAATCCTGCTTAATGGATGCAAACCTGCTGACCTTGATGTCATGAAGCAAGTCATCCGTAAAGACAATGATGGTGTCAGTTCAGCCTGCAGCAAAGTGTCCGTTTTCAATATCAGTCGACATGCCGTAGAGTTATTTTCATTTGTCAGTAATGACAGCTTTGATGAGCATCCACGTCAAATGCAGACCTCATCAGCCGAATGTCTCTGCTTAAAGATATGAACGGAAAACAGCTTGAGCTGCAGCTTTTGACAACATTACTTTTCCTGACATTAATGAGCATGCTGCTATAACCTGACAGTCAGATAAACGCCTTCCTAAAGTCACCACTCTAAAGGATGGTGAATCTTGTCCACAGGTTTATTGACATTGCAAGGAAACGACTGTCTTCGGAGTCTTGATGTTAGGAAGCCATTTATCTGAATGTCAAGTCGAGGGCAGCACAGTGAAACCACAACGCTAGCTTAGGCATAAGATGTATGCAGATATTTCTGTATTATCTCATGGATGTATAATAATATCCGTACGGAGCATTGGAGGCAGGGCTGTGCTCAGTCCAATGAAAAGGCTTGTGGGGCAGAAGCCATAAAATATAGACTTCCGGGGTTTCCATTGGGCCCATAGGGCATGGACACCAACGACTTTGCAGATAATTTCCATTTTAGCCCTCCAGCTAATTTAGGGTTAAAATAATTCAATTGTGTGGCTCTAGAGTTTCCAAATGTTAATGGACCAAAAGGATCAAATTCTGATAGTGAACAATTTCACAGGGTTGAGATGATCTTTTTTTTTTTTAACGCTATGTTACAGTCACATCTTCTCCTATGAGTGTGCTGGGAAAGTGATTTCTAGGCCCAATAAGATTATGTGACAGAAACAATAGTTAAATGTGTGCAATATCATGGTTTGGCCACTAGTAAAATTGGCTTCAAAGGCCAGCACTGTTCCTGGGGGCTTTATCTTAGATACAATAAAACAGCTCTCAGAGTCATGATTTCTGTGACTCTTAAAGTGACCACAACCCAATACAGAAACACAGAAAGGCACTTTAGAAACAGAAGCAAGACTTCTAATATATTATCTTAGGTGTAACGAAAACAATGAGTTTGGATCAGTTACCACTTTCATCTTAAAATCAGTTAATACCATTAAGCAAACATTCACACTAGAATAATACATTATCCACACTATTATACACACTAATATTAAGAAATTAACTGGCAGACAAGTAACTTACTGTTTTGTTACACTAGTAGTCTAACCATGAAGAAAACCGCCATTTCCAAATATATTTTTTGTAATATTATTATGTGTATCTGTAAAATAAAACACATAATTTTCCAAGTACTGATTTTTGGTTACAGTAAGAGTATTTTAACTGTAAAATAGGAACTTTGAATTATATTGGCTACAGTGTCAATATTGTAATTTAAAACAATTTCTTTAATACAGCATACTTCATGTCATGCAGATATTGGTTTCTTGCCTCAGGGTAACAGTGTTCGACGGGGGTACAAAAATGCTGAGGTTTTCACTAAGACATGGAATGAGAATAAGCAAGCAGGAGATATTATATTAGAAAATGGTTTATTGAAAGAAACACCTTTAAAAAAAAAAAAAAACATCCTGATGTACTCAATGAGGGGTTAGACAGTGTCTGAAGTAGAGAGGCTATCCTGCCATTCAGGAGTGTTGGCATTGTGTTACTGCTGTCTGCCAGGGTGATTGGACATCATTCTCATCATTTTCACTTCCCTGCTCACTGCCATAGTCCTCCTCATCTTCACTGTCCTCTTCATTTTCATCAACAGACTGAGCATCCGGGCCATCTCCTTGAAAAAACAAGAAGCATAACATCTGAATGGATCATATGCCTCTCTTCACCCACAAATGTATGTGCATACAAATGCAAATGTACACAAAAGCATACACGTGCAATGAACACGTACACAAAGATGCACGGAGATACGCAATACATATGCATAGATAGACACATGCACATACATATACATAGATAGACACACATGAATATACTCATTACACATGTTACTCTACTGACCCACTAACTGGCTCTCAAACCTGATTCTGGAGTCAACTCTTCCTCAGTCCTCCCCAAGCTAACTGGCTGGAATGACCCTAATATTTTCTTTCATGTGACCATAAAATGTATATGTATCCATTTTCTACAAAGCAATAGTAGAGAATACAGCTAAAACATTGAGTTTGGTGTTAGTATATTATTAATGTAATATTGCCCTCACTGAAGTAACAACAGTGATACATCTGCATGACATTGCCAGAAGCAATGAATGAAAAAAATGTTTTAGTATATACATTATATGTATGGTTTCATGGTTCATATACATAAAATATCCATAAATTAAAAAAACAGCAAGGAGAAACTAGAATTGCAATTTCTGAAGAAACTGCGACATGAAAGCTGACAGCTGAATAGCTGGTGGATTACACATCAGGGGAATTTATTGAACAAAAGAACAACATGGACCAGTCAGTACTGATTGGGCGTGGCCTCTGTATCATGGACTTAATCTATTGGGCCCCACACATAACTCCCACCAAGTTGTATGGACATAAGACTTTTAGAGCCATAGTCATTGCCCCCAAAACATGGACCAATAAACAATAAGTTTAAGTGTGGTCAATCCAACCTGTGATTATGAAAAAAACTATTAATAATATGAACATGTTGAATTATTGTGAGCAAGTCATAAGTGTTGTAACCTGTTTTAAAGTGAATGACGTTTCTACATGAATGTATGCTGGATCTAGAAGAACATGAAGTAGATGGAAGACACTGAAAATGAGAAGGTTTCAATCCTCCTCTTCTTCGTCTCAAATTACAACAGAAATGTCCAATTAGGACAAATGTTTTTTAACAATTTGAATGGGATTTGAAAGTGTAATTCATTACCTCGAATGTCTAAAAGGTTTGGAATATTTAAATCTTCGAATGGCATCTGTAGCCTAAAGTCTGAATGAGTGTTCAACAATTACAAAAGTGTGAAAAGGTTGCCTCATAACAAATTTTAAATTTCCTGACGCCTGTGTGGAGGATGTGGTGGAAACACTGCTGCTGGATAAGAAAGCAGCTGATAGACTGAACAGTGTAATTTACGAGAGTATACATCTATAGGACCACTTTTCTGAAAAAAAAAGCTCCTGTTTTTCTAAAATAGGCCTTTGGCTTCCCAAATTAATTCAGCATTTTCCATTTTCCAGCATTATGGTAGTTAACCCTGACCCTTTTTCTGAAAAAAGGGCCTAAGTTCCCCTGTCTACAAAACAAAGCGGGAAACATAGGATCTGGGGAATCCGGGTAGATGACCCCGTAATTTAATCTTAAAGAAGAGAAATGATATAAAAAGAATCAGGTCAGGAGTAAACATTGATGTGGCTTTCTGCTTCTGGAGATAGAGGTGAGGTTTAATGCTGACCTTGCCAGTTCTTTTAGACTGGGTAGTAAAAGAAGCTACAGTTTGCTATTTGGCAAAATGATGTTTAGTGGCACTGACAGACCTGTGATTAGGTGCGCGGTTGATTAGGCAATAATAGGAACCTGTTGGTGATCCACGGGTGCCTATGCTGAGCTGTGTTTTCCTCCAGCAAAGTGCAGATTGAGCGAATCGGACCAGGGATCTGCTGTAGCCTATTGCTAGTGAGCCTTGGTGTTTGCTCTTTATATTTGATGTTATGATTCAGTTGTTTCAGTGCCACTGCATTTACCGTCTGGCGCTGCGTCCAGCATATAGATTGTGAACTTCCCTTTGCACTGGGTTGGCATGTGTCTGTGGTTGGAGAAGGTTGGCTACAGCATGGTACAGTTGCTCACAAACATTCAGGTTTTCAAGGTTATGAGAATGAACTGAAATACCAATGATATATAAAAGCCTCAGCTAAATTAGCTGGCTAAATTGCACCTATTCTGATTGGTTTTACATCAACACCTGGTCTGCAGTGAAATATTTATCAAACTCTTTCAATAATCATATATTTCTGAACTAATCCCAAGTATTTTTCCCTTATTTTTGTCAAGGTCTTTCCACAATTAAAAAAATATATTTCTTTATCAGGACACCTGCATCAGGGAGTTTCAAAATCATTTTTTAACCGTTTAAATGATACATTCTACCTGGTCACACATATATTGTCCTGTAGGAAAACACAGATATAAATGTTACTGGTGCCCAGTGTTCTTCTGCTTATACCCATTAAATTTCTGGCATTAAAATCTTCATCTGATTATGCATTCTTTTGACCACATCTATGCTTTTAACAATGCACAACCTTTCCAGGGCTCTTTCATTCCTTGAGATTTGGACATAAAAGCAAAAAAACTGAAAACCTCATCCTATTAGGAATCTGATAGTTGTCCGGTTTTGGTTTAGTTTGGTGTTACCTGTCCCTGGCTGGGCGTTAGTCTCCTGGTCTCTGCTCACCTGCTCTGCCTCTATTGTCAGCGTGCTTGTTTGACAGCTACCCTAATCAGTGAAGCATGAAAGCCTGGTTCTCCTCACCATTCTTCACCAGGTCTCCGTTGATCCTTCATGGTAGATATTCAGCTAATTTCCCTTTGTTTGTTTCGGTACTTTGGGAGACACTACTTTTGCTGCACTCACAGGATGCTGGATATAACTGCAATCAGCTATCGCTACAAATCAGATGGATTCAGACATTTCAAACACATACACAAAAATAGCCTACTCTTTCACAGTTGGTTTTAGTTTCTTGGCCACGATTCTGCTCAGGAGCAGAGCGAATGGCACGTTGTGCACCTGCCTGTCAGCCATCTGTCAATCACATCTTACTGATTGCTCTGCTCTAAATAGCACAGTGTGATGTGCTGCATTGCACCTTAGACCGCCCCCCAGCCAGTTTTGACACATGGCGCTAACCTGCTATCAAGATCTCTGCACTTTCTTTGTATCTGACCATGCCTGGGAAACTTTCTCTGGTGTAACATTATATGTGCAGCTGTAAGTGCTATTTACAGGACATCCACAAAAATAGGACCCTTAGTTTTAAAGGGGCCCTATTATGAAAAACAAACATTTAGGTCTCTGTTGGGCCTGCTAACACACAAACTGTGAAATAAGAACACCTACTCGTTCTGTTGCGTTCCAGCCTCCTCTGTAGCTTTGCTGAAACCTGGCTGAACACAACCATTTAGAAATGTTAATAGTAACCACCTCCGGATCCATGTGGCTGCTTTCTTCTTCTGGAATGGTTGTACTTGACGGACTCCAGCTCTATGAGGGGTGGGATATTTCCGACTTTGATAGGCCAATCCAAACAGAGAGGGTGTTTCTGTTGATAGGGGAGGGGCAGAAACAAGGTATTTTCAAATTGAATGTGCGAGAAGACCAAGTGCATTCCTGCTAAAGGTCTAACTAGATCCTTTTGGACGACCATGAAAATTAAAATATTAAACCGGAGAAATGGCAAAATAGGGGCCTTTAATAGACTATGTTTCAGTCAATATTTCATATTCATCCTGTTTTGTGACAATGGAAACAGACTAATATGTAAATGACAGCAACCCCCCTCATTTATTGAATCATAGGCAACTGGACTTGTATTCATTGAATCATTCATCAGTTCATATGCATCATCTGATTTGTCCGCACTTGTCTGTGGGTGTGTTCTCCAAAGTAGCCGTGAAAGTCCTGGCATTTACTTGACCATTGTTGTTGACGAGACCACAGTCATTCTCGTCATTTGACACTAACAACTTTGGTGAACACAGAGGATAAATACCTGGGTTATATTAAATTATATTTTTTGAGATGTCAGCCTCCTGCCCCAGTCATTCTGGACACTCACCTGTCTATAGTGAACTAGACTGTGAAATCTAAGCATATTATGGAAAATCCTTTTGGGGTATTAAATTCTGGAATTAAAGAGAGGCAGTATTTTTCTGAGAATTGAATATTTTCTTGGTACAAGATTAAATACCTTGTGCAAATGAAATTCGTGAGTCCAAGATTAGCTTGTTGTTACCGGTAATTGTGTTTACATGGCAGTTTTTAAAAATATTACAGTTTATTTTCAAATACCCTAATGTAAAGGAGATTATGCAAACTGATTCCAGTTCAAGAGAAAATCTTCTTAATTACTTGTGCAATGGAGATCTTCAAGAGTCCTGCTCTGTTTTCAAACCAGAAGCATGCATTTCAGATTTAACTTTTTGCATAGTGATTTTGAAACTGCAAACCGTCTGGAATTGAAACAGAGAATACATATTTAATTAATTTATTTAATTTGATTTAATTAGGAGCAATCATTTCACCAAACTACAACTCAAGTCTTCTTAACATTCATTTAGTTGTTTTATTTCATGCCCAAGACATTAAAGTATATGGCTTTTCTAAAATATTTAGCAGTATGTCAAAATAATTAAGGTTCTGTGTATTACCACATGCTACTTTCTTTGTGGATATCTCCAAAGAATTTGATACTGTTAATCATTCCTTTTCCAAGATATTGTAATTCAAGTTGGTTTTAATTCAAGTGCTTGTTCCTTATTTTTTAATTATTTTTTGATTGGTAACAGTGAATAATCTACTTGCTCAATTTCTGCACTTTACCAAAATCAGCCAGCAATATTAAATCTGAAATCCAGTTCTTTTTCCTCTCTAGGCTATATTAATATTTTGGCATTCTATTGTAATGCAGATTTGTATGCAGATTGTGATACAATAGTGTATTGTATTGCAGAATATATCGAACTAGCTGTGGAAAACTTTTACTAGCTCTAGAAAAGTCCAGTTTCATATTCATATTCATACTGGAACAAGAATCACACATTGAGAGTGTAAAAGTCTATGACTACCTTGGTATCTGGATCAATGATGATCTCAACATCAAAATTGTTCTATCCTATCTTCAATAGGAAAAAAAGCCAAAGCCATTTTTCATTCTGTTTTGGACTATGATGAGACAATATAGAAACATTCCTCTGCTTTTTCCTTTTAGTAACTTTATGCTCCTACGGCCTGGAACTCTCTGCAGGAAACCGTCAAGCTAATCTCTCACTGCTCAAATTATTTAGCCTCCATTTGCACTTGTTTTACTTGACACTTTTTATCTCGTATCTTATCTTGTATCTTGTGTACACTTGTTTTATTGATCTACCTTTTATGTTATCTTTTTAGGCATGCTACACTGACACGAGAAGAGAGGTAAGCCTGGTTTCCAGTAGTGAAACAAGATAGCATTCTGGGGAATAGTAGTTACAAGTATGCATGTACCTAAAAGAAGTAACAAAAATTATAACCATGACATGAGCCTTTGAGAGCGAAACAGTTGGCTCTGTTTTTCTGCCTTGGCTATGACTGTGCATGTGCATTTATTATATTATCAAGGGTTTTATTATCTGTCTTATGTTACATTAATTATGTGCCTGTTTTATGTTCCTGCTATGGCTAGTTTCATGTGATGCAATCGTTACATGTAATTTGATTAGTGTACAGCATTTGAGCAGCATTTCTTGCATTAAAGGTACAATATAAATCATGTTAATTATCATTATTATGACCAAACTTTGTTGCAGATTGACTTGTGGATACCTCTTCCAATATGCCATTCTCCTCAATAATTTCTTTGTACATGCACAGCAATGTTCCAGTATGAGTCTTCTTAGGTGTCATCTCAGTGCTGACCATTACTGACAGCTTCATATTGACTTTCAGAAACATGTTTTACATGCTCTGTCCTTTTTATCCAAGTCAAAATACTGATCTTTATTACATGCTTTAAGCATGACTGCAGCCGAATAAAGAGCTTTGCTTTGTACACCAAGCAGCTTCCAATAGGGTACTTCTTGGCGGTTTGCATGCCACTGTTCAAGTCAGTTTTCCTGCTTTAATGACCCAGAAACCCACTGAACCCAAAAACACATCAACAGTCAGGAAAAAATCAAAAGTTCATGGAATTTATAGCAGGAAAAACAGGCAAGGTTCAGAACCGACTTTTTATGATCAGGAAGTGCTGGAAAGCTTAACAAGATGCAAATGACAATCTGGCAAGGAATTAATGGAGACTGACCAGTATTCATTGGCAACTATGCAATACCCTCTAGCACTACGGAATGCATTACAGCAAAAATTTGAGCAGTACTGTTGGCCTGTGGTGTAGCTTTGGCTCAGGTCATTGGGCTGGGAAGGGATGGAACCAGTGTGATGCTAGGTTGAAAGGCTGGAGTTGCATAACAGTTGCACCGAAATGACTGTCCCTATCTCATGAACATTCACTGTGGTGTGCACAGGAATGCACTGTCTGCCCACGATGCCTTGAAGCCATGCACATGTAAATATTGTATTTTCTTGTTTTTTTCATGCTGTGTAAGGTTTAGTGGTTATATAGAAACTATCCCAAGCAAGAAAACCAAAAAACAGACAAAAGCACACAAACTAGATTTAGAAATGTCACCAAAGAACGGCTCATTTGTACTTCCACAACACTGTGGCGTAGGCTTGAAGCACCATCCAATTAAGACAACAGGAGTTATTGTTTTGCTCATAAATGGTGTAAATATTACTTGGCTTCTAGGAGCTTGATTTGCAGCACTAATATTACACTTTCTGACATAGGATGCTTCAGATGTTAGTATGGTAACATAGCCAGACTAGCCATGTTAGCTTTGCCCCTAATGCATTGGGCAGCCTTCTCTCTCTCCTTTCATCTGCCAGTGTAAGTTTCCATCCTAATGCTGCAGGCTCAAATTATATCTGATGATGTATTTTTATATATGTGATGTGGTCACCACTGTTAGTGCTGTTAGTAGATATATATACGCACACTACAGTTAGTGATGTTAGCATTCACTCAGGGATTTTATGGGGAGAGTGTAATAAGGGATAAGGTACCAGAGCCCCCACTCCACCACAGTGGTTTATATGGTTAGAGTTTAAGGTGGGACCTTTAATTACATATCTATTTACTCAGCTCAAACACGCAAACTAAACCCCAAAATTAAATGGAGAATGGGAACACGATCGGCTGAACCTACGATTGGCTACTCCAGGCTGTTGTTGGTACAGTTAAGGCATATGTGCCAAATTGGTAATGAATTTGGAGGAGGACAAAGCAGCAAGGGACTGCCTAGTAGGGTCAGGGTTGACTCACTTGCTCTCTGACATCTTGGTCATGGTAAAGCATATGAACCTCACCTATACTGGCTTCCACATAAAAAGAGGATGTTAACAACTACTCCATCATTCCTGATGTGAAATGCATCTTACTATCTGGCTACTGACAACGTGATGAAGAACTTTGGCCTGGAGGACTACAGGTAACAGAGGGGGTGCAGCTGTATCATTGATTCAGCTTGCAGGATCAGGAAATCCAATGCTCAGACAGTCTTGACTTCTGTTCACTCCCTTGGAGAAATGTTTCCTTATTCAAAACTTTCTCTAAAATTTTGCTGGCAATCCCAGTCACCAGTGTGGTGGCAGAGCATGGCTTCAGCTTCTAGAACAGCATTTTAATTGCCATGAGAATCAGTTGGTTGGAGGAAAAAAAAACTAACATCAAGGACAATCGACTCTGCAGGGACCCACTGAATGCCTTTGATTACACAAAACCAGTTAATGGGTGCTTTTACACCAACAGCAGTTAGTGAACCTCAAATGGTCCATTCAAATCAATGACATTTAGTTCAGTTAGTTTTCGTTGGTGTGAAAGCGTCAGTCTCTCCCCGGTGTGCATTGAATCAAGCAGAGTGAGACCTCCAAAAACGGGTGCTCTCGGTCTGCTTGAATCTGCACCATGTAAAAAGTTGAATTTGACCCGGTGGCGATGTCCTGAAGTAGCCTTTTAATGGGCATCCCATGGTCCTTCTGTACAATCAATTTTCTTCAAGATGACTGCAAGCAAGTTGTGAATGCTTAAAATGTCCAACTATAGCCACAACTCTGATAGTTGAGAATGGACACATTACTTCATGGAAAAATGTGTACACCTAACTATACTATCTATCTCTTTCTACTTTGGACATGAATCCACACGATCCATGAACTCATGTGCTTGCACTTCTTTTAGGATTTCCCACTTCTTAAACATGAGATCAAAAGCAGATGTGATTGCAGCTGCTGTATAGAGTCTCGGCACTCCTGTGAATGAAGGACAGCCTAAAAAACAAAGTCTAAATATCTATCTATTGTGCCGCCACGCTCAACATGCTCTTTGGACTTAACACTTGATATCCAGATGGTGTTTGTATACCTAATAGAAGTGGCATCAGAGATTACCTTCTCAATGTGCTATACATGAAAGTTTGCAACTTGAATAAGGCCCCATCTAGAAAACACCTGCAACTGGGCATTGTGTAACAAATATAACAAAAATAAACATTCCATGAGTTTGAAGGTAATGCCTTTGGCCCTGGGATTTAATATCTTTTGGATTTAGCAACAGAGTGGAGAAGAGACTGCTGAATGGCTCACTGGTGCTGGTTTCTGCTTTGCACTTCATATGATTGTTGTCATGACAGTATTTAAGATTAGCAATTCAATTTGTAAATAGTAAATGGACTACATTGGTATAGTGCCTTTCTAGTCTTTTTGACCACTCAAAGCACGTAGTAGTGTGTGAAAGGAAATAGTGCTGTCATATCGGGCCAAATGTTCATCATCATTTAAAAATGTTTGTTTGGGACTTTCAGCATAAACAGATAGTTGAATGCTTTTACATTTTCACCATTTTACTGGGTATATAAGGCACAAATCTTTACTGGCGTGACTGTAAAAAAATATTTGCATGCTTAATACAAAAGGGAGTAGAAATACAGGTGTAGTTAATCCAGTCCAGATATAACTTTACTTTATACATTTAGCTGATGTTCTTGTCCAGGGAGACTTCCACAGTGTACAAATGCCTAAAATCTCTTACCACCAAGAAGGAACCAATAGTTCTTTTCAGACATGAAAAGACATTGCAAAGGAGATGTTTCGGATCAGCAGGCAAAGCACTACACTAAATTATGTTTTTTTTTTTTTTTTTCCCTGAAGGACAAACAGTACATTAGGCTCAAGAGCATTTTGATTTGAAATCTCACACTATATTAAAGTATCTGTACAGACCCTTATAGATATATGACAATATTTAATTTCCTGTAATTCTCCACTGTACCAATGGTAAAGCAGTCTTTGTTCTTCCTCTTATATTTGACATTCCCTATTTTAAGCCCTACATGTCATGTCTCTTTCATTTGAAATTAAGCTTTGATGAATATTGTATGAAAAAGAACCTGCTTGCAAAGGGACTGACCTTCATGGCCGCTTTGCTGCAGTGTTTGAAGTATTGTCAAGTCCTCTGGGCTCACGAAGGCACTTAGACTAACAGAAGTAGAAAGAAAAGGACTGCAAAATATTTAACTAACATCATCTTGATTTGAAAAGGCTAGCCGCAAGGCTCAACAGGCGTAGGCTTAATCACCAGAATGGTGGTATTTGAAACGGCACTTTAAATGCCCTTTCTCCTTGTTCAGTATTGGTGAGCTGTCTAAATTCGCCCATTCAGCTGCATAGCTGTGATAAAGGTTAATCTGTCCATGTCAGATATCACAGTGTAATGGCTGTCTTTGAATTAAAATAACAAACCAGGAGAAACCCGATTAACACACACACATACACACACACCGTCTCTATTTGTGATTTTCCTTTCCATTCATATTATCTATATATTCCTTTGAAATATGTTATGATCGGCCTGCTTGCTAAGGCACTTTATAGATAAATATGATTTGTCTTAATTATTCCCTTTTACAGCCTGATGGTCTGCAGCATCTGAAGAGTTTTGAGTAAATAACTACTGACTTTTTAATCAAAGACACTGCAGCTTATGGCTCCACCTTAACACACATGCCCAAAACATCTGGATGACCAGCTGCTCTCCTCGCTAATCCGATCAGCTCCTTAATGTTTTCTGTAAACATCTGGCTGCGCCTCAGCTCTTTGATTCATCTCACCTGGCAGAACCTTGCTGTTTTGCCTTTTACATTGCCCAGTAAGCATTTTACACAAGCACTGCATACAAAAAATGTCAATGCTCCTGCATAAATTTCTTTAATACAAATATGAAGGCAAGTTTGCGATTATCAAGTTGTGACTTTAAAGCTGTTTTTTCTGCAGGATATTTTTGCTTACACCACAACCTCAGGTGACACTGATAGCTGGCTAATTAGCTCTTTTTAACATATCACTGACAGTTCATACTTGGGGTTATTGGTAGTAGTGCATATTAATACCTGCTGTTCTATTGCAAGGCTGCAGGCACACTTGACTGCACACCACACACTTCACCTCTCTTAAAAGCAGAAAAATCGCACAACATGGATTCCAAAAGGTGACCAGGATGAATCAAACCTCTCCATGTGGATTGCCTTTCAGAGGGATGTATGAGATATGTTCAGCATGCCTTGAGGAATAAATAATAGGGGAGTGGGAAACCTCCTAAACACTGACCTTTTAGGAGGTTGCACAGGCTCTTGTTTAACTTGCTTGTGTCCAGTAAACCACTACAATGGAACACAATTTCAAGCCAAGTTTCAAAATATGAAAATGGCCTATTCAAGTTACATATACATACACATATGAAAGCTATAAATTGATAAATATTATGTAAATGGTGCATTAAAAAAAACAATGTTAACATGATTATGTCTAGATTGATAACTAAATACTGCGTGAATCATGCATTAAAAACAACACATTTTAATATTTTTAATTAGAACAGGTTGATAAATAATGCGTGGATAGTGCATTAAAAGAAGATTTCATGTTAATATGTCTAGATTGATAACTAGATATTGTGTGAATTGTAAATTAACAAAAAACAATTCAAAAGTTCTTAATAATTGTTTGTATTTTTCACTTTAGGAAACTGGCCTTCCAGCATGCAGTGCAGTTTAAATGCAAATACCCAGAGGCCTTGGAAGAAGAACGAGATGACAGGAAAGGACTGGATGACCTCTTTTCTAAAACAGAATCCAACTTTATCCATCAGAAAGCCATAGGCATCCAGACTTCAACAAGCACAATGTGGGTAATTAAAAAAAAAAAGAAAGCAAGAAAAACTTGGCCAGTGCTTATGAAAAACATTGGTTTTAGGCTAAAGACATTTGGAATACGGACAAAGCTGGCGTCAGCTGTTCTATTCCCCTCTTTTTTATCTTCCCCCGGAAAGAAATTCCATTCCCACTTCATTGGAGATGGTCCAGCTGGATCTGTGGGTGATACCAATGGTTCCAAAGGTGGAGTTTTTAGTTTTCCTTCACCATTTCGCCCACCACAAAAAGCCATCAAAGGAGTCCAAGATCCTCCTGTTGTTGGGTAATCATGTTTCACGTGTCTGTCACATATCAATGCCACCATCTATCAGATATTAGTACAGACAGGCCAGTTCAAACCACACCAAGCTCCTACTCAATCGCTCCAGGCTCCTACACAGTGGCTCCAGGCTCTTCCACTGCTACTCCAGTGAAGTGGGGGGGAGGGTAACATTATAGGACCATGTCCACAGTAAATGTCAATTACAATTTTCAAGACTGGTGACAATGATATATCCAATAGTAGTATTAAAATATAAGTATTTTGTATTTCAAGCCTAATTAATAATTAATAAGCACAACAAGTTTCACGAGTATAAGAGTACAGTCAGGAGCCACAAATTAAACAATCAATATTGTTAGATAAGAGCATCTTGCCGGTTACGTTACCATTTTAAAGTTAGTACAGGTTTTGAAAATGTGTTATGAGATATAATAGCACAAATGTGGTGGAAAGAATGGACTTTTGATGAAAAGCTACTAATTCCCCTCCACCATTGTTTTTTTTTTTTTTTAGTAACATCATATTGTCACCATTTCACAAGTTAGTAAGTTAGTTCAAAGTGCAATCTAACATTACCTCATCTTTCAGCTTGGTGACTTTGTTTCCACAGCTAATACATTTCTAACATTAATTTATGTTCATGTGGTGTTATGTTGGTGTGTTACAAGGATTTGGAAGACACTGCAGGTGGCATAAGTGCAGATTAAGCCAGTGGTGCAGCGCTTGTAAACCCAAGCAACAGCAAGAGGTCTCCTCCCAACTGGCTCCTCATCCATCTGTGCTTCACTGAGGGCTCATATTCAGATTTCCATCATTCATCAGGTAGGGTTGAGGTTACACTACACTACACTTTTGTATCTAAAAGTAGATGTACTTGCCACACATCCGTTTACATAATGTTGGAGGGCAAAGTATTATAATCTCCTCTCAGTATGATGCAAGCTGGTACAATTCCAACACTTACTACATAGATAATTGAATTAACAAAGTAGACCAAATGCCCAAAATACTGAACATCATAGGCTTTATATTGGTAGACATTGTGGCAGGGCTGTTGTATTAGATTGCATTAGATTGTGCAGGTGTTCCTATTAGAGTAGTCACTGAACGCACAATTATATAAAGTAGGCCTCTTTTGGTCCCAGCTTACCAGGTACAGTGCAGGATGGTCATTGTTGGGATACAAACAGAAAGGATTAAGAAATAAGTATCTAATCCACTGCCCATTCTTGTAGAGAGCAATGAATTATCCTCTGTCATTGTGGACCAATACTGGGGATATATCATGGATCATTTGACGAGGAACCGTCAAAAGTGACACTGCAGGAATCTTGCCCTGACCTTGCCCTGACATTTTTTTTTTTTTATTTCAGATTGTGTGTATCACCAACCTGTGTCAGACATTTTCTTTGTTCAATGTTCCTGACAAGGTCTTCACATGCCAGATCCAGCTGACATCTTTAAACATCAGGAAACCATTGCATGGGAACTCATAAAAAGATAAGAGGATATTTGTATATTTTCTTTGTTTATATATTCATTTTTATGGTATAGTTTACTTGTGACAGGTTTTTTTATTTCTGCCTTTTTTCCTTAGGTCTGTGCAACATGTTGGTATGAATGTTATTGGCAGAACCAGCCAATGCTGCATAGAAATATGTCTTTCTGAAGCGGTTTGGGCTTTAGTGCATCAGTGCCAGCACCTTCTTATGCCATCAATACCTGTACACAATCCCTACTATCATTCGGGCCTGGCAGAATGAGCAAGCAGGGATCATCATAGAAGTAAATGAGATGGGGTGTGGGGTAATCCTCTCTGGCAACAGCTGTACTACACTTTGGCTTCATCAATCATCATCAATAAAAAAAACAGGTAAAAATAATATTTCCAGATATAATATAGTTTTGAATTTTCATCTTGTCCAGGTAAATTAGAGTGCTTCCTTATTATTTAAACACATTTCCAGAAACTGTCTAAATTTCTTAAAAATTGTAACAAGAGGGTCAGCACTACAAATCTCTACAAAAAACTACTACTAGATACTCTTAGGCTGTTAATACACTGATATTTGTTTTGGCAAGCTCCAGAGTAATTGCAGTGACACTAACTCAAAAAACACTACAGTAAGCCAATGATATGTAAGCTTCAAATTGTCAAACTTGTCTGCATAGATCCTTTTTTTGTGTGCATACATTGGAGAACAATCTTAACATTCTTTACCTGTCAATTTCTGTCTGCTATGAGGCCTGACATTTACAGAGGCTACTCCTTCAGAAATCCTATGCTGGGTTTGGAAAGAATGAATGATATATGGAATGCCCCATTTTTACATTTTGAATTTTCGGTCTGATCCATTTTTTTCATTTTTAGATGTTTAATTGCCAATTGAAAATGGAAAGAAGAAATTATACACAGATTCATTCACAAACTCACACCAGGTGCTGATTAGGACTTATACTGATCAGATGTGATGTGTGGCCAAGCGGCAAAGCATGGTCAACCATGTTCCGGACATTCAAGAACATGACAATCCATGCATTTCCCTTATGTGCATATCCACTTCTGGAGGGAGAAGCAAGGAACAAGGCATGACTGGAACCAGGTACAGCACAATGGATCAATCTTCTTTGTGCTTACTGCTTACTACTGCTTTTTTTATATAACCCAGAGTGTGCTAAGAATTATTTCTGCTGTTATTTTTTAAAAGAGATGCGACACATCAAAATTTGTATTGAGCAATGTGTTACATTCTTCAGATCCATCAAACACAAATTACCATATTTTATATCTACCCTTTTCAAGATAAAGAGTAAAAATGAATGAACAAGGTCTTATACAAATCACTCAATAATGCCCTTTGTCCTTTGTCTTTCTTTATCTTCATCGCTAAGCAAAACACGTTTCGGCAAGCAACAAGCTCGCTGAAACGTGTCTGAAATTTAAAACAATAAAAAAGACACAAAGGATATTATTGAGTGCTTTACTTCTTACTGTTCTTCCAAGTTGAAGGTATTGATTTGCTCGAGAATGTGTGTTTGAGCTTTTCATTGATACAAATCACATTTTTGTGATCATACAATGATGCCTCTTCAGTGTGTGTAAAAAATGCCTATGTAGACAGTTGTGGTAACATAAAAAACACACTATGTGTGTTCATGCAGGATCCATAGTAGCAGATAAACTGGACAGTGCAGCTACTAAAACAGCACTGATATAGGATAAGAATGAAACCCAAACCTCATTGATAAAAATAAGACAAACAAAATATAAGACACACCCCTCGGTATTACTCGTTACAATTCAAGAGCATTACATACAGAATTCACAAATGACCATGAAGTTGAATCATCACTTCTTCTAACAATTTGACCAAAAACATTATTTTAAAAAAATTCTGACTGTTTGCTTCTATCGCACGTGTGGGTAGGTGTTTTTACCTTGACATGTTTCTGCTGTAAAACTTCTGTATTCATCAGTAGGTCACACAGATGGAGTTTGTGTGAAATGTTCTTATCAGCTGGTGTTATGGAGGCGTAAAACCATACACAAAACTACAATAGTTGCTAGTTTACTCTAAGGATGAAATTGACAAACACCATAAATGCAAAGTTGTATGTGAAATACTGTGGCAATCGTGCCATAAAACTTACATTAGGGTGACAGGAAGGATTTTCATAACATGCAAAAAAAAGAAGATAAAATGGAATGTAAGAAGGAAACAGCACAGAAACAAACCAGGATCCAAAGGGCCAGCAATAAAATCTTAAATCAGCCATAACAGACCACTGCAAAAGAGACTGGGACAATGCGAAAGTCATAAAGCAAGAAAACAACCGATACCACTGCTGGATTAAGGAAGAGATTGAAATAGGAAAGTGCAGCCTGGGGATGATGAACAGAGACGAGGGGCCCTACTGGTGAAACAGGGTAAATATAACATCTAAAGAGTTAAGTTTCTTGTCTTGTTTCTTGATCATTTTGACACAAATATCCCTCAGTGGGCGGTTGCTTCCCCATTGATCAGACATGTTTGAGTGACAGGTGTCTACACCAACGACGTCTTTCTTTACAAGTACCAGCAAGTAGTGATGGAGTTTTGATCAACTTGATGATGGTATCTGTAAAGACTGGCAACTCAAATCAATATTCACAACACCAGTACAAGCTGAAAACTGCCTATTTCACTTTTAAAAATCACAACCATAATTCAATTTTGTATATCAATAATGTTACGTGAACTTATGACTTTCCATCAGAGCAAGTACATTACAAAACAATATGAAAAAGAAAATCTAAAAAATAGAAACACATACACACTGAGTCTTTACAATTTTGCAAACAATTCTGGGAAGTAGAAAGAAACTAGAACAATAGTTAAGATTATCCCTCTGCGCATGCTTCTTTTATTGTAAATAATTGCTACACTTGTGAATTCCCACACTGCCCAGGTCATTGAATACACCACCAGCTGAGTTTTTCCATCCCCACCTCCCTCCTGCTTGATGTTGGGTACTTTTTTGTCCATTATGAAAAGCCATAGCCCCTCTGGCTATAATATATTCACGATGACTGTCACTTAACACAGCCCATAAAGTGGGGTCCTCTGACGGGTCACCTGCTCTCATCACTGTGTTGCTAGTGCTAGGGCTACTGCTCTAATCAGTGTTAGATTAACTCTGAGAGAGTCAGTGACACTGACAGAGTAAAACTTCTGTTGACTCCAATTATTTTCACTAACACTGGGTCTTCATTCATCTTCTATACCTGCTTATTCCTCATTAGGGTCACAGGGGTCTGCTGGAGCCAATCCCAGCGCACTACAGGCGAGCAGGGATACACCCCAGATGGTCGCCAGCTTATCATGGGGCAGACATGAGAGAATATGCAAACTCCACACAGAAAGGTCCCAGACCAAGGTCTTGAACCTGACACCTTCATATTACGTATTGAGAAAATAAAAGTATAATAAAAAAATCTTACTTGAATACTGAATATACACTTAATTGAGTATTCTGATCATAATCCACTTACTCTCCTTCTGCGGATGTATAACCACAACCAATGGCTCATATGCGCTTTGCTGGTATAGGACTGAAACCTAGCAATTAAGCACAAAAAGAAACATGTATTTTGTATTAGGGTGTGAACGTGTTATAGAGGGATTATTGATTCACTGAAAGGTGTTCTGTAGTTTTCCTCTCCTCCTCTTTTCTTTTGTTTATTTTATTTATCTGGTTTCCTTTATTGTGTCAGCTATTGTTCTCGTTTACTTTGTCTTTTTTGCAATGCTACTGACTACCTGACCAGGGGTGTTAGGAAAGTCCATTTTCTACATGAACTATTTCATAATTCATTTCACAAATTTCAAAATGAATTAGTTTGTTCATAGTTCATAATTGTTTATAGTTAATCATTCATTTATATTTCCAAAAACTGAACTAGTTCATAGTCTTTTTTTTCCAATATGTTAGTGTGAGCTAATATTATTCAATACCATTGCCAAAGCCAAAATAGAACCACAGATAGCAATTATTTTATCAGTTTTAACACCGGAACTATGCGGTAGATTTCATCTTTATCAAATTTTGAACCCTTATCCTACCAGGGTTCACATTAGCATTTAGGAAACAGCATTTTCCCATTGTTGCTGTCCATTCAGTTCACATCAGTACCAGCTGCAGCTTTCACTCCTGCAATAAGGCTATATTATCAAAAACATGAGGAAAACAATTTCTCCTTAAATTGCTGTTGATATGACTACGGAGTGCGGATTTTCTTCTTGGACTTCTAAGGGCTCTTTATGGCATGTTTAGCCGGGTTTCACACATAGAACACTAAAGACATCTGACACCCTATTGAACACAGTTTAATAGACAATGCATGCCATTCAAATTGCCATTGTATAGCAGGTTTTCTAGTTTTTTTGGCTAGTCAAAGCACTTCACAGTACAAGACCATTCGCATTTACACACATTCATACCCTGATGGCGGTGGCTACCATAGAAGGTGCCAAAAGCTATCAGGAGAGTCCAATCATTCATACACATTCACATACCAATGACACAGCCATCAGGACCAATCTGGGGTTAAGTATTTTGCCCAAGGACATTATATTCACATGCAGCCTGTAGAAGGAATCAAACTACCATTCCTGCAAATGGTGGACAACTGTGCTACCTCTGAACCACAGCCACAAAGACTGCTTGAAGTCCCTAATAAATTAAAAACTTAGTATTTATTATGAATAATATGTCCCATCAATGGATAATGGCACCTTTTATTGACAGGGTGGCAGTGTTGTCTCAACACACTGTAATAAAAATAATCCTTTTTACACATATTCTATATAATGTCTCTTTTGGGTTAATTTACATGTGCTTAACCTGTGAACTGCACATCACACTACTTTTTTCAACAGGCTTCTCTTTGCAGCCATGTATTTTGATTGTAATGGCATCAGAAAAGTTGTTTGAACCAATAATGGTGAGGTGTGTAATGAGGTTTGCTAACAAGAGTTCCACAAAGGTTGGCTGGGTAGTCCATCCACTTTCAGTTGGTATCTAAATATTATTTATTATGCATGTCAGTCAACGAGTCAACTATAATGTCAATGAACATGATTTAATCGATTTTTACCATGAATTACTGCCCTTGCTGCATCTCATAAAGCAGGGGTGTCGAACTCAATTTCATCCCGGATCACATCAGCATTATGGTTTCCCTCAAAGGGCCAATTGTAAAGATCATATATCTATTTATTATTATTATTATTATTATTATTATTATTATTATTATTATTATTACTATGTTATTATATTAGATAAGTGCCTCTCCACTCATAATAATGAAAATTTGCTACATTTTTAAACAAACCTTTAAAATATGCTGATGCAGATGTGCTTCAACAAGGGGAAATGAGGAAAAATGGAAACTTTCCTGTTTTTAAACAACTTTCGTGGCCAATTGCGAAAAGATTTTGGAGTTAACGAAGTCGTACAAAGACAACGTGACCAGCGAAGGGCCACATAAAATGAGGTGCCGGGTCAGATTTTGTTGAGTTTGACACATATGCCGTAGAGTATTTAGAGACACTTATCTGTTATTGTTTCATAAATACATATCAAATGCCTGCTGAATCAAGATTTCTACGGTTTTGCCATTTAAAATACTTTTATTAGGTCTCCAAAGTGTATTTTTCTGATGAATATTTAGGTGCAGAGTTAGGTATACACCCGAGTGGTCAGATAAATCCCTAATCCCTATTTTACAATCCCTGACTCTATGCCAGTCTGATTCATACATAAATAAATAATCAATTCATGAATGCATAGCGGGGCATGAGGAATAATTTGTAAATGTTTTTTTCTGCCAGATGAGACTCTCTGCACATATCAACCTAGTTCTGTAAGCATCTGTTGGATCGTAATGGCTCATGGATTTTTCTTTTGGCACTGGTTAGATGTATCAAATTTATGTTGAAGTTGGGCATTTAAATCCCCGGCAGGGATTAGTGTTTCTTGTGTTTCCTGGGCAATCAATTCAAATATTTCTTAAAAAATGAGTTGTATCCAGTGGGAGTCTACATATTAGTGTTACTTCTTCATTATCTAATTTGCCGTTAACTAATACAGATCTTTGATTTGATCCTTTACTCTTTTTGCTTTTCCTCTTCCATGTTACGTTTCTTTATATATTTTTCAAGGCCACAAGGCCAAGGTTGGCAATTCCCACACAAGCCCCTATTAAACAAAAGGTTTTTTTTTTTTTTTTCCCCAAGTAACTGTTTATTCACTGTCCTCCCATTCTTACCCATCTTTCTCTCTCTTCCTCCTGTGGCAGTGGTACAGGCACAGTACATGATATAATGTAGTGTGGAGTTATATATATTCCACACACACATATCTATATATATATTACAAGGTGCAAGATATGACTGATTTAAGCACACCAATTTCCATTATGGGCAACCCAGCACTGCTCCTACAGCCTTTATTAGACTGTATAAATACATTATGCTGTTATAGCATGATCCATGATAACAGACTTAACAATGTGTTGATATGAACACAGCATTAGATATCCTTGGCTAGCATCTACAGCTAACAGAGGTTGCATTCTAAAACACCTGCCCAGTTCTACACTAATTCTCACCCCACGGCTCAAGTTCTCTCCTCTGACTCGTTCTTATAAACCTGGTCTGCTCCTGTTCTCCTGTTCTAGCAGGTTCATGGTTCTAAACCTTTGGTCCATTTACAACCTCTTCTGGGTCAAAACTAGGTTCATATTAATTAATTACTCATTGTTCAAATTTACCGCTTTCCCTTCTGCTAGGTCATTTCTGGTTTGACTTTTTTATGCAAGTGTAACATTCACTCTCCAAAACAGCTTATGTGTGTAAATATTATTTTTTCCCTATATTTTCCTATGCAGTAATTCACTGAGGTTTTCAACCTGCAAGTTGCTCTTTAAATATCAGGACAGACATATGCGGTGAACTTTGTCAGACAGGCCTATAGGGAAGACAGTGCAGTGCTTGGCTTGCAGAGCGTCTGTCGGGGCAGCTGTCCAAACTACAGGCCCTGTGCCATCTCTCTGCAAATTCAGCCTCAAGCTGTCAAGCTCAAAAAAATAAAGCTCTGGCACACTTGTAGGCAGTGGGAATGGCTGCCATTTAGTATGAAAACACAATCTTAGTAAATTTAGATGGAGTTACGTCGGAGAGCATCGCTATACATGCTGCAGGGTGTCTCTCAGAGTAGCCTCTTACCATAATGAAACTGGCATTCAAGATACTTATCTCAGCAGCTGTATGGCACTGCCTGTAGACATCACTAGCCGCACTGCTCGCAACCATCCTTTTGTGTCTTCCATCCTCTCATCTTATCACACTGCTGAATGCCTTGGCCTAAATAAATGCTTTGAAATCCTGTCATGAATCGTAAGCTGTGCTCTCTAAAAATGTCTCTATTCTTGAGTGTGCTGCAGATGAGGCGCCGGTTTCACCCAGACCCTGTGGCTCAATCTCTGTGCTCTTGAAATTGTCAGCTGCAATCATTTTACCAACAAGAGTGCAGGTTCTTATGAACTCAACCTTGGCTAATCCACACAGCAAGGCCTCTGATAGCTTCCTTGTGGAGATAATATTATTGGATGCCCAGTGATGAATCTTGATCGTTAGCAATCTGCTTTGGAGAGATTTTTTGGGGGGGTGGTTAATCAATAATGTGAGTGGCCTGATTACCCCTAGGGAGCTGCACAATTGCTGTACAGTGTCACTTTTCAATTCAATAAGCCACACAGCCATTGCTTCACCCTGCAGAGTCCCTTGTCTCTGTCCTTTTCTACAGTATTTCAAAAGAACACCAGACGCTTGCTATTCCAAATGTAGAACATCCTGTTAAAGGTATCGGTATCAATAGAGCTGGGTCTTAAAGAGCTATTCACTTTCATTTTCACAGTCTATTCTTATTCAAATGAAGATTTCCTGTAGGATACAGATGTTCCACAAAAAAGTGTGCAAATTCAGTTTGGTGAAGACTTCTGACCCCACATCTAAACCCAAGAGAGGATGTAGCTTTATGCAGCATGAATGTGCTGCCAAAATTCTACAGAAACTCTGTCATGCGACTGACTGAGTGAACGAGGGCACCTTTGGAACCACAAGCTGAATTCATCTCTTCAAGATTTCTTGCGCAAATTGCGTTGTAGCTAAGACAGCATGTACTCAGTATTTGTATAGATCCCAGTGTTTCCTTCACACACTGCAGCGTGTCTTTTTTGGCATGCAACCAACAAAGAACAGTCAGAATAGACATAACTGGAGGAGACAAAGAAGCAAAACAAAAAGTAAAGAAACAATGCTTCAGCTTGTTTTCTGTTGCTCACTGAGCAGCTCCCAGCCCATAATTCGTTTTACCTAATTAAGTACCATGCACAAGGAAGGTGAGGTGCCATTGTAAGGGATTGTAATGATCTGTCACCTATGCTGAGAGCATGGCATGGATCTGATTGAGTGTGACACTTCCCTTGGTGGATAACCTTCACAGGAGTGAGAGCAGTTTCGCCTCTGCAGTAGCTGCAAAAGACAAGACATGTTCTAGATGACAGAGGTTTTCTCTACATGTATGAACAAAGTATGTAAGCTTCTACATGGATGAAGATGCTGACTTGTTGTCTAAGATATGCAGCTTTAGCATTATCGATTAGCATGCCATACATGTAAACAAGTGTAAGTTTAAGACTACTAAACTATATTCCTATTTTGAAATGTCCTCCTCAGCTCTTCAGCTAATGAGATGGCTATTGCAACCATCAAGCACACACACATACACACACACACACACACACACACAAACACAACAAACCACAGCTGCAATGATAAGATGTTCACTCCTGAGCACACACACTAAATACTAAAACTAACACCATGGTGATGGAAGAACTTACTTCTCTATAATGCTCTTGATGGTTCATTAATGTAAATGTAGAGGGACATGCTACATTTTGCTGAAGCACGGTGCTATACTCAGTGTTTTTGTATTATTAGAAAATATTAGGAATTATTAGGAGGTATAAAGTGGAAAACATATCACCTGCAAAGATCTTGTGCTGCTATGAGAACACGTGTTCATGTCCACATGAGGTGCAACACATGTAAAAGACAATGCAGGGGTGTTATTGTATTATTGTGGAATTTCACATATAGCCCCTCTAAAACATACTTTATGAATATTTTATTCCATATCTGCAAAACCTGATGTGCTACGTAGATGTTGCTAGATGCCTCTAAATCTTATACACTGTATCTTTAAGCCCTTAGTTAGTTTGTTACCCTTTTGCTAACTTGAATGTAAATAAAAATGTAATAGTTGATATTCAAGACCCTCCAAATATTAAGGAACTGTAATCAATCAAATTGTTTGTGTAATACTAATCATAATGTATCCACCATTTTACAATCACAACAGTAACAATGTCTGCCTGCCTGTCTGCCTATGACCTAATCACATGTCAACAGTGGTTTTATAATTACTCCCACTGAGGAGGAGACAAGATCTGCACTATAACTTTAAACAGACAACTAATGCCAATTTAACCTAGTGGCCAAAATACCAGCTGCAAAATAGTGAATATCCTACATTTTTTGTGCCTCACAGCCAGGGTAAAAGTAGGTGAAAGTAGCCTGGTCTGGTACCACTAAAAGAGACGAGACAGAAGGTGCCTTCCAAAACTCACATACAGCCCATCCCGATCCTCAGATCCTTCTTTCTTAATAATGATACCCTTGCAGTGACTTACATGAGTTGCAGCTCATGCACTCGTGCATACTTTCTCACAGTGGGAGATTATTGCATATGATTTGTTGGTATTCTTATGAATTGCTTCTATATTGTTACAGTGCATCATGAGTTGTCATTGTCTTGTCTGGTTTTCTTGTATTTTGTGGTTTTGGTTGACTATTGTTCTCTACTGTAACCAGTTCCTCTTTTGTTTAGAAAAGGTTTCCCCTTGTGTGTCTTGCCCTCTATACTTGCTTTGTTTACCCTCTTGGATAATTATCTAATGTGCTTCACCTGTGTCTTGGCTCACTCACCTGTCTGTAGTCTGTAATTAGTTTTTTGTTCTGTCTTTGTCAGTCTCTGCGTTGTTTTGATGTATGGCCTGCTGTTATCCTGTCATCCCGCCATGCCTGTTCCTGTTTCACGGTTTATTACATCATTAAATTCACTACATTTTGATCCTGCCTGCCTGCTGCTCTGTTTTGCATTTGGATCCTGCTCCATTACACACAGCATGTTTATGCCAGGTATTTACAGATTCAGTTATATCTGTGGGCACTGCAGTTAATCCACAGATTGCATGGGATGGAATATAAAAATTAACATTCTGATTAATAGTGGATGGGCTATATAGCTTATAGGATGTAGTTATACCAGAGAGATTGTTTGAAAAATTATTGTACTTATTGCTTGGGTCCAGACCTTTGAATCCTCCCACTCTACCAAGTTGAGTTGATTTATTCATTATGATATCCGACAAGAGCACTAACTGCACTAATAAATACTATTATCAGAATTAGATTATTTGGTCCTCTAATGTTTGAAAATCTAGAAGAGTGTTGGAAGTCAATTAGAAGTTGGCTGGCTTGGCCAGTGGAAGTCTCTGATGAGCATGTTCTATCATTTCTATTGCATTTGCCATGCGAGGACAGGTCTAGCACCTATGTATGAATGTATGACATACTGGCATTATATATATATATATATATATATATATATATATATATATATATATATATATATATATATATATATATATATATATATACTGTATTTCCTTTGTCACATTCCTTTCTATTCATCTTAAAAGTGTGATACAATCAAGGGTCTATTTTAAGATGCAGGTCATGCTCAATCTTTTATCTCAAAAAAACAAAATGAGCAAAAAAATTCAGCCATCTCAAAGTGACATCTCAAACTGGAGCTGAACGGCTGCTGTATCTCTCCTGGATCACAGGTGATCTGTCATCACAGACAGGTGTTTTGTATGCTGTTCAGGGACCCTTCACAACAGCATCAGCTGACACACACACATACACTCTATTTTAGTCAGCTGGTGAATCTCTTTGCGGTTGATGCCCTCTCCAGCCCTGCTGTTTATATACACTTACCCTGACACAATCCCCCTCAACATCTGCAACAGAGTCACCTAAGTACAAGCATCCTGTAAGTAGCAGAGTTTAGACTGTCAGCGGGCTGGGTTTGATCTAAAACTATGTGAATGCACAGGGGATTAGGGCAGTACTACTTAGATGTTCACAACAAAAGTTTGTTGAGATGGAGGTCAGACAGAAATGTCTCTAGCTGCAGATATGCATGCTGTGGTCCTCTACCTTTTGCCATTGAGATGTAATAGCACAACTCAACAATAACCCCTGAGCAGGAAGATTAAACAGGACGCAGCCAACATATTGCCTGCATCTCTTAGATTTTATATCTCATATGCCTGGAGGTACAGTCTATACCCTCTGTCATACTCCACTGGTCTTTTGGGCAAATCTGAATGCATTGCACCGCATGTCTGAAGTTATACAGAAAGTCAGCTCCAATCTCATTGCCAACGGACTGGAACAATGTAGTAGAGTTCACTGACACTGCATCAATTCTCTGGATCTGAACTGGCTTCAGATAAAGACCACAGCTAATAAAAGTATTCCTAACATGGGTCAACCCAGCAGCCATAAATCCATCAAGTTGACCTGTCCAACCTGATTCACAAAGCCATACAGGTAATTGTGCACATTGGCTGCCCCACGTGGCAGCAAGAGGCAGCCTTAAACTTTGAAATTTGATACAAAAATATCATTATGCCCGTTGGCCTGGGATAGGGCTAGTTAGTATGCTACACTAGTTAGTGATGTGTTATCAAAAAACAATGACAGAGGAAGACAATGCTGGTCAGACCAATTTCATCTGAATAGATTTTCTGGCTAACTGCTGCTATTTAAAATTCAAATTTCTTCAGTATAAATAGGTCAAATCTATGGGGTCTTAATTAGTGATTGTGGGATGTTCTTCTGTTCTGCAGCCCTATGTGATTCAAGGCAAATAACACAGGTGTATTTTTACATTCAGTCTTGCCTTGTGAAATATTTTAAGGCAAAGGAGACACTGCAAATGCGTATTCACCAATGTTGAGAGGGTATCAAAACAATCAAAGTAGTTAAGTTACAGTTTTGAATCAAATTTGATCTATCTGTGAATTCTATATTTGTCTTTGGTATGACTAACTTTTTTTCATGTTTTTGTTACTAAAACGATGACTGAGATGTTCTTTTGTGTTTAATGCAGCCGCCGTAGGTTCGCCCACATATTTTGGCACTCAGTTAGTTCCAACCTCACTATTGTTTTCCACCAGGTTGTCAATAGCATCTTCCTGTAGTTCAACAAAACACAGATAACACTTTATAATCTGGAGCCTGCTTTTCTTGCCGATTGACGTTGCCTCTGTAAGATCCAAGTTATATACAACATAAAGCATCTGCTCACTTGTTCCATCTCATATGGACAATGGATTTAATTCAAGCATAACTAAAGAATTTTACACATTTGGGTATCTAAATGATTAATAGGTACAAGAAGTTTTGGATTTGGTCCTCTGGCCTGATGAAAAATGGCTGTGGTTTGGGCAGCTGCACCAGTCAAAACAAAAATATTAAAAGTGCTTGTTGTCAATGACAGGCTCATATTGTTATTCACAAGATGTGACAACATAAAGTATCCCTACAGAGATATTTATCAAAGAGCAGTTACAGCGCTCTCTTCAAACACTCCACATTGTAAAAAAAAAAATGTCATTTTATCTCCAAACACGGGAGCTGCTGCTCTGCTGCTGGTTAGTTTATATGAGTGTTTGCACATTATTGATTATGATTATACCCAATTAAAACCCTTTAAAAGCATCCAAAGTCACCTAATAACACAAAATAACCAACAGTGGCAGCAGAGGAGTAAAATGACAGCTGTTACTATCCAAGCAAAAAAGGATTTTGCACCTGAGATGCTCTGCATGAATGTACTTGAGCAGTGCATGCACATCCTGTGGAAACACTGCAGTATACACACAGGCTGGTTCTGAAGCAGTGAGCTGCTCTTGGGTTCACCCTGTTCATTTTCAATGGAAGACTCCAAGAAACGCACTGCTCACGTAGGCAGTATGGCTACATGACCAGGTGTTTCTCTTCATCAAAAGCTCTATCACTGTAGGGATCCTGTCTGTAATGTTGGAAGACACTCTGAATGACAATCATGAGCCTATACTTTGATTGTGTGTAGCTGTCCCTGAGGATTACATTGCAGCCAATGCAGTCTGTTCACAAACTGCAGGATGAGGTGAGCTTCTGAATTCCAAATCTTTTAATACCCATTAGTCATTTAGACATTAAAATGTGTAATTAAAAAATAGGGCCCAAATATAAAAACACTAAAGTTATCTTTAAACTGTGACTAACTTATAAATGTGTACTGTCCAGGTGAGTGCAAAAAGATCACATGACCAGCAGCTAGAAGTATAGTTTATTATTGAGTTCTTTGAATTCTGCATCTTTCAAGTGAATTAATGGATTTAAATATGCATAGACATTTTTCATATAAGCAGGAAAATGGGACAGTTCTACCATAGTTTCCATGTTTTAATATTTAAAAAGTAACTTTCTTACACACAAACATTCTACTAACAAAATTTGCACTTTCACAGCATTTTCGCAGCAGAGATTCTGCAGATTTATGCCAGTTATCTCGTCTGTCAGTCTCCCTCAAACTGTAGCTGTCTTCTCTTCACTGATGTAGATAATTCTAAAGCTTGTGACCATTTTGAGTAGATCCTGAGTTTAGGGATCACTGTACTTCTCTTGCAGATATTTCAGGATGTTTGACCTGACTGATTTTGTTAATTGTATGTCATCATCTTGCAC
This sequence comes from Lepturacanthus savala, assembly GCA_030544235.1. Taxonomy (NCBI): domain Eukaryota; kingdom Metazoa; phylum Chordata; class Actinopteri; order Scombriformes; family Trichiuridae; genus Lepturacanthus; species Lepturacanthus savala. The sequence continues at coordinate 8,944,515 of CM060462.1, read as the reverse complement.
AGCCAAAATAGAGGATGTGCTGACATGTACGTAGTTCTCAAGGGGGGGTATCAGTGAATTCAGCCAAAAGACTTGGGGTGTTGTTTATTCCCTTAGGGACTGGGTGCCTAACCTTTGGATCCCTGTAGACCTGTGAAATAGCTGAAAGCTCTGAAACAGCTTTCAGCTCAACTTTCAGATCCTCTGAATCATCTCCTGTCTGGATCTCCATCTTGTTGGCCACTGAATTTGAGCTCTTTCCAAACTATAGCAAGGTTTCTCCTCCAGCTGTAAGTGCTTACAATATTTCGTCAGTGATTTAATTTATGCATATTACACATACACACTCTAATCAGATACAACAGCTCCAAAATACTTTTTTTCTTTTTTCTGTAACCATCATTGCAGTCAGAAAGAAGAGATACATACATCATTTGTCCCTGGCCTTATGTATTCATGTGAGTAAGAAGGCCTTCAGTTGATTTTCAAAAGACCAGCAATGTTACTCTGTCAATGTACTTCCTGGCTCATTGTAGCACTCTAATTCTCTCCTTCTTTTACCTCTTGTCTTTACCAGTCTATTTCTTTTAACATTGTCAGGGAGAAAGGATTCATTATTTGAATTATTCCACTCTGTTGCTAATTTGTAGGTGAGCGAAACAAAGACTTATGCCCTTTGCAACCGGAATCTGCAATGTCTAATTATGCTGTCAACCTTCTTTTAGGTCATAGGTCATTTTCGGTGTCACAGCACCACACTTCAGCAATGTTAAGTGGTGCTTTTATTGTGTGTGTGTGTGTGTGTGTGTGTGTTTTGTCACAGACTCAAGTTAATAACTTAGAAATGGCAAGGACTGTGCCGTATTAGTGATCAAGATTACCTTCAAGAGGGGCAACAATAATTTAAAATCTCAGGGAGAGGTGAAATTAAAAATACAATCGAGCAAATCCTGTCATGCATGTGTTGAATTAAATATTTTATTACGCATTTAGGCTAAATCTGGCTGAAAAGACAAAGAAACAACACTCTCAAATATGGAAATATGCACTTAAACAAGCCTGGTTGCATTTAGAGGAAGGGGAAAATAAAAAAGCAGCAAAAAAATAAACAACTAAAGGAAGGCAAGCAAGCTTCTCTGAAGAAAGGCAAATGCATCGGAGGAAGTGGGCAATGAGGCAGTGAGAGAAGAGGCAAATGAGAATAGAGCAGTCCAATACCACAACCTTCACAGTGGAGACAGATGTGTACTATGCTATCATGTTGATATAACCAGTAGCATATTACATCGCATGACCACTCAAAGAGTCAGCACCACCAGAGGGTAAACAGTAGGGATGAAGTTCCAGTTTTGGGCCAAACACATCCTTCCTCCAATCCAGGGACAATATTCAGGATGTAGAGCGCAAGTACATCCTCTGCAAAGCAGACCTTGGAGGACATAGACCATTCTGAAAATCTGTTGTATAAACATGTTAAGCTAAGACATCCGCCACATATGCAATAGATTGAAAGATACTACATTTACAGGTATTTTTAGGGAGGGGCTGGAACAACAGGTACCACGCTGCACAGATGATATTTTATGTCTCAAACCCAGACATCTCTTTACCCAGGATCCTCTCTATCCTTTTGGCACCTTTGGCAATATCTGAGGGTACAAACTGAATTGTGAGGTTTTCCCTATTAGTTACTCAGCCCAGGTATATCCTTTTCAAACATTTCCCTTCAGGATGTAGGGTCAGTTCACTTACCTCGGAGTTGAGGTCATAGATAATATATGCAGACTTTAATGAAAAAAATAGTCCCCTAGTAGTGAAGGTTTCGAAACCCTGCCTGTCTCTACAAAATAATTCTTTACATAACTAATAAATACTTATTTTTATTAACAACAAAGATTTTTAGCATAGGCATAAACAAAAACAAATCACAAGAAAGGGTTCAACAAGTGTCTCTACAACAGTGGAGAACAGTGCTCTCAGACTGCAGCAACTCCGCTGCTGCAAAGTGCTGCAGCAACCTAATGTTGGCCAAATGTGAGCCTCCCCTCCTTGAAAGACCAGCAGCCGCCACTGTTCCACCGCTTGCATTAATTGCACCCCCCAGTACCACCCCTTCTATTTGCATCAATTTCAACGATTGACCTCCAAGGCCTTCATTTGACAGAAATTCCTGCTTTAATCCATGCTCCCTATACGCACCTGTTCAATCATTTAAAGGCACAATTTCTAACATACAGTATACCCAACAAAGCTCTTCCCACATTATATGTCATAAGCATCTGGTAGGACCCCGGAGACAGAGACAGAGGCACTGAGTCATATTTAAACTGTCTTTATTATTACTGGTGGTAGTAAGAGATGGAGCTCGGGAAGACCAGGTAGGGGTTGATGAGGGTCTCATGGAGGTGAGTGCAGCAGGCAGCTGGGCAATGAGACTGGGAAAGGAGCCAAGGTTCAGGATCAGGTGGGTAGAGGCAAGAAAGCAGTGTGCAAAGCTGGTGAGACCGGATCGATGAGAGTAGAAGCAGGTTACTTGGAGAGTCAAAGGAACAGGTAAGGAGGAGATCACAGGAACAATTGTTAACATGGAGTGCTGAATGTTACAGGTGATATACACAGAGCTTTCTGGCGACAATGTTACCGATGAGTGAATTGCTAACAGGAGTGCCAGGACTCTGCCACTGCACCCTGCCTCTACCTGAAAGGAAAACATAGCGAAGGGAGGGACACACAAGGAGAGGACAGAAAAGACAGACACAAAGGGGAGGTTCAGGAAGTTACAGCTGGGGCATATTTGGACATAGGTACTGGGTTGAGGACATGAGGACAATGATAAGAGTCTGCTATTGGATAATTACTACATTGGTGATTATTTTTTTAGCTGGAAACAAGTTACGCAAGCCCAACTGATGCAACGAGTAGCTTCTTATTTCTTAAAAGACCATGTCAAAAGAAAAAATAGGAAAATATTTTAGTCTGTTTGAGAAGGGTCAAGTCATTGGTATGCATCAAGCAGAGAAATCATCTAAGGAGATTTCAGAAACTACTAAAAATGGGTTAAGAACTGTCCAATGCATTATTAACAAGTGGAAGGATAGTGGGGAACCAGAGTGATGGATGCATCAGGGTAAGAACACAGGCAGATGAAGTGACGCACTCATCATGCCTAGTGCCTACTGTACAGGCCTGTTGGGGCAGTGCTATGACCAGGGGGCCAGGTCTAGGTTCAGCAACATTATGTGCCCAAAGAATGAAGTTTGCTGACTACCTGAATGAACTGAATGACCCGGGTGTTCTATCAATGGATTTTTTTCTCCTTGATGGCACAGGCATATTCCAAGAGGACAATGTCAGGATTCATTGAGTTCAAATTGTGATATAGTGGTTCAGGAAGCATAAGATATTTTCACATATGGATTGGCTACCACAGAATCCAGACCTTAATCCCATCGAGAATCCTTGGGATGTGTTGGAGAAGGCTGTGCGCAATGGTCCAACGCTCCCATCATCAATACAAGAAGAAAATTTAATGCACACGCACAGGATGGAAATAAATCTTCTGACATTGCAGAAGCTTATCGAAATAATGCCAGAGTTAATGCATGATCAGAGCTAAAGGCAGTCCAACAACAGATGAGAGTGTGTGACCTATTTTTAGGCAGTGACATTTTCTTTCGGCCAGGTAGTGTATGTGTAATGTGTCTTCACCTCTTCTATCTGCGGAAGACATGGGCTACTGCAATGTAAGATACTGTATTGGGTACACTGGACAAAAGAGAACTTGCCAGAGATTCACATTTATATGTTTTATATATTTATTATATGGGGTCAGAAAAACTCAATCACACACTGTTTTCACTGGGGACTCCAATGTGTTGGTTATACTCAAGTTGCCAAGCAAATGGATTGTGTGAGCGATTTTGCATTTTTCAAGTCTGTTGCATTTTGTGTATCTATGTTTTTTTTCATCCAGCCTGCAGTCAATGTATCCTTGGGAAAGATACTTAACCAAAATTGCTCTTGATGGCTATTCCATCAGTGTATGAGTATGTGCCACTAGGTGAATGAACACTTGTATTGTAAATCACTTTGAGTGGTCGAAAAGCCTATAAAGGCACAATACAAATGCAGTCAAAATACCATTTATGTTGTTTTATTTATCATGTAATGCTTTGTTTTTTGTTTTCATTCTCTGTGATTTTTTGCATATTTTGAATGGTATTTGTTTGGTTATTGTTATTGAAAAAAACATATGTAAGACAAAAAAGATGGAAAGCCCATTTCTGGATATGAAAAGGCAAGTAAATCAAGTTTAGATGGGTTTATTCCATGTATCCTTGCTGCAAAGTGAGGTTTAGTCTAACTCTCTTGACACTGAGGCTTTGCTTAACAGGAGGACTTAAGACAGAAAGCCCAAGGCAGTGAAAATGAAGGACTGGTAAAAGTAATCTTTGTCAGAATTGGATTCCAGCAGACAAGCCTTCAGAAAAACACAAGGAGTCATCCTATGGGCAAAAGTGTGTGCCATGCTCAACACATTACTGATTAATGAGCTCTGATTTCTCCTGGATTCAGTGCTTGAGTGCGTAAAACCACCGACCTATTGGAATGGGCAAAATGGTGAAAAACACAACACAAACCAAAGCAAGACACATCACCTGAGTCAGAAATCACATTAAACTTGCAATAACCTATACACAGAGAAAGAGAGAAAATCAAATCTCCGTGATCCAGCTTCAGTCACAGCTCAGGGCTGTCAAATATATATGTACCTTATCTACACATCTATATTTATCTATATTTAGGCTTGGCCTCTCATTTCTACATGTTTTATTTGCCTTCATTTGTCTAATATAAGGTTAAAATTTTAAAATGACCAAAATGTGTATATACTGTTTGTCTACAGAAAGCCACAGTAAAGATGTGCATCCTATGCTGGTTATAATGCTGCTTTCTCTGTCAAGTCTCCCTGGGAAAAAAAATGCTTTAATCTCAATAGCATTACTTAATTGTTAACAAGGTTAAATAAAGTCAATACAAGGCAAATATGACGCTAAGCAAAATGATAAATGGTGTGCCAAATTATGTTTGCTGGGTCGTGATCCAATTGTGCTGTAGGTTGCATGCTGCCTATTGCAGCTGTGTTTTAACAGATGAGAAAGTAATATTTCAATCATGCAGCAAAGGCGTGCTACATCAAGCTTCATGGCATGGAAAACATGATACTAATGTTAATTTGCTAGAGATGATCCCATGTTTATGCCTCACAGACTTGATCTAGCTAGTTTCATACATGCCTTTACCACATCATTAATGAGTCAATGAGGCGAGAAACAGCAGTAGCCTCAGACAGACATGCGAGCGAGTGCTGAAGAAAAACGTAAGAAAAACACTTTCCCCCTGCCCCTTAATTCTTCTTGAATAAAAGGTTTGTTTTCTCCTCGGATTCTATTTTTCCAGGCATTGTAACTGTGACCCCCCCCAACACCTCTATAACACTTTGAAAGTATTCGCATTTTTTTTCCAATCACCTTTTTCAACTACTAAAACCTAGAATTTCACTTGAACAAATTGTAGAAAGTTACATGGTCTTCATTGCAGGTGGGATGGGATATTTTTCTGCTTTCTAAATCTACTTAGTACATTCACCGAATATGGATCATTCCTGTATTAAGTTCTTTAATTATATGGCTTTAAACCTCCATTCTGCATCATACAAACAAGAGCATCAGTAATATTTGGGCCTTTTATTCTAATAGTTTTGTTTATTTGGCTTTGGATGCGAACGCCTGGTGGCTGGGCCACCCATGGGGACAAGCCTTGGGCCCCCCTCCCCCATAGGCTCACCACCCGAGGCACCCTTCTTGGCCTGTGGGTCTCTTGAAGCAGCTGACAGTTGTCGCCGTTCTAAGGGGAACGCAGCCTCAGCAGTTGCTGAGGCAAAAACTCGGGCATGGGAGAAGTTCAGTGAGGCCAGGGAGAAAGACTTTCGAATGGCTTCCAGGAAGTTCTGGACCACCATCCGGCACCTCAGGAGGGGGAAGCGGTGCACCGTTGACACTGTGTTCAGTGGTGGTGGGGTGCTGCTGATCTCGACTCGGGGCATTCTGGGTCAGTGGGGAGAATACTTCGAAGACCTCCTCAATCCCACCAGCATGACTTCTGTTGAAACCTCAGCCTCCCTGGGAAAGTATATTCAGGGGTACTGGAGAGGAGAGTCCTTAAGATAGTCAAAAATCTGAATCAGGAGGAGCAGTGTGTTTTTTGTCCTGGAACTATGGACCAGCTCTATACCCTTAGCAGGGTCCTGGAGGGTGCATGGGAGTTCACCTCGGGGAGTCCTGTGGGGGGTGCTTCAGGACCGGACAGGGTTCCGGACCCATTAACACAGCTATCCAGTCCCTGAGTTTGGTCCGCATTGCCGGTAATGAGTCAGACTTGTTTCCAGTGGGGGTTGGACTCCATCAAAAGGTGAGTGTTTCAGATCAAAACTACACAGGACATATACAACATATTGTGACAAGAAGACCTGCTGAGTGTATCACAATCTTATCTAAAACCTAGCACCATCTCACTGATCCTGTTCTTTTCTAATCTTAAATACTCAAGTAACTGCATGTTTTAAAAATCAATTGTTGAGGAAATATGGACAATATAGAAACTACTTTCACTTTTTATAGTCAACACAATTATATTGCATGAGCTAGAGAGTGTAAGAGTATAAGTAATTAACTGATAGGTCTAACCTCACATGGGAAGCATGTAATTTAACACTGAACAATATGCTGCGTCATTCAAGTCAAAGTTTCCCCTATTAATATAGGTAAAGATAACAGTTGTGCATTGTGCAACTCTGCACATTAGCAGCTAAAAAGTGCAAGCAGGAGCTATGTCCAAGATTTCATTCTCTAGATATAATAGAACTTCATGTCTTTAATCTGCAATACTTTTTTAAACTGCTGGCATGCGATAGAGAGAACAGAATAAAAAATTCCCACATACTGCTCTTAAGGGGAATAGGTCAACTTCTCGTCCAATCACCATCCAATCCACTACTGATGTTGTGCTTATGTTATGTATTTTGTTAATGAAAATAAGCCTTGGTCAAGATAATTAACTGTGCTCACTAGCTTAGGTTCTGTACCTTGCCCTGCACTCACTGTGGAGTATTCCTCCAGAGTCCACACAACCATTATATGATTATACAGGGCAATATTCTGCCTTGTATCATAAAAGTAGTAGTTTTCTTCTAAATATGCTGGTATCATTAAGTATTTACTTGTGAAATATTTTAGTGTCTGTGTTCCTCACTCACTATTGTTACATGGCAGGCAGAGTGGTTTGGGAGACCCAAATCTCTATGTGATTTAAGAAGGAAGTTACTTCCTTCTTAACACTAGGAAGTAACTAAGTAACTTACAATTTTACAATTTTCTTTATTTTATCATCTGAAATCAACTCATATCCAACCAGAAAAAGTAATTATCTCCATTTCCCTTCTTTTGTACATCAATTTGACATCAATTAAATGCATATCATCGAAAATATCGGAATGCTTTGAGCTAGGCACAGATTCACATCTTTTCAGTCGATTTTCAGAAGGCCACCGACATAATATATTTTGACTCTCTGATGTGTGTATTTTCTTTTAATGTTTCCAGAGCATGATTTTTTGTATTGTTTGTATCTTGTGATCTTTCTTCATATTTGGCTTGAGTTTTTTTTTCTTTTTTTGCTTGTTTACTTTCTTCCTTTTGAGAAGTATGTACAAGCTGTGGTAGACCTGGCCAGAACGAAGGGATTTAGGAGGCAGACTCAGAGTTTCCATACAAAAGAAAGAGTGATTTTTTTTTTTTTTTTACGGGTGCCACCAAAAAAAAATGCAGCTTCCAAAAGCAAAGACCTTTACAAAAAAAAGATCTGAAACAGTTGACTTAACAACTGGAAAGAATCAAACTCAAGTGAAACAAAAGCGCACACACTGCTGCAAAATGACATACTCAGACTGGGGCCAAACAATCAACTGAACTGAACCCACTTTCTCCTGCCTGCTGGGAGCTTATGACAGGGATCCACCTGGACTCGTCCACAATGCAGGGGAGATTCACTTTTCTGAAAATAAGTAAATAATAGTTATTCATTTCTACAAGTATCATTGTTACAAGTTATCAGTGTTAGATTACCCAATCTATCCTGAAAGAAATTGAAAAAAAAAATCTCAAAGCAATAGATATAACAAACTTTATTGAATTCTCCATCCCCCTACTATTGGTATCGTCCAATCAGGGTGATGCCTTCAAGGGTACAAATGCAGGTAGGTGGCAAGTATGAGAAAAATAATTTAACTGATTTAAAAGAAAATATAATTGATACACTAAATTATACCAATAAACTTATATTACCTAATATTAACTGAAATATAAAATACAAACTCAACCAAACCCAGGATAGGATGTATCTACACTATATATTACAAATTAAATGTAGCAGGTCAACCACATCTCTTCACTAAGGTAGACTTTCTGTCCATTCCTTGCTCAGAATTCTCCGAGAATGTTCTGGAATAACTCCTAAGCTAAGACTTCTTGCTAAGAATTTTAGGTTAATTGTGAAATTGTGAGGGGATTCTTAAAATTGGGTCTCCTCTTGTGTTGGTAGTACCAGGTGCTTCTCATTGGCAGAGCATAAACCTAAATGAAAGTGTTCAGGTTAGCAGGAGGTGTCAAAATCAGTTTAGATTTAAATGTTGGTAGCAACTGGGAACCAGTGGAGAGTTCAGAACAGCGGGGTGAGATGCTGTTTTGGCTGATTCAACATTCTGGCAACATTCTGGATCATCTGCAGGGGTCTGAAAGTGCATTAAGGGCTGCCATTAGGGTCTTGTAGTAGTCAATGGTAATATTGTATCAGGAGTGTAGTTTGTGTAGGGTCTGATCTTCTTGATGTTGCACAAAGCAAATTAATATGACAATAATATGGCAATTGAGGCCACATGAGCCTTAAAGGTCACTTGGTCATCAATCATGACACCCAGGATTGGAAAGACTCTGTGGGTATGGATTGGTTTGATAGATGTTTAATTTCTTTAAACCACTAACTAGGGAGTACCAGTCAGTCAGTCATCTTCTATACCTGCTTATTCCTCATTAGGGTTGCAGGGGTCTGCTGGAGCCAATCCCAGCGCATTAGGGTGAGAGGCAGGGATACATCCCAGATGGTCACCACACACACACCATTCACTCACATGGGCAATTTAGAGTTGACAATTAACCTCAGCATTTTTTTGGACTGTGGGAGGAAAACCCACACAGACACGGAAAGGTCCCAGACCCAGAACCAAGGAGGTCTTGAAGCGGTGACCTTCTTGCTGTTAGGCAACACCGCTAACCCCCGTGCCACCGTTAGGGAGTACCAGATCAACCCAAATAAGCCTAAAATATTGAGGATATTTGTTAGTTGCCTGGAGGACCTGATATAAGGAAGTGGTCATTTCACAAACAAATAAAAGCAAAAAATATGATAATTAATATTTGATCATGACTTGATCATGTTTGAGGATCAAAGGGCAGAGTCTCCTTAAATGGCTACTACAAATGGACCATGAGCAAAGGATCAGTCCCAGGAAGACTGAAGGATACCATGGTCCAAGTTGACATTCAATACTACTATTATATAGGACATATATCTAATGTTGCTAGAGTTGTCTTGTCATTGTTGTTTCTGTGTGTTTTTCTGTGTCTCTCTCTCTCAACCCAACCAGTCAAGGCAGATGGCCACCCACCTAGAGCCAGGTTTAATTTAACATTTTTTTCCATTAATAGGGAACTTTTCCATTCTACTATTGCCAAGTGCTTGCTCATTGGGGAATGTTAGGACTGAATATAATAATTGTAAGTGAATGGTCCCGTCCTATATAAAACATGTCATAAGATCAGATCATGAGATTTTGTTATGATTTAGTGCTACATAAATAATTGTTTAACTAATAGTAAGTGATTTGTCTTGGAGTTAAAACAGAGTGAATTGTGAATCTATTATGGTGTCTGTAATGAGCTTGGAGTGGAAGTTCTGCTCCTATTAAAAGAGGCCACTCAAGGACGTTTAGGGATCTGATCAGGATGCCACCCAGAAATCTCCTGATGGAGGTATTCCAGGCACGTCCAACTAGGACAAGGCCCGGAGGTAGAAATACAACATGCTGTAGGAATTTTACATCTTCTCTAAATTAGCTTGAAAACATCTTGTCATCCCTTAGGATGAGCTGGAGAATATGGATGGGGAGAAGGATAATTTGTCTGCCTTGCCTTCTGCCAGTGCTTTGACACTGTGTAATTGTGTATACAGTCATCCTGAAATTAAGCAACTTCTATAATTGCATGCATTTTTTCTGCCTCAGATTATTTTTAGGTTCTGTACATATTTCTTGGATAATTCTTGAGAAATTTGACATTTCCTGGTGAGCCATCATATCATAGCAAATTATATTGAAAGCGAAACAAGCTACACATTTGTTCAGACATATTGTAGGAAGGTTAGACTTCAGGTCCATGTTCTGTGAAAGTGGATTAACTTCCAACAAAAAATCGTAGTTTTCTAGTTGTGGAATATACAGTACAGGCCAAGTTTGGACACACCTTCTCATTCAATGTGTTTATTTTAATGTTCATGTTTCGTGTTCATTCATAGTTTTGATGCCTTCAGTGAGAATCTACAATGTAAATAGTCATGAAAATGAAGAAAACACATCGAATGAGAAGGTGTGTCCAAACTTTTGGCCAGAACTGTATATTCATGTTGGAAAATACTAAACATTACTAGGGACAATCCACAACCTTAATCCCAGCGGGTCAAACAAAGACAATCTACTGTCTTGAATTTACAGGACATTGTTCTTATACATCTGCAGATCCAGTTGTGCATAGTCTAGCTTCAGGCAGAAAAGATGTTAGTTTTCCATTTCCTCCATGGAGTCACAAACCACACCATGTTAGAGTCTCTTTCTCTTAGGCTCTTCCAAGGACGGCAGTGTGTATGGTGTGTTTAACCTCTGTCCTGAATATAATAAAGTATGCAGTATTGCAGGGGATTGTGCCTGTGAGAGTGTGATCCATGGAGGAGAGAGCATTATGAAACCATCATAAATGAAAAGAGGTGGCACATAACAGTGCCTAAACACTTCTGCTGTTCTCCGACTATCCATGATCATTGAAGAAATTGCTGCATTACAAAGCATCCAAATACAAAACAGTGCAAACACTTGGTCACTTAACCTTGATTTAACATCTATTTCTACCTTCAGAGGATAGATTTTAGTCATGTCATCCAGTGGAAAGGAAAGCTGAATGGAATTTGTTCTACTCTTATTTGAGATGATGATATATAATTTTCTCTGTTCCCGAGAAAAAAAAAATGAGCCTCACTTCAAATCACACTTTTCAGTTCCAACATCTACTCATTTGAAATTATTCTTATTTCATAAATGTGTATAACTAATCTCAACTGCTATAATTTTTCCATCATCAGATAATTTTCCACTGTTGTGCTTTCTTATTCTCTTTCTCAGTAAGTTCTGCTATTGGTATTTGTAACACCAGCATAATGCTACAATTGTTTCTCATGCATTCCAGTAGCCCATGTCTTCCAAAGTTGTATATATACATTGCCTGGCCAAAAAAAAGTCTCCACATAAAAAATAGGTCACACTAACATTTTGTTGGACCGCCTTCAGCTACAATTAAGGCATGCATTCGCTGTGGCATTGTTTAGATAAGCTTCTGCAATGCTACAAGATTTAAATATCTTGTTTCCTACTGAAAGATAGTTGCCTTCGTAGTAATTTTCCAATAGGGGGCTCTTATCTTTTTGTTAAATACAGTTGGTGACTTTTTTGTTTGTGTATACAAATCACATAAAGAACATTTTTGTGTTGATTTCGTGAGGGAATTCATATTACTCCTATTTCCTGCACCATTTTTCTCCACTGGAATTGAAGATTCACGTTTTTAAATGCAATTGATCCATCTTATGCCGCTGGTTACTCAAATGGTTCAGTTGCTGATTGATCATAATTATGTGAATCAACTGTGAGAGGCCAACTTTACAGGTGGCTGCCAGGCCAGCACTATGTAGACCGCTGGCCTGGCAGTGCCAGCCCGGGCTGGAGATGAATAACAGATGTTGGCTGACAGGCAGGACCATTTGTCATTTAACTGTCTAAGCAAAACAGGCTGTAGGGTGTCACCATAAGTCAATGTCACAAGCTTCGATGGCAAGGAAGGGATCCAAACATTTCAATAATGTTCAACCCCTCTCGGCTTTGTACAATTGTGTCTCTCAGTCAACGCCACAGCTCTATATGGCCTGCTGTGTATCACTGAAAATTCTTGCTCTTTCCCCCCTATGTTTCTGATGAATTGCTCTGTCTCTTGAATGTCTGCAATGAACGCCTGCCCAAAACTAAATTCATGGAACACAGTAAAAAAGAACTTGCTGAGCAAAAGACAGTAAATGGATAAGGTTCTGTTTCGTTTACTTAAAATTTATGGCTGTTATATATATATATATATATATATATATATATATATATATATATATATATATATATATATATATATATATATATATATATATATACACTGAAAAAAGGATTCATTTTTTTTAGTTAAATGACTGTCAGTAATGTGGCTATGCTTTTGATTGAATCTGGTGTTTATTGAATTGACCAGATTTACTTTCATTGTAATATCCTCTGTAAAGTTACCAATTTACATACTCAATGTAACTTTTGAAACCTGAAACTACAACAAATTAAAATAATGATTTATCTGTTTTTCAGATTATACTACATGCTTCTACAATTTTGAAATATAACATTATGACGTTTGTTAATTTGCAACACAAACGTTACATTAATTTAAAATTTTGTGAAGATCTGTAGAAGCCATAAATATGTTCAGGCATTAAGAAACAGCAGACACAGGCATGTCATGTGCACAGCATACAGGATCACAAAGAACACAGGGACAAAGACAGGTGTCAATGCCCCTAAACATAGCTCCATCCAAATTGAATGTAGAGTACAGTTTCCACCTTTCAAAGAGAATAAGATTGATTTTTGAGCCTTATGAGAAACTATGGTGACCTGAAGGACTTGAGATTTGCAACACACTGCTGTCAGCGAAGACGACCCCAAAAGTTGTTGACAGTCTTTAAAACCCTACCAGCCGTGACATCACATTATCAGGAAGGACTGTTATTGGAACAGTGCAATCTGATAAATCAATATACCCTGCCAATATATTCAAGCAGGACCTACTGCACCAGCCAGACAAAGACAAAGATTTCCAGCAGGGTCACACACTTTGAGTAATGGGATCCTCCAGGTGAACTGACTCATCATATGAACATAAAGACAAGTTGTTAATAAAGACTTTAACAGAGGAATCCTAGTTATTCTAAGGGTGTGAGGATGACATAGGCTGTGTGGAAAGTTTGCAAATGAACATTTCACTAAAAGATAATGAGACAGTGTCAGGGACAGACATATCTGTCTCTGACAAAAAGAAAGAGGGTACGTTAACTATAGTTAACTATAGTTAACTATAGTTAACTATAACTATAGTTAACTATAGAGAGCTCAACAGGAAAACTCACCCAAATCGCCACCCTGTCCCCAGAGTACAAGACATTATGGACAGTCTGGGAGGAAACACAATCTTCTCTCTGCTGGACCAGGACAAAGCATACCACAAGGAATTTATGGGACAGTAAACATCTCACAGCCTTGGAAGGTATAAGTGATGAAGTGTGTGTTCCTTACCTTGATGATGTCCTAGAACAGGTAGAAGACAGGTAGAACATTTGAAAACTGCGGGAGTTGCAACTTGATTTGAAACTATTATTATTTCTAAGATTAGATTAGATTTACTTCATTCATCCCTCTACAGTGAAATTCAGTTGTTACAGCAGTTATATAAAAAAGAAAAGATAGTAGAGAAGGTTAAAACATAACCCAATAAACAACACAACACAATAACCAATTACAACAATTCAACCCAGCAATGTTAAAAATAAGTAAATATATTGCAACATAAATAACAATGGCATAAATATAGTTATAAATAAAGTACTACTACATTGGTTGTACATGAAGTAAGAATATTGATGAAAAGTGTCAATGTAAATGCAAACTATTGCATGTAAGTGACAGCAGTGACTATAACATAGTTCAGTTTGCAGTACCTCTCCTTCTTACAACATGGGTGTATGAGTCTGAAGGGGCTGCTGAGGGACCATACAGGTCATGTAGGAGGTGAAAGGTGTTGACCATAATGGATGGTAGCTTGGCCAACATCCATCTGTCCCCTACTTCCTCTATGGTGTTCAGAGAATAGTCAAAGACAGAGCCTGCTCTCCTTATCAGTCTGTTGAGCTTCCTCCTATCCCTGTCTATACTGCCGGCTCTCCAACTGTCCTTGAGGACCTTCCTGTAATCCAAGTCGTTCCCCGTAGAAACACAGCCAATAAGAGAGAACTTCTGGATGTGGCAGTGGGTGGTGTCATGGTGAAGTCCCAGGTGTAAAGTGTAAAGATTGTGATATAGCCTCACATACCGTGGTCTGTCTGTGAGATAGTCCATTGTCCTTGCAGCCAGGCATTGGTCTACATGGACATTCTCTATCTTCACTCTGGATTTTATTGGAGGCACTGAAGACATCAAAGAACATGATCCTCACAGCACTACAGCTGTCCTCCACGTGTAGCAGTAGCCCACCAGCAGTCACAGCTGTCTCAGGATGATAGTCTTCATCACGTGAGAAGTCAAGGCAATAGGCCTGAAGTGGTTCATCTCCTTTGGGCATGGCATCTTCAGGACCAGGACCACACAGAAGATCTTCCACAGGGCTGGGACCTTCTCCAGGCTCAGGTTGAACAGGTGGTTGAATCTAAGGCAGAATCAAATCTGTTGAAGAACAGATTCAGTTCATCTGTCTAGTCCAGGGCTAGGCAACCCTGGTCCTAGAGAGCCACAGTGGAGGTTTTTGTTCCAACCAAGCTTTACACAACTGATTCCACTAATCAACCACTAGAGTCCTTGATTACGACCTTCGTTACTAGAATCAGGTATGTTAGCGATCGGTTGGAACAAAAACCTGCACCCACTGAGTGTCTCTGGGATCAGGGTTGCCTACCCCTGGCCCTGAGCTGAAGACCCTACCTACTTTTTATTCAGCAGGGCCTCAAGCTCAGAGGCCACCCAGGGTTTGTTGTTGGGAACGCAACATACTGTACCATCTTGGACAGCACAATGGAATGGTCTCCACAAAAAATTAACATAGTGCAGTATGCAGTAGGCCTGGCTCTGTAGACACTCTACAGAGTGCATCCTAGTCTATTGTCTGGAAGTAGTCTCTGAGCCTAGCACTCCTCTCCTCAGTCCACTGTTCCACAGGTCTCTTCATGGGTCATTGTTTAATCACCACAGGGGAGTAGTCTGTGACCAGATGGACAAGGTTGTGATCAGAATGACAAAGTGGAGGAAGGGGGGATGCGGTGTCATAGACATAGTCATAGCGTTCACATGTGAAAACTCCCTCAGGAGGTAGAATGGTCATATGCTAACCGCTAACAGCTCCAAGTCTCTGGTGCAGACTTGCTCCTTTACACTAATGTTTCCCTGATGGCACCATCTATCATTTCCAAACACAGCGATTCCCCCTCACTTCTTTTTACAACTCTCCGTTGCAAGGCATAAACTAGGCATAAAGTCACAAAGTGAACATCCATAGCTGCACACTTACATAAAATGCTGATGTGACAGAGAAACAGCAACAAAAGTATACTAAAACACACACACTAAAAAACATTAAAAAGTAGGAAAGTTCTGAGCTAGTGTAACAGGATGTTACCCATGCAGATTTATCTTGAAGAAAATATAAGATAATATTTTTTGTTATTACAAAATAAACTCCACTTACTGTATAACACAAAGTTTGTGTTTTATTAATGTAAGCAATTCATCAATGAAGTCTGAATAGAACCAATCTTCCAAACATTCATTGAAGTTTAAAGTGTATGAGTTGGCAATAAAACAATAAAGGCAATCCAGGCAATGAGGAAGGAAACGCTTAATTAAAAAGCCTTTACTGAGGTCTCTAAATCATTAAAAAGCCAACATGTTACGTAACAAGTGAAGCCATGACAAGTATGAGACACTGGTTTCAAAAATTAAAGGCAAAGTAATTTATTGAACGAACAAATTTGATTAATTAATTGAATAACAAAGAGAGGAGTGGAAGACATCCATGGAACCGATGTGAAAGGAAAATATAAACACTAGTCCTAGTGAGGAACTGCAGCTGCAAACTATCCAAATGAGTGTCTGTAGGGATGGAGAGAGGCACAGTATCAAGTAGTACTACACCACCAATACTATATAACAAAGTTTAATAATAAAATGTATATTAAACATGCTTCACTGGACTTTATCAATAAATTACATACCTAATAAAACACAACTTGATCTCTTGGACCTTGGTCAGGAGTGGGTTGAAGTTATATCAGTTGTAAAAACATTGTAATGTTTTTTTTAACATTTATTTCAAACCTCAGGTTATAGATTCAACACTCTCCAGTAGTTTCAACAGTAAAAAACAAATGTGTCTTTTGAAAAACATATACAAGGATATTTTTTTATCAATGTCAATCAATTTTTTGAGCTATATCATTTGAACGACTGTTGATTTAATCTGTCTTGTAACTGCTATCTTTGTATACTGCTTGTGGAAATTGATGAAGCAGTTCTTAGAGCCTGGATATTTGCACTGGCCCTTTTTTTACACTGACAACCAAGCCAGTGATCGGGGTTATGCTGACGGACAGCTGCTGGTGGCACAGGTTCAGTGGGACCTCTGCTCCTCTTCTTTGATGACACTGATGTCAAATATAATTGCAATGTGAGAAGAATTCACAAAGCGCATATATATTTGGTCTGCACATCAATGTATTTGCTTATAATCTTTGTACAACTAATACTCAAATCTATATCTGTCAAATTGATGGATCTGAGGCATAACTATATTATTCTACATGGTTGTGGAGTCTAGAGCCATGAAGTTTGCACACAATGCAAACAATGTAACAGCAATTTTATGACCGTACAGTGTCGCCTATTCTTCAGTATCTTTTTCTTCCCAGGTGATGAAAAATATTTTTTTGTGAGTATGATTTTGTGGAGCAAAATGTTGAGCTTCCTCCCTGTGAAGAGGGTATATGCAAAAGGCCTTCACTGTGGAGCTGAAAAAGACTTGTGGCAAAATTAAATGCTGTAATTGATTCTCTTAGGGCTCCATCTCTTTTGAATGTATTGCATTGCAACTACTGAGAAATCAGATAAAATGAATGTGTTCCTTCATGGCAACTTGTACCATAGAGGGTTAAAAAGAACAAATAAAATGCACTGGTGAGCTCAGCAACACCAAAACACCTGGCAAATCAAAGAGATCTATTTAGGTGGACGACTGGCGAAGAAAAAAACCTTCACAATGGTTGGACAGATCAAGAACACTGTTCACGAGGTAGGTCTATCTGTGGCAAAGTCAACAAAAAAAAGGGTTCACCACAAGATGTAAACCTCAAAAACAGTAAAAGCAGATTAGAGTTTAAAGTGTATGGGTTGGCTTGTATCAAAATGATGGGAAGAGAACAGTATAAAGAAGGAAAAGAAACGCTCATGATCCTAAACATACCACTTCATTATGAAACATGGTGGTGGTAGTTTGAGCATGTATGATTCCCTTGTAGGTATTGATGATGTGACTACTGACAAAAGCAACAGGGTGAATTCTGAAGTGTTTCAGGTAATTTTATCAGCTCATCTTCAGCCAAATGTTTCAGAACCCATTGAATGGTGCTTCAGATGAACAATGAGCTGAAGCATACTGCAAAAGCAACCAAAGAGGTTTTCAATAAAAAGAAGCAGAATGTTATGCAATGGCCCAGTCAATCACCTGACTTCAATCCAACCGAGCATGTATTTCACTTGTGGAAAACAAAACTGAAGGGAAAATGCTCCAAAAACATGTAGGAACTGAAAACATTTGCAGTAGAGCCCTGGAAAAGCTTCACCGGGACAAAACCCAGCATCTGGTAATGTCCATGTGTTCCAGACTTCAGGCTGTCATTGCCTGCAAAGGATTTGCAACCAAGTGACTTAAAAAGGGACAGCGGGAATTATGTTTGTTAGTTTGTCCAATTACTTTTGGTCACAAGAGGCAGACGTAGAAATTGTTGTAATTCCTACACTCTTCACCTGATTTGGATGTAAACATGCACAAATTAAAGCTAAAAGTCGGCTCTTAAAGCTCATCTTTCTCATTTCATTTTAAGCCCATTTAATATAGAGCCAAAAACATGTCAATGACCAAATATATATGGACCCAGGTGTGTGCTGTGTTTATTTTGCAATTAGTTTTATTGTTGAAAATTGAATAGATGCTCACTGTCAGCTGTGTGTCTCAGTTCAGGGATTTAAACCCGATATATCCACCTCTGATGTCAGCAAACTGGTGATGAATAAGAAGAACCACACATGCTGGAATGCTGACTCTTATCATTTGCAATCAAAGCTACAGATATAAACAGCCCCTCGACAAAAAGAATGAAAGAGGTGTATAGAGACATGCCAGAATGCATTATTTGAATGGTACTTCCAGCAAAAAAAATTAAAAAGCCATGTTTTCTGGACCTGAGAGACCTATATTCACTTGATAAAAATGACTGCGACTTAAAATACTTCCTGCACCTGCAGAGAATAATGTCCCAGTATGCAGGATGACACACATTTTAACGGTGCACCTATTTTAACCATGCTCCCAGTTGTTGCTTTCACAACACTGAGATTTATCACAGCCGTTTAAGCAATTGAAATTGAACTATTACTGTAAAACCTGATATTTTACAACAGCTACTTTAAATTAAACATTAAACATCAAGTTCAGTCCTTACCCAGCCCCTAATTCTAATAAACAGCTGCACTGCCTGGAGGTAGTTTAGAGCAGCAGCAAATGCCAAATTGACCATTAATAGTCAACCATAATAAAAGGCTCTGTTGTCTTATGATGTAGTGTATTTCGGTCCTTTCGTTGACATTGTTTTAATAAATGTCAAAAAGCTAATGCCAGACCAAAGCTGTGAAATGCATACATCTCTGGGTCGTTCATTTCTCCAGGTTGTTGGACCACAGGCTTGGCGGCAGCATTGTTTTTTATGTTCTTTGGAGAATGATGGCTTCTTTTATTACCAGACAACAACACGATGACATTCCTCATGTTGACAGGACTCCATATTCACCTCAACGCTCTGGGGGCTTGGCTCAGCCATTTCTTCCCAGCTCAGCTCAAGGTCACCGTCTTCGCTCGCACAGAAGCTTTCTCCCAGTTGTTTTGTGGGACTGCAGCCCGATGTGTTCCACTACATTTGGATTCTCGTCGCACACACATACGCAGCATGATTGTATGTTATTTTGCGTCACCATCATAAAGCATAAATAATGTGAATAATGACGAAACCACCACACCAGAAATCAACGTCAAGTCATCATGCATCAGAAAAACGCCTCGAACAGCTAAATCTAACAACTACCCAATTTGCCAACCCTATGAAACCTCACCCGCCCTACAACAAATGGAAAATAAACAATATTATCACCTCACAGACAGCTGCCAAAAGGATATTATTAGAATTCAATTGCTGAAAAGATTGGACACGGATCTCCAGTTGTGTGCATTCAGTAAGAGGCAGACTGTCCAGAAGGGCAGCTTTATGGCACTGTTATGGGGAGAAATGTATAGAAGTGCTCCAGGGACCGAGAGGAACTAATTGCAGAACAAAATTTGGAATTTTAAAGTCCCTGTGGTGTAGTCTTGTTTGTGTTTCCATCACATCTGAAGAAGCAGGTATATTGTACATATTAGACCCATGAGGAATTAAAAAATGATGATAGTATGTAGAGATGCGGCATCAATGCATTAGGAAAAGCAGTGCAGCCTGCCCTCTTATTCTTTGCAATAATTGCTGCATGAGTTGGGTAAAATGAAAACATGAAAAGAGGAAATTCAGAGAGGGAAATAAAACTGAAACTAAGAGCATGAAAGCATATCTTTCCACAGTAAACTGGTAAGATTTTGATGGTTATTTATTTGTGCTAGAACAGAATTCAGCAGAATGCAACACAGGTAAAAGACTTGTGCTAAACTGTTTTCTTTTATATTTCTGCCTCTGGGTGCACATTTCAAACGCAGTGAAACCCTGTGATTTAAAATGAGTACACAGGCAAGTGTCACTGCCTGTCTGAAAAGATTATTACCCTGATGACATTCCATTGACTTGCATTGTATCCAGTGATTCAGTAGGTGGTGTCATCGTAGAGTCTGCATACATCAAACTTGATGTCAAGTGTATTAGATCCATGTCACACAGTGTCACTGCATTAAACCTAAAATCTCAGAGTCTGTAGAAGCCTCAAGATGTCACATTCCAGGTATTGGGAAAAAAAACTGCAAAAACAGTGAACAAAAAGAACAGGCAGTAATTAGGATTACATTGAATATGAATTAAGTAATGTTTTGTTCCACATGTAACTTTGTTCCAGTCTTTATATATTTTTGTAGCTGTAGCTTGTTGTGTAATCAACGTAGAAACCTTTTATGAGTGTTGTTGTTCAACACCAGCTGTAGACAAAATTACATATAAATTGCAGTGTCAGATAAGATGAAATTAGATGGAAAAATAGTAGCTGGTATTCAATCAACATCTAGTACAAATTTTAACTAAATTTCCAGAAAATTGTCAGAATAAAATTTGATAAATGCACTCTTCCATCCACTGCCATCAGTTTTCCAGTTGGGCCATTTAAGCATTGCAAAAGAAGAGGGTTCCACAAGATGATATAATTGAGCAAATGAAATCTCAAATAATGGAAAACAATTCAATACATGAAGATACCACCTGATTTCCATTACAATTTGTTCCATTTTGCTTTAGTTAAGTCAAACATACAATATAATTTGCAATATTTAGAGTTTTTTTTTTCTTTTTTCAAATATTCAACATTTCCACCCTCCAGTATTTATTGTCTCATTGTTGGATGCAATGTGTGGTAAAATGCTTAATTAAAGTAATCAGACTATTTATAACATATTCAATAATACTCCCATTTAGTACCTGAATATATTTTATATACTTCACATATGATTATTACATAAAAAATAATCATTTTTACAACTTAATTCTTAAAGGGTGGCTCTGCTCCATGATATTGTAACAAAATTATAGCTTGGTTGATGAGCTAAATTGCCAACAGGTATGCGAAGGTCTCCAACCTACCAGAAAAGGAAACAATGGAGGAAACAATGAGGGGAACACACAAAGAGAGGACAGACAGACAAACAGGGAAAATTCAGGAAGTCACAGCTGGAGGTGTGGCAGATACAGTATAATGGCCATATACCAAAGCCTGCACTGAGCAATTGTTTAAATATATGAATGTATGAGTCCAACATTTGTTTTCCTTCTTTCCAACTTCAGTTTTAATCATAAGCATCTTCATTTTCAGAATTTTAACCCATTAAATGCCAGTTGGACATTTATTTATGTTTAAGGCCATTGCCACTGATTCCATGCTTGGTTTGTGCTCTGACATGCACTGTCAACTGAGGGACCTTATATAGACAGGTGTGTGCCTTTTCAAATCATGTCCAATCAACTGAATTTACCACAGGTGGACTCCAATTAAGCTGTGGAAACATCTTAAGGATGATCAGTGGAAACAGAATGCACCTGAGTTCAATTTTGAGCTTCATGACAAAGACTGTGAATACTTATGTACATGTAGTTTCATAACAAAATGTGGAAAAAGTGAAGCACTGTGAATACTATCTGGATGCACTGTATGTGATTGTACATATTTTCAGAGAGGTACCCACACCATGAGATTGAATTGTGAGAACAGCAATCAGCTAAACTTCTCTTCTCTCCTCTTCAAGTTTGATGCCAACAACATTTAAGGCCACATTGCTGGGTTGATATGTTGGAGTGCATCTCTCTCTAGTGTGTCTGTCTTGTTAACCTAGCTAAGTGGGGCGTCTCTTGGTCTGTCTGTATCTTTCTGGCTTGCCGCCAACTTACTGGGCTGTGTATGTGACTTTGTGCCTGACAAAAGTGAGAGTGAAATGCAATTATTTAGTGTGTTCTGTTGTGTGGTGGCCATCCTGGGAGAAATAAAGTTTTTTACCACTGGACCAGCCATTCCTGTCTCTTTTACAGCCCTGCTATTCAGGTGCACACAACAGCAGGACTAGGGTCATTGGCCAATCACATCAGTGTAAAATGACGAATAGTTGGGAAGACTAGATAATATGTATGGATCGCTCAGTTTATTATATCCATCAAAATTCAACCAAGCCACAGTATAAATAGTCCTGCAAAGAAATAATTCCTGGGAGGGGCTATTTTGAATAGGCCTGATAAGGATGATAGAAGCAGTAATAGTCTTGTTATGTATACATTTTATTTGTAGTTGCTATGCTTAAGGTGTCTAGTAGAGGAGATGCTGGCCATTAGTTGAGCCACATCCAAACTCAGCCACCACTCACACAGACTAAGTACTTGAAAGGTACTAGGGATGTTAATGAACCATAGCCATAAACTAAATAAATACTTAAAACCAATTAACCAAATTAACCACCATTTCTGAATCATTTCTTTGAACCCCGCATACTTTATTGCCTACCATTGTATCAATCATTACAGGTTGCACTAATTTAGAAGATTAGCTTCATGGTGGAAAAGGACCACAATAAACTTGGTTGACTGTATGGAGTTCTGTGAGCTACTGAACTACACTGAACTGGGCTATCACATGCCCTCAAGAGGTACAATTACCAGCCATTTTGTGAAGCAGTACAAGTGGAGAAAAAAGACAAGCTCAAGGCTCAGCTACTTTCAGCTGACAAGGTGGCTATAACAACCAACTGTTGGACTGCCTTAACTGCAGAATGTCCGATGGTCAGTCTGATCAACTCCCAGCTATACTGAGAAAAGAGTGGGACTGCATTTGGGTTGTGAATTTCAGATGCAAAGTCTGGGCTTTGCTGGCTGAATGAATGAAGGTAATAATCGACACAATGTACATTCTCCCAAAATGTAACCGAGTTACTCCTAAAATAACTAGTTACCAGGAAGTGTAACTATTTCATTATTTTAAGTTTAAAAATGTCAAAAAGTTTGGATTTTTTAGAGCAGGTTTCACAAGCCAGATGCATAGAGTAGAACAGCAAAGACAGGTTCCTGCACACAGGTTTTTAATATTTATTGGGCCTCAACAGACAAGGAGTCTGAATCAACTTTTGACAACTGCAGCCTGTTTTCAGCAACATAATGGCCAATCAGTTCATTAAGTGCTGTCTGTGTCACAAGTTTTTGTGGAGCCGGAGCAGAAAAATCCAGCTTTTTTCTGTTTGGAGCTCACGTTAACAGCGTCTGTCCTGCTATCATCATTAGCTGTGTCAACGGTGTTTATGGCCCCTAGTTTAGTAGAAATGTGGTAACCATAGAGCCCAGAACAACTTTCAAAGAGATTAGAGATGAACTCCAAAATCAAAGTACATCAATGACAGAGATGATAGAGGAGGACACTGAATGCAAATCATAAAAAAGCAAGAATGAAGTTTGCCAAAATGCATAATGACAAGCCACAAAGCTTCTGAGAGAATGTTCTTTGGACAGATGGGACAAAACTGGAGCTTTTTGGCAAAAAATGAAGCCTCCAAAGAAAAAAACACCACCGTTTCTACTGTGGAACATGGAGGAAGCTCAGTTATGTTCTGGGGACATTTTTCTGTACCTGGCACAGGGTGCCTTGAATCTGTGCAATGTACAATAAAATCTCAAGACTATCAAGGCATTCTGGATTCTTGACTCAGTCGAAGGCCATGAGTACTCCAACAAGATAATGACCCAAAATACTGGACTATTCTGAATTGGCCTTCTATGAACCCTGAACTAATTTCCTGACCTAATGAACATCAGTAGAACGACATGAAACATGAAGGCACCTTTCAAACCCGAGAAAGCTGGAGTAGTTACCTGTTGATAGATGCAGAACTCCCATTGAAAATGAGAGAAATTGCTTGATTTTAACGATTGCCTCAAAAGGTTGTGCAACAAAATATCAAGTTCAGGGTTCATTTTTGTACAGGTATGATTCTTTTGAAGCACAATAATTCAAAAACAATGCCTGATATTCATTTGTTAATTTTCAGTAAATTTTTATTCACTATTACTTTTGGCAGTTTCAACTTATTTCAGTTACCATTGTGTGTTTTTCATTCTTTAAAGGAGGTGCACCAACATTTTTGTTCATATGTTATTAGACAATAACTGACACATGAACAAGGGCCTCCAACGTGCCTCGATGCATCTCGATGTCACTGAATTTAATCTCAAATGCAAAGGCCTCTCTACATACAGGGAAGCTGGATTCTTTGAAGCCCAGACAACAGCAGTTGACTGCTGTGACGCCCATGGATGAGAGAGATTTGAAACAGTCAACCAGGAACTTCAGCACTGTCTCTCAGATGTCCAGTGAATCTTCAAAGGCTCACTGCATGGAAGTTTACTATTTTGACACATAGCTGCAACCATAGCCTAAAGGTTTCCATTGAATAACCAAAGGTGATAGCATAATAGTAGAAGGACTAGATTAATCATCAGGCAGTAGAGCCAAAGTTAGTCATTTTTATATTTCTCTCTATTATTTCTAATTTACAACTTTACAAAGTTTGATTTCCATTTTGTATAGATGTGCTATTAAAATGACCAAATTGTATATATGATGGTAGGCGTTATTAATGAAATATATATCACTTGGTTGTAGAGATTTATGTCAGAATTTCAGTATCTCAGTCTCAGCATGAATGAGTGACAGGGGTTAAAAGTTCATATACAAAATATACATCTTGATGGTCTTGTGTGATTTACCGGATCATACAGAGCTTTAACAGTGTGGTTTTCTCACCAGGGCCAACAAGGATCTCAAACAGGTTTGATATTCATGCGACCATATGACTGCTGATCAGGAGCTTGTCATGAGGTGCTAATTGCTTCTTGTTACCCTATGTATATTACACAATGCACAAGACACAATTGAGCTTAAACTTGGCCTGATCCCTAAAATCATCAAGTGAAAAATTGTCAAAATGGGCCAAAAACCACACAGTATATAGCTGATAGGCTTGATGTTGTTATGATTACCATGTTATGTATTTGTATATTGGACTGTGATGTGTGTTAATATTATGACAGTGGGTTAATTAAATATGCACTTATTATTAATATTTTATTACATTTATTTTTTAAGAAATTTTATTTTTGAGAAGAGAAATTTGATGCCTCCCACTGGTTGTTATAAAAAGTAAAAAAGCAGATCCTGAAGCAATGATTCTACAGCCGTTACATGGTCTCATCATCAAATATCATGTCTGTCACTGGAAGCAGGGATCTGTACAATATTAAACACCCGCCTACTAGTAGAGGGCTGTGGTTCAGTTGTTAATTTATGAAACTATATGAATGTAACGTTAATTCAAATTTCTCTCTTGCAATGATGACAATGATTTTTTTTTTTTTTAATGCAAAATTCAATCAACTCTCATCTGTACTGAGTGTGTGGCACATGAGAGCAGTGATGGATTTTCCTCTCACACTGGCAGGAAACTAATGAAATATGCTTCCATTATGTGAAACATCACCTTTTATCTCCATTTCCCATGTGTCAGTAAGTGGTTTTCAGACCTACGGCGGACATCCACGTCTCTCATTAGAAATCCAGTTGTGACCCCGTCTTAAACATGTCATCTTGAAGGCATCTCCGCATAACCATGCATTACTTAAAGGCCTCATTGATTGCCGGCTGAAATCACTAGGCCTCTGACAGTAAGCTTGGCTGATGAATCCAGAAGGCCATGGACGTTTCACCGACTCCACCGGCCTCCTCCAGTTCAATTCCCTCCACATCACCACACCAGTCAATACCGCTCCCTATCGATGAGACACCGAGGAGGAGAGCAATGGGGTTTTCGTCTCCCAGACTACCTGACAGCTGTCAACCTCGTCACAGAGAAAACCAGCCCGCAAAAGACATCAGACAGCCGGGTTGTTCCATTAGCGGGGGTTGTAATTGCACGCAGGTGGCCAATCAAATAAGCGATTGATCACCACCGATCGTGAATAGGCTGATTGCAGAGGAGTACGTCTTTTAGAAAGATGAGCAACTGTTTACGCACCTTGAACTCAGTCGACCAATGAAGACATTGCTGCCTTCACCTCCAAACAGTCAGCACATCTGTTTTTGAGAATTGTAAGGAAAAAAGAATCTTGATTTACTCCCATCCCCATGCTGCTTTGGTATGGAAGAGAGGCTGTGTGATTGCAGCATTGTTGTGCTCCAACCCTAAATTCATCCCGGTTCCAAGGTGCACCTATTAAATTAAAAACCCTGACTTGCCACTGTATGAGAGGGGAGCGCTGTGTCTTGATGTGCACACACAGTGCAACTGATTGAAGGAGAATGCCACTGATGGAAAATGTGCCAACCGCTGAAGGAAGAGAGCAGTAGATAAAATGGGGGAGATAAATATCCCATCAGCCCCAGGCATGGGATTTAATTTTCCTCCATGAGCATTTCTACTTCAGCTTGGGAAATTGATCATTCTATTCCCATACCAGGTGGAAAAGTGGAAGGGCCTGTGTGCATTGGCAGGGCGTACGCGAGTCAGTGAGCGTGTGTGAAATTCGATGTGTACAGTGTGCAACTTGGAGAGAGAAAGAAAGACGGAGAAAGAGAGAGAGAGAGAACCCATGAGAGCATAACTAACTGCACCAAGCCCAGAACAACGATTGACACCGGTGATACAGTTGTTACACAGTTAAATGATTCAGCAGTAACAGGATAAACAGAAAACAAAACAAATATGAATCCGGCTGTCTGCGTCTTTGTTGGAGGGGAAAACCAACAGAAACTGACAGGTGGATAACGCCGTCCCACAGGCTGTTTCAGTTCCAACGAATAACACAATCATACTAATCACAGCTATTGATTGATGGCCGCTCTGCTGCTTGACATCTTTTTCATATGCACACATGTAATCGCACTTACATTGCATGTTTCAGTCACTGTATCCTGCCTGAGCTCGCCCCCTCACCTATTATGTCTTGTAAAACAGGTGTTTTTTTATGCATGATATTGCAGATGCAATCATTCAATCATGTTCTTTCAGGTTGTTGCTCATAAATAGACATCAGTGCTTTGTGGACTCTGTATAGCGTTGTAGGAAGCAATCTCTCCAGCCACGCACAGTGACATTAAGATCATTTGACAACAGTACACAAATACTCCCACAAGGCAGAACATGAGAACACATTTGCATTGACTCAACCGCTCGGCTGTAATACTTCGGAAGGCTTTAAAGGCCCTGCTGGGAGGCAGAAGTGCTTAGTGTAGGTTTGAGCTATAATGACCTTGTTTACATGATGTTTAAAAACAATTTCACCGCACTGGTTGGGAAATAAATCCCATTTTGAACACCACAAACAGAGTGTTAAAATATTTATCACAGATCTCAAAAAACTTGCTGATACAACTTAGGCAGATGGTAAAGAAGTCGTTATTCTTGTACACTTAAACTGGGCTGTTGCAGCGGCAAGTGGTTAAAAACAAAATAAATAAAAAATTAAATTTAAAAAGACGCAGCTCCAAAATCTTAAATATTAACGAGAACATTGCTTTAAAAGATTGGAAATGTCTGTATACGCAATTGGCAAAATTTAAAGAAAAAGATGTGTTACAGCATTAAGAGAGGAATTACTGAGATGAAAACATACATGAAAAAAGTGTATTCTCTTTGAATTTAGCACTGAATATTCAAATATGCTGCAAGAAGTTTTTACAAATAAGCAGAATAAAGCAAACATTACAGTCTGTAGGAAAAGGCTGAGATGAATAAGATGAAGAATAACGTCAGATCAGAAGATGTAAAAAATAATTTACATATATAACATTATAGTGTAAAGTTCCTTCTAACTCCTGAACACAGTAAGGAGCGTATTGGAGTTTCATGTGTTTATTGCTTAAAAACTTCCTGGCAGCCATATTCACACAATCCAAATCCAGGCTTCTCTCATACTCAACCTCCATTCCCGTAGCGCTAGACACACACACTCACATACTCACATACACCCTCAGACACAACTGCCTTGACCTGCTTCCCTGAGCCTCCCAACAAACCACAGTAGAGCTACAAATTTAACACATAATAACAATAATAATAATAATATTGAGGACAAGGGTTGCTATACACACACTCACACACACACACATACACATACATATATTTTCACTTCACAGCAATAGAGAACATGTACTGTACTGCACTGGATATATAGGATATATTACTGTGTGATCACATTAACAGAAATCAAACGAACAGTGTATGGACATCGTGATCTGTTACTGTAATCATGCTGTAACATAGTAATGAAAGCAGGGAGCTACTGTGTGTTCAGAGAAAATGTCCATTTGAAAACCAATGGTCCAGAGATCACCACAGATCTGGGGGTTTTTTTGGGTGGGAGAAAAAAAGATTAGAAAAACTTTTTTTTTTTTTTTTTTACAAAGCACAATTTGTTTCTGCATCTTCTGATTGCGATTCAAGTGATGCCCTCAGCGGCGGCTCCCATGAGAGAGGCTCCCGGGGAGCCGGGCTAATCAGACCGCTTCCTTCTAAATTAGACCTCCGGGGAATAAAAAGCCCAAACAAACTGAAACATTTTTGTGTGTTTCTCCCAACAAGAAGCAACGAGGAACGATCCCTTGCTGAAGTGCTGGGAGTGGACTTTCTTGTCTCCGGCTCTTGTCCTCTAAATGTTTTTTTTGTTTGGTTTTTTTTTTTTGGCACATGTAACGTATTTTTTGGCCTCCCGTAACCTGCTTCCTAACATTCTTCAAACACAATCCCTATCTGGTTAGGGTGCAAACACAAACAGACTCGCCAATCAGCTATCTGTCAATCCGCGGCCGATACTGGGCTAGTTGGCTTTCCGCTCTGCCGCTGTGCACAGCGAGGGAGCCGGCAGCACTGATGTCTAACCATCCCTGCTCAGGCAAAAAGGTGCAATTAGCTGCTTCAAATGGCAGGATCCTGTTTCTAATTACGTATGCCTTTTTGCCCCCAAAAAGGGCTTACATATTAAACAGGAAAGTTGCCGTTGTAATGCATTTATTAATGATGTCCAAAAGTTACTTAAGATTTATGCAGAACAAAGTATCTTTGCTATGCTGATCACAAGGGATTAAACACACTGATGAGAATGAGGCAAACTAACAAGGCATGCTCATTATATTACAACATCTCTAATGCAGATAAATTATATAAAACATATATACATAAATTCATTATTTTTTCCTGTTTACTTTCATTACCTGCAGTCCTTTTTGTAAGTGGAAACTGCATCATGAATATTTTGGAGGATTCTTGCTAATGTTTTTCACCGAATACACAATCATGTAATGGTTTAAACATTATCTTGCCTTTTTTTTTTGCAGTCAAAGTTTAAACAATCTGCAAAATATACTAAAACTGGACATTTTATTCTAAGTGAGCTTTGAAGGACTCTATTCGAGACTGATACATGCAGCGGTTTGTCTGCTGCATACATATTCCTGCTTTCCTGCTGCTGGTGCTTTGCTTTGCCTGTTTGCCTCACTGCTTGTGTATGCTGCTCTTGTTCTGTTGTTGTATTGCCTGGTGCTGTTGTCTGCAAGCTATCTGTCCGATAGTTGTTTGTTAGACAGGCTCCATGTCATTGATGTAATGCTTGTTGTCACATGTAATCAGTGATGCCAGGATGAGTTTTGAAGTAGGGGGAAATCCAGCTCGGGATGATGTAAAAGCTAGTGAACTTCTTCGCGTCAACTTCCTTTCAATCGCAGAGTCTTTAGATCAAATATTCTTACATACATAGACAGCACCGCAGCAGAGCGTGGTTTAGGGACATATTTTTAATGGTGCAATGAGGAGCAAGCAGGGCTGACTGTTTGTATTTTCCTGTCCTGAAAAATCTCTTTGTGATTCTGCAGGGAACCAGTGCAGAGTCCACAGCGCACAGGTGGGAGGAGAGGCGCGTTTCAATTAAACACTGCATTGATCTATAAATGAGCGTGGACGATTACAGGACCTGCTGTCCACAACTGCTTACTTCTGTATGAAAAGCTTTCTCTTCAGTTCATTAAGTCCCTGCAGCATGAAGGTCTGATATATTGAGATCTGATATCTGCAGCCTGAGAAGTGCTGCATCAGAGCGCCGCGCTTCACTGCGTTTACCTTCATTAGCCGCTTCGAAAAAAAAGGAGACCACAATGCTGCAGTATAACCACACGCTTCTACACGCATCGGTTTGGTCGGTTAGAAATTTGCTATTCAGCTTTTTTTATGAAGGACACGTCAGGTCAGCAGAGCTCCTAACAGCTTCTTTTGCTACTTTTTTTTTTTAACAGAAGACACAAAATAAAGTTGGCGAAATGAAAACACAACAGTCTTGAGTTCACCTGAGGTTGTCAAGAAACAAAAAGTCTGAAAAGCAGTCCACAATTGTGTTTTATTTCTAGTCATGGAGTTCAAAACCGATCCAATTCAGAGAAAAAAATGCATTAAAAAAAAACAGTTAGAATCAACCATGTGTAGGTTCCCAGCATGTCGGACGATCAGTCTCAGCAAACTGCTTGTTTAAGTGATCTCTATTTCAAAAATGTGTGTTCCTGTCACTGAACCGTTTATACATATCCTGAAGAAAAGCCTCTGTTTGTTCTCCTTTCATTCTCAGGTTTAACTGGCACAACTGTGAGAGCAGTGATGTGACTGAAAATATTTAATCATCTCAATACCCACAGTCTCTATTCATCATCACGCAGCCCTGCTGCACATACATGAACCAAAATGGCCCACATCGTCTCTGCGTCAGGTTTTGTTTTCTTTCCAGGATGTTTTTTGTTCAGGCTAATTCCAAATCAGAATCAGAGTGCATTTGCAAAAGCATGTGTGAAGTGTTTCCACTAAGTCAGTGTAGTTGTGTTTTTTGATAGAAGAGCTAATAAAGGGCAGGTCAGACATTCTAATTTCATTACAGTAAGACGGTTTGATTGTTCATGTATGGTAGGAGAAGAAACATCTGAGCACAAACTGTAGTTGACTCGCTGGAAAATAGTGATACAAATTGGTGCTTCTAATCGTCTCTGAGTTTTATGTTTTTGTACATTTCTTTTCAGCCCCTTCCCTCTAATAGTTGACTTGGAAACAGTCCAATCAGCTAATGTGCTCGACTAAATTAATAATTTGGTACGGAAAACAGACGATCCAGTTGAATCCCTGCTGAAACCTCAAGAAACAACAACACCAACTCTCATAAACACTTGAGTGTAATACACAACCATCATTTTTTTTTTTTTTTATTTAAGTTTTATACCATCCTGTTTGTACCTTGTAACCTTGTGGGAGCCCATTACAGTCAATATGAGAAAAGGTGTTTTGTCAATAATGGCACAGACCTCTGGTTCAGTTCGAGTTACCTCAACCAGAATATTTCTGTAGTGTCTGTACAGTGAATGTTGTGTATATGGATGTGTAGTTGTCCACCAGGAGAGCAGTGAAAACACAACGTCTGAAATATTATGAGTGATGGTAATGAAGTCGTACAAACAGTCTCATGTAAACTGCTCCTTGTCTTTTATGTGCACTAACACAATGTTGATATTTTAAACATCATTTCAAGATGTGTGTTTGTTAAACGTCATCCTGAGCACAGGGCATAATTTTTTTAAACTGAAATTTATTAATGCAAGTCAGACAGTTACAGGTGTAAGTAAGTGTGTTAGCAAGCAGTGTGCAAATACAAATCCAGCAAACTATATTATATGGAATCTTGTTTCTGGCCACTAGTTGAATGTAAGTAAATATTGACTCTCTGATTAGGTTTGTTTTTCTCTCCACTAATTTAAATGAGGGAAATATCTAGCTCTCAAGCTGCATAATTCTTCACGTTCACCCTCCAGAAGCAAACTTTTGGCACATAGCACCCATCTGCTCTATAGCTTAATAACATTTTTAATGAAAAAAGCTTCCTGTTTGGGCTGCACATGATGTGAGCAGTTTTGTTGCCCAAAAACAAAACAAAGCACCAAAAGATAATATCCTATAGAACATAGATTTGTGTATTTGTGCATTTATTGAGCAGTTCCTCTAACTATAACCTAGTTGCTGTACTAATCTGTTTTTGGATACCTGGATCATTTTGGAAAGTGTTGCCAAGCAAACTGGACATGTGGCAGCTGGGCAGTAAACTGGCTGTCGATATCACCACCAGGAAATTCTGATCAGTTGTAAAGGCACAAAGGTTCAAAAACCACCGGATAGGAGACGTGTTACTATTTATTCATGATTGTTTTCCGTTTGTATTTCATAGCAGATATTTATCTAGATAATAGGCAATTTGCACCGCAACCAAAATGAACACTCACACACGCACAAAATGGACCGACTCACAATAACAATGTTTGAAAAGATTCCCAAAATAAAATTACACGCAAAAAAAATAAAACACAAAAGGAAATAATCACAACCTAAACAAAAGAAATAAGCACTGTTCTGTCTTCATGATTGCATGTCTGAGGCTAGACAGAGGAAAGGAAAGCAAGGAACTGAAAACACAATGTAAGCATGTATCAATATACTGCACATATAAGGATATGAAATGATATTAACAATATTTTGAAGGATTATTTCAAAATTTTTAATATTGTTATTCCCACAATACTAATACTAAATATATATGTATTAGCCTTATATCATAGATTATACAATTATAAGTTTAGCTTTCATTAATAGAACTCCTACATGGGAAAAAAACTCTCTATATAACAATTTCACTATGAAAATGCTAATTCTACAAATATTTTACTTCTTTACTTAAGGACATATCGACTCTGAGGCTTAAAACCGAAGGATAGATCTGTTTTACATGCACAATGCAGGCTGCTCTTTGTTCCACTACAGAAAACAAGATGGAAATGAGACTTAAGTAAAATAGGCAGTATCCAAAATATCCACTAAGAGCGTACCAGGCAAGAAATGCAGAGTAAATATTGAGCAGAAGGAGCACACAACAACAAAAAAAAGAAACAAGACCCCGAATACACACTGTTGTATTACTGGTGAGTAGCAAGTGTCAACCACAGCTTCACTTCTGTCCAGCTGGCAGGGCTCAGACAGAGGCAGCCAGACCAACTATGGCTCACTCAGGAAACAAGCAAGCAAAACAGATAGAAATTAAAGCTGCGAGCAGCACTTTTACTTTAATTTAGCCAATTCAAATCAGCACAATTGCTATGTTGAAAACGATTATTTTCAATATATTATACACTTATTCGATAATAGCATTTGGAGGTAGCGGAGACAGCATTAATCAGTTTTTCTGTTTCATTTTGGAGCTGAGGGGGGTGTTACCATATTGTAGGGGAGTGATTGTGTGTTAAACCGCATGAGATTGTTGCAGCACCATGTTAGATTTTGTTCAAACCTTGTCTGTATCATCAAGTCCCAAAACCGAAGCCCGTAAAACAAAATCTGTTCAAATCCTCGTTTTTTTTCAGTCCATGACATTTTTGAATTCTTACTCTTAAAGGGCTTTATCTTGGAAGTGATATTCAGTCATAAAATGATTAGAATTAGCACATATATATTGACACACATATACACAAAGTCAATGCAAAAAAAACCCACATGCATAAAGGGCCAATGTAAAGATATCTTACCTACAGCACAGGAAAATCCATTTCAGTATACCTTCCTTTTAAATAAAAATCTACTGGTATAACAAGGAATAAGTGGTATCCTCAATGGCCCTATATGTTTAATAATAATGTATCATTATTAATAATGATAATAATAACAGACACTTCTAAAATGAGACCCTGATCATAAATAATGTAGCTGCAATAATGAACTATAGTGTCATGTGCCTACAGATAACATGGATTTATTTAATCCAGTATAAGTAGAGGATGCATTCTATCTATTGTCTATTTCCCCACACATTGTCTTCCACTGCTGTTGTTAATGCTAGATCTGGGGCCTTAAGACTGGACACACTTGCACACACCATTATAGTGGTTGAAATGTAAAATATTCAAAATATTCATCTGCTGCACGTCATCATTATTCCCGGAAAATAAAGCATGGAGATAATGAGTCATGGAGTTGATTGTGCTCTGGTAAAAGACACGTCAACTTCAAAACTCCTCAAGGAATGAAGGGGTTCGTGTTCTGCATATCATTCAGAAATAATATACAAAATGTGATTTAAAAAAAAAAATCAGTGTGTCTGAGGACTTTGATATCCATCCTTCATTGATTTTAGCACAAACATTTGCAGGAAGGCAAGGGTATGAAATGAGTCTTGCAGATTATAATATATTTGTATAAATACAGTCTTTAGAGCATATAATAAATAAGCCAAGTCTAGTGCCAGCTCACTCAAAAATAAATAAGTCCTTACACACCATTTGACGAGGTTACCGGTTTCAGCTCTTTTTTTTTGCTGTGTGCCTCTGGGGGGAAATATCAAAATATCTATAGTAGTGGAGCCACCAAAACAGAAGTCTGTATTTGCTGCTGCATCTGGTGCTTCCTGATAATGTCAGCACGTCAGCTTAACCGGCTGCTGTAATAACTGCTCGTCGAGTCGGAGGCTTTTTCTCCGTTCACTGTTAAAATCAGGGACATTTCCGGGGACAGCTTTTACCGGGCAGCGGCCACCCAAATCGGACACTGTCCCCAAAAATTTGTGGACATCCAGTCACCTTGACTTGTCATTGAGTGTCCTTAGAAAACACTGGTATTGATGGGGTTCAACACTGGAACTATACATTATTTGGAACTATTGGTGGACCCCCGGAATACGTCACTTTATCCCATTTAAGACAATTAAGTCTATGGCTTATTTTCTACTCAAAATAAAGAGTCTAAACATGCATTATCCATTCAGGGTTTTTTTTTCAATGACATGGTGGTAGACAACATAGACAAAGGTTTTAAGCAAAAAGAATGAAATTTCAAGTG
Organism: Lepturacanthus savala; assembly: GCA_030544235.1. NCBI lineage: Eukaryota > Metazoa > Chordata > Actinopteri > Scombriformes > Trichiuridae > Lepturacanthus > Lepturacanthus savala. The sequence goes on along the minus strand of CM060462.1, from coordinate 8,909,311 downwards.
CTTCCTCTCAAATGACTCCCAGAACATGGCAAAGACAAACCCTCCCAGAAAGAGGTTATTTTATTCAAATTTAAACACGTATATACCTATTTTAATCACTCAAGTCTTTAGAATAACCCCCCAAAAAACAATGTTGTACCTTTTCATATTTGTGCAAGCAGCAGCTTTAGTTGCCAGTCATTAAAATGCTATTTTCTTCAAAGCAGAATACCAAATGGAAAAGAAATATATAATGTGATTGTTATTGACTCAACTGAAATAATTATATGCGTGAAAACCTTGAAATAATTTTGAATGAAACAGGTTAATTGACAATGGCTGGAAAGTATCGCTCGGCATATGGAAGAGCAGAGCGTCGCGCATGTTGCAGCATTTATGCCTCACTGAACAATCTCCTCAGGCACATGAAACTCAAACAAGGAAGTGAATGGTGCATGACACCTATCTAACCAATCACACTTATGTGACATAGTCAGCAACAGTAGAGAATTCTCTTGGTAGCAGACACTTCCAGGCGATGCTTAAAAGTGTCAACCAAGCACTCGTTTTTCTATCGGCAAAGGTTTCAAAAGTGTTAAGAACCTAAGCAGACATTTGGATTTAAGATGGAATTGGAAGCTGAAATTTGGAATTTATTGGTTTTGCACAAGAGGGGAAAAAAAATACATAAAATATGTCTTTCACAAGAAGAGTGTACAGTACAACAATTGCGCTGGTGAGGCTTATAATGCAACCTCACCATGTATTACATTAATATCCCCAAAAAACCTAGGAAATATGAATAAAGAATTGAGATAAAAAAAAAATAAAATAAAATTACAATAAATGAGAAAAAGAAATATGGATAGGACAAGAAAAAATTAAACAAACAAGAAAAAAGAAACAACACACAAAAAAAACATTAAAGACTTGTTAAGGGACACTTATACTTAATTAAATGCTGCCTCTGCTTGTCTCTGTAACTACAAGACCATCCTGCTGCCACATTGGCACGCATCTGCTCCCACAGAGACAATGTCTCTGAGGTTACAGGCTTTAAACATTGCAAATTGGCCTTGCTGCTCCATGCATAATTTACATCCGGACTGGTGTGAGAACAGATATAGAGAGGAAGATGAAAATGTCCAGTAGCTCCCACTTATCCTGCCTTTAAAATTAAAGGGAAAAAAGTCCATAATCTCAAAGTTAACAGTGGTTGTCAGAGGTTTATCGCCGTAATACTTGCCTTTCTTCGGAATCAGTGGCTATGAGGTTCACTCCCACAAATGTTCAAGGGAAACCAGGTTTGATATGATAATTCAGCTGCTCGGCTCTCCACTCCGCCATATGCCCGGCCGCTCTGTGGGGAGAGAAATGCAGCTGGCTCTTCTCACTATTAATCAGCCTGATGGGGGAGGGGGAGGGGAGCGGTTGTGGCGGTGGTGTTGGGATAGGGAAGCTCTAGCTGCAGCCGGATGCTGGCCAACGTTTCATCTCACACACACAGGCACGCACACACACAAACTTTTACAGTGTACAAAAACAGCATGTTCAGCATTCTCCTGTTCTCCTTCCTCCAATTTTTGTCCTCTGAACCTTCTTTCCTCCTTCTCCCCTTTATCTCCTCCACTTCTTCCCTTGCTCATCTATCCTTATCTCTGTCCTTCTTAAGTTTAAAAGCCTCTAACATCCATCACCCCTACACCCAAACACATGAGGCATGGAGAGCAGCGGCAGGGGGCCCCAGCATGGTGAATCTTTGGAGTGTACATAATACGGGGATATCAGAAGCAGCTACTGTCTCCATCAATCAGCCTCCTCAGGTGAATCCAGGTGAAAGCTCTGATCTCAAATTGATTTACCTGTTAAATCCACTTTGGTTATGAAGGGGAGATGGAGTTAAAGGAGACAAGACAGTCTGAAGAGAGAGGCATAAGCCTTGAGGAAACAGATATAGATCAAGCAGAGATCACTCAGACACAATATCAGGAACTGAGGAAAAACATGGATCCACCAATAAATATTAAAATATAGTTTAATATATTGGGAGGAAATTGATCAAATGCCATAAATTGAACACAAACCCAATGAATAATACATGACTGTATCTGATGTGATTTTAATTTTCATACTTATTTGAGTATAATATATAAATATATATGGTGGTGCTCAAGAGAAGCCGTCAAGCAGGAAGCAGGAATTTACTGATAACAGGAAAGTGTCTGCAACTCTTCTGCAAGTCGATACTTGCCACTGAGCTTCTGAATTGGATATGCTGTAATGAGTATCAGAGAATACCAAATGAGGCACAGTTATGATGAAGCCCCATTCGAATTATGAAGGACTCATCGGTATACTTTGAAAGCACGATGATCGGGAGAAATAAATTGAGAAGAATTGGAGAAATTGTCCTCTTCGGTGATATCAGCATAAAACTGCAGTTCCTGCTGGTTCATGAACTATATATATAGTTCATATATGCCAGTTCCAGTTTACGTCATTCCTAGTGAAAAAGATGCTATAAGATGTCACCAGATGATAATGTATTATGAACACATGTGAGCTCGTCTACCAGGATCAGTGTACATATGTCACAACAAGCTTGTCATCTCGTTATGTCTGAAGCTCTAATACACCAGTTTCCCCACGAACAGGCTGTGTAAAGCAGCTGCGAAGCGTCTATATGGATGAAAGACAAACACAGGACAACAAGGATATTAGTGCAGAAGATAAAAGGCAAAGTTTCTGAATAATTGAAATTTAACAGTAATTGCATTAAAAGTCCCTTGCTGTGATTTAATTTAGCTCCTGCATAGCCACATGAGGCTGACTTCTTCGGGCTCTGTTTCGGATGTTATCCAACTGCACCAAAATGGATTCAACTAACACAGCAGACAGACTGACAGGTATAGGGAAGGATAGAGGGGCAGTGATTCTGGACGTGTTCCACAGGCTTTTATAAAAGCTCCCCTATGAGTTCTCTTTTTGTAAATATTTGCTTTGGGAAGGTAGCTTTTAACGGGAGGACAGAGCATCAGCTGTGGGGTAGAGTATGATGACAAACAGATGGCCTGCTGTGATTTGTGTCTTGGTTGTCGGTGCGGAGATACCGTAGCGTTAATGGAATATGATAGCAGGAGATGATGGGTGTTTGAGATATAAGGCACTGTTTGTTTTCCTATAAATCCTTTTTCTGTGTTTTTTCCCCCTTGTTATTATGTTGTTACCATGACATGACTGTTTTGCTCACCAATCGCTGTTGCTATTTTAAAGTTACTAGCTGCATTTTCACTGGACACCATTGTGTTGTTGGGAAATCACGTCTTTTTTAATTGAAGTTGACTATGACATGCTACGATTTATTTTGAAGAAGTACGTTTACATTTACATCACCGCAAATCAAGACTAACTGTGATAAGGTTGAATGTAAAGCTCTTTTCATATGAGAACATGCAACCGTTTAATACAAAGACATAAAAACAGTAGCTTAAGTGGTGTAGTGATTAATAGAAAAGATAAAAAACTAAACTGAAAAAAAATGTTTGTTTAGTATTTAAATATTTATTGTGCAAGCATCCATTTTTGCGGTATTGGTTACATGTGTGGGCCGACTTGAACTGTAGTGGGGCGATCAAACTTTGGAAGAGTTTTATACAAAGCGGGAGGTTTATATCTTCACAAGTGAATCTGAACTGTGAGATGGATGCATATAGATGCAGCAATAAGATATATGTGTGTGTGTGTGTGTGTGTGTGTGTGTGTGTGTGTGTGTGTGTGTGTGTGTGTGTGTGTGGGTAAGCGACCTTGCCATGCTTTCATAGCTGCAGAAGGTGGGTGGGCAGGAGTGGGGAGAAGAGTCCTCTAAGTGGCTCAAGGAAAAGCAAAGCTGGCAGGGAGTCAAACTGATAACAGTTTTCCCTACATCCATGAGTTTGCCTTAAATCGATCTGCACTGCTGCTCCAATATGTGACAAAAAGAATGGGGCTGGGTCTCAGTTCTGGTTGCGCTTATCAATTCCGGTTCTTATCGGTTCAAAATGTTGGTTCCAACATGGTGAAAAGGGGTCAAATGTTTAGATAATTCAATACCTTTATTGTTTTGAGCATTAACGTAACATTAATAAAGTACATATAATAAAAACATATACTCTACAGTCCTGTGCATTAAACCTAAATCTTGAATAAATAATTCAAGGCTCAATCTAGAGTAGTTCATTAAACTAATTGCTTGTTGTTTTTTGATTATTTTCCTGTTCTGTTGACTGACAAATGTGTTGAGGGCAAGGACATTAATAAACACCTCATCATTTTCTGTTCTGCGTGAGCCGGAGTTGTTCAGAGGAGAGAATGTTGCTTACTTTTTTCATCATTTTGTAACATAATTTTATATACTTTGTCAATTTTTATAATCATTCAAATTTTCTGTGTGGTTAATAACATGTTAATAACATGTAATAACATGTTTCTGTGCTGTGACAAAGCCGGGAACATAACCCACAGACTGGCAATGTTCACATTGTCATAAGATTTTATCGTTACATAGTTATAACTCTGATGCAATCAAGACACATTTAATAAAATAAATACATTTGAATTATCATTTTAATTATTTGATATGTTAATTACATCATAATTGTCCATGCAAGTTCTAAGACGTATACTGTAATATTTACAATCTGCATCTTTTATTTTTTTCTTTTGCCATGGACATGAAATTACAATAAATGTCTTCATTTGAGCAGTGAAAAATGTGCAAAGCCTTTCCCATTTCAGCTCAGGCAGTGTCAATATGAGATAAGACACATGATATTTAACTAGATTTGATAACATTGCCTTCTTTCTTCTGGCAAAAAAGCTATTAAACCTATATTTCAAACATGTCTAAACACAAATAAACAGAAAAAAACAGATTAGCATTGGATCCAACTTTAGTTCCTGAACAGTATCTAATAGTTCTAAGGTTCAGGGCCACATTTTACCACTGTTCAAAACCTGGCATACTATTGTTGTGGTTTGCCCTTGCAAAAGATTCTGAAAAATCACACAAACAGCTCACATGCATTTGAAGCCAAACCACCTCATGAATGTCATCTCCTAAAGGTGGCACGTGGCTGTAGGGAATCCAACATTGCCGGGCATCAGGACACGGTTAGGATTCCTCTCAGGGTATAAGATATGAAATATTAACCTTGTTTTTCATCCTAATTGGCTGCAGCTTCCAAAAAAGGTGAGAGGTGAGGTTGAGAAAGCACTTTGAACATGGCGAGAAAGAAAATAGCTGGCGACATTCCTCATCAGCTCAGAGGGTGCACTCCAGACAGGACGTCTCGTCTGTGAATATGAGAGGTCACATTTAATGAAATTTATTTTTTTTCAAGAAGTTCCCACTCTTCATTCATTAGGCTGCTGCAGATATTTCAGTCACAGTTTATAGTGGCTGAATTCTTGTGTCTGGGAGAAACCCATTAATCTAACCTACCATACTCTAGTGTACTCTAAGCACACGGTAATCATGTAAATGCAATTGTGTGAAGAAATTGTGAAAATTTCTGCACAGCAGACGGCTGCTTGTACTATAAATGTTGTTGATTTGTTTTCAGTATGCAATTGTGTGCTATTAAATAGAATTGAATTGATTTCCATTGAATTTCAGTACTTTGATTCCTTTTGGCCTTCAAGGTGTCACAAATTAGAATGGAACAGACATCTGGAAGACAAAAAAAGCAGACTTTGCAGACAGACAGGATGAATAAGCAAGTTTTAATGCACAAAAAAACTAAAAGTCCTGAAAGCAAAAGGCAGTAAACCAGAAACAAACCACAGAATTAAAGTGATAGTTTGGTATTTTTGACATGAATCTGTCTAAACCTGTCTCTAAACATGCCGGACTACTTTCGTTTTGACCAGAACCGGACCAGAACTCGGCTCACAGGACACTGTCGGGGGTAAGTCAGTGTGAGTGTACGGCACTGATGATAGGGATGCTATACAGATTCATGTCAAAAATACTGAACTATCCCTTTAAGCAGGGAGAGCTGAGTTAAACTATGATGACTTGGTAAAGAACAAAGAACAAAAGAGTGGTATTTATACTAAGGAGCTGATGAGGGGATGGGCTAGAGGTCCAGAAAATTACAGAGTGGGAACCATAGATTTATAATAATATCTGGAAACAGTGTCCCGTTCATTCCTACAAGAGATGCAACAGTGTTTCGTGAAGCCAAAAATAGAATTTCTGGGTTTCCACTGGATCCATAAAGCATGCACCAGTGACTGAACAGGTAACTTCCAGTTTAGCCCTCCAGCTAACATGAATGGGATTAAAAATTAAATTGGCTTTAACGCCCATCACATTTCCTGGGGCGTGGTGGAAGAAGGAGAAAGGAGGGAAAGTCTGAAGACGTCTTGCTGGTACGGAGGAGAAGTGAGCAGGGGCTGGAAACAGAGACTGAGCAAAGCAGGGGGCTGAGGATGAACTGAACTGAAGAACTGAAGGGGTTGCATTTCTGCTAAATTTAACTACAATGGGCTTCTCTTAGAGAGAGAGAGAGTGAGAGAGAGACCCTGATAGGGTCAAATTTATAATTTGAACCCTAGGCAGGATGTAAATGTAAGAAGGGCTACTAAAGCATTGCTATTGTAACAACTCGTTCTCAAGCCAGCTTGTCAAATATCACTGCTTTGTACGATACCTTGATGCCTTATACATCAGTATCAAACGGGGAGAGGTGCAGCAAAGTGTCAGTATTTGATGACCTGGGAACAGGCTGCACACCCAGGGGCCACAATTGTATGGATCAAAGGATGACAACTTGAAATATCATAAGTGATGATTGACAGTTTTGTACTGTCAGTCATCACTAGTGCATACTACCTTTAAAGGTTCAATGGCATGCAAATAGGTACTTTCCCGACTTTTTTCATACTATATAAGGTTTAGGGGTTACAAAAATAAAAAAGTTAAATTGTACATCTGCCACATTGTTGTAGACTTGAAGCAGCCTCCACCTGCAGAACACGACCTCAGTGCCTCCACTGTCCCACCCACAGCGGAAAGCGAAAGTCATGCTTGTGACTTTCATTTGGTGAGCTAAAGTTAGCATCTACAAGAGCAATGTCAAGGAGGCACTGCAAAATAAAAATCGAAAAATAAAATCTCAGAAACTACTAACATTGCATAACCTACCTCAGGATATTATTACAAGGCACCAGTGGCTTATCTTTCTATTAATGTTTTATATTTGAATCCCAGAGGATTTCAGTCAGAATGTGACTGTTAGGCTCATGTCATGGCTGACTGCTTTGTCAACCTGGCTCAATTCAATAAAGCTTCAGTTTCAAAAGAGCTGGTGATCAAGGTGAAATATGTTGATTGGATAAGGTTGTCTCGACTCTTCGGAGCGACAAGGGACCATGGTGGGTAGACCACTCACCTGAAGCAGCCTGTGTTGTGGACATTGACAGCACAAATGTTACACTTTCTAACACACAGGATGCTTCAGATATTAGTCTGGTAATTTAGCCAGGTTAGCCATGTTAGCTTCGCTCATTAAGCTCACACTGGGCAGTGTTTTCACTTTCTCCCTTTATCTGCCTGGTGTTAGCTTCAGTCCCACTGCTGTATGCTTTTATTCCCACTGATGTTCACAGCTGGGGCGCATCACTCCTTACTCCTTGCACGAGCAAGCTAACATTTGTGCTACAGCTATTAGCGGTGCCTGATCCATGGTGATGGATCAGTGTTATTGTGGTAGCAAACCATTTCTGTTGCACCTACATCACTCTGGTGAGCCTTTGTAGATAAAGTTGTTTTGCATATTATCAAAAATAACCATTGTATTAACATATATCCAGGGGAAGCTAACATAGCTAGCCTATTCTAATAGCTAGCCTCTCTTTTAGGGCCAGTGAGTTGTTACCTGGTTGGCCCCGGCCATCTGTCATTCAGAAACATTCGGCCAATCAGAAGAGAGTCTCTGAATATTATGATGCAGGCTAAATATAACCTGTGCTTTCTGGAGTTGCTGCAAGGGGCTTGAGAGGGCACTGTAAAAGGACAATGGATTACCTTTTTGTATTTCATACCACAGATCTATCATGTTGAGGGTATAAATTTAAAATAAAACCTGGAAAAAGGATGAAATGGGCCTTTGAGACAGAAGAAACCTGAAGTAGATATAAACATATATGTGCTCAGAGCTTCACCTCTAATTGAATCCTTCCTTCCCTAGACAAGAACCTGCACAATGGCAGCACCGTTTATTTATTGTCCTTCATCTTGAATTATTACAGGGGATAAAGAAGGGAGCCATTAATTAGACAGGGATGTAAGATGCCTCAGTGCCAACCATTTGTCTTGCAAGTGATTACTTAGAGAAAAGCTTTTTCTTTTATATGTGGCTGAAAGCCACAGTATTCTCGGGGAGGAATGAATAAACAGACGGTGTTATTCAAAACCGCACAATTCCAAGGGTGGTACAACCACAGTGACCACTGATCTATAACCAAGAAAAACTTAGTCAAAATGACCACAAACCAAGCTCATTATTTAGATCCTGCATATTTAGTCACATGGTTGAAACCGTTTGGTTCACATTTAACATCACTGCAAGATCATGCATTAGAAAAATCTTGCCCCAAACAGCCATTTAGAACTCTTATGTACAGATGATTAAATGTCACTACACAGGGATTACATTAGTTAATAATGTAGGTCATCATATCTGGCAATGCAACATGTAGTTTGATACAGTAAATATTTGCAGCACTTCACTTCTTCCGGCACAGCAAATACACAGCAAACTAAGATTATCACATGATGAGTTAGTGGCTGTAAGCCATTACTGGGACAAATTCCTTTTTTCCCCTGACATGAGTAAATATATCTTCATTCATCATATAACAGCAACTACTGGATTTTCTGCAAGGACAATCCATACATCAGCTAATACAATTATTGTTTGCCTTACTTTTGCCTTTTGGCATTCACTTATGGTGTCATGTGATTTAACCAAAGAAAAAACATACACCTAGCCACTGAAAAACTAACACAAAATTAAATTTCTCATAAAATGTGCCATATGTGGCACCAGCCTGTCCTCTCTCTGCATAGCTGGGACTCCAAAATTAAATTTCTAAATATGTCCACAATGACACAGAAGATGGTGGTAGCTGGTCTCAACTCCTGAATTGAGTTCATCATTTCATCATTTCTGAAAAATCTCAAGATAATACATCATTAGAGGGGGCTAAATTGTAATCAAGTCAGATTGGAGTGCATGCAAACACTTTTGGCATTACTGTTAATCAGTTTGAGTGTCATCTTGAATGAAGAAGTAGGTCAAGGAATGGTGTTCCCATTGGGTTATAACAAAACTGGTAAACTACTGTATGCCCTAAAGCAAGACAACTCAAGGATGATGGCATCTTGAGTAGAAAAAAAATCACAGAAAAGTGGAATACCAACTGAGAACAATGTCCTATTGAAGATCCTTGGCGCTGAAGGTAAGGTTGAGTATGAATGGAGGACACAATGACGCACCTGACCAAATAAAGGACTAATCCAGGGGCACAAGGCCTGCTGTTGGTGAACAGCAGGCCTTGAAAATAAGACAAGTGAAGACGAGGATGCCAGGAGAGACACGACTCAGGAGCACAATATGCATACAGATGTAGAGGCAGCACTCAAAGCTGAGATGGACTCAGTTCTGGATCATTTTGGCAGCAAATTCAAACCAAAATCATACTGGTCACTATGAAAGCAGCGGTGCTGGCAATAGTCAGTGTGATGCAGCATGAATGAAGCATATAGCCTCAGTGATTTGACAAAACCATATTGGAAAGCACATACAAGGAGAAGGATAAACTGGAACAGTGTGGCTAGAAAGAAAATGGATCAAATCGAGGAGAGGCAGACTGTCCGAGAGACTGAGGATCAGCTTGCGGAGAAGGTGTTTAAACTTCCTGCAGCTATTTCAGAAAACTGTAAAGTGGATAATGTCATGATCTGTCACTGTCTTGTCTGGTTTTCTGGTGAATTGTTTGTTTTTCTCCTTTCTTGTTTATTTTTCTTTCTTGATTGTCTCATGTGTTTATTAGTATTTATTCGTTTTTTGTGTATTTAATCCTTGCTTTGAGTTCAGTCTATGTCTGATCTTCTGTGTTATGGGTACGTCCTGCCTGTCTTTTGAACTACTTGAATGTTAAAAGATGTCTTCAGTTATCCTGTTTGCTGGTCTCCATTGTGTTTGGGTCTACCTCTTCCACTACACAATATCACATTGATGGACTTAACAAAGATCGAGCTGCTATCTGGTTTTCAGCCTGTTTTGAACCCTAGAGATAATGACGGATGACCTCGCTCTGGCTAAGAGGCTTGACTTCCTAAAGATCCTGATACATCTCCTATACCCTCAGAGAGAGATCAACAAACTCATAGCCTCCCCTGTTGCCCAGCAGGAAGCTGTGAAAGCCGTCAACAAAGATGAGACAGAAGTGTAGCGTAACCCAAGTAATATCCAAAGCAAATCAGTTTTTAATCAGTACTCTACTTGCATTCCATAAATATCTGGGTTCAAAGATCACTCTCGTTGCTTTTCCTGCTCTTCCTTTGAACACTACAGCAGAAGCCGCAGTAGGCATGACGTATGACAGCTCTCAGAACTTAAACAGTTAAATAACCTATCATTCAGAGGTGAGTTTTGTTCTTTGTTTTATCAATTTAAAATATGACAAGAACATTTGTCAGTTGCACTTTTGCAGATGAATTTAGACAGAAGTGATTAAACTTGAACACACCTGCAAGCAAGTCATAAGAGTATTCACCCAGACCATTGCATGAAAGTTAATAGTGTTGATACAAAAGTCAATTTGTAGTTGTATAGTGTATAAAAATTTGCTTAAACTGGAAAAGTAGTTGTATGAAAACAGCTTACTCAATGCAACCTCTAATTTCAATTTTACAATTGCATTTAGCTGAACCAGTGTAATGTGTGTATCTAATAAATTTGGGATTATCGCAAAATTATATATTCAAGGTAAACAACAATATGATTACACTGAATGGAAATAAAAGACTTCAGTCATAGAACCATCTGTCAGTCAGGGACTCAAATCAGGACTCAAACACAGATTGTAGTCAAAGTTTTATTCGGCAGTGCAGGAAACCTCGAATAAGAGTGATAACCAAACTGGCTATGAAACACTACCAAGGCTTCCTGATGCTAGACTAGGGGTAGAAAGAGGGACAAATGAAAAATCACTCCGATCGGACGAAATACAGGACGCTATAAAACTTCATCTTTAAACTCAAATCTCTCATAAATGAGAAAACAAGAAACGGGTAAGAAATGTAGGATTTATAAGTGAAAATTTAAACACAAAAAAAAACAAAAAACAAAAAAAAATAATCGCTCAAAGGGAGGAAACAAGGGGCTCTATAAAATGTTATCTTTGAACTTATATCTCTCAAAAGTGAGGGAACAAAACATAGGCTTTATGAAATAAACATGGTCAAACAAAAAGTCACTCCAGAGGAGAAAAACAAAAGGACTAAGGCTCGAACTAAGTTACAAACAAAAATTCACTCTGTAGAGGATCAGGGCTTACGAACAAACAAAAGGCAGCTGTGGCTCAGAACTGTGAGGCACTGGTGAATGGGTCGTGAAGACAAAGACACTCTGGCACAAGACAAGGGGAACACAGACTATTTGAGCACATGAGGGAGGGGAACAGGTGGAGACAATCAGGTAATCAGGAAGACAATCAGACAGGTGACACAGGGCAAGTGACCTGAAATGAGAGGAGAGTTTGGATTTCAAAATAAAACAGGAAATGATAAGACAAAAAACCCACAACAAGACAACCTCACCACGGTGTGACAAAAAACGTAGTGGCCTGTCCTAATAGTCCTTCAGACAACTGGATGGAGTGTGTATGTTTTTAGCTCATTGATATCAAAGACAAAGTCTGGTGAGCGTTCACACTGCATATGAACTGCACCAGGATTCAGAGTGTGAAAGTGCCCTTAGTGTCAGAGTACACCTTCAAGATCACTATATCACTATGGTTTATTTGGAACAGAAAGAGCAGTCATGGTCAAGCTGATTGTGATGATTTTATAAGTTGATGTGTGGTGCATATTCATAATGTGTACTATTATATTCTTAAAAAATGCTAAACTCTACACTCCGCTTTTGATAAATGAGATGAACATAATTTATTTCATGAATTAACAAAGTGAGAAATTGGTAATACGATTTGATTATTAGAGTCCAGCAGTGTTTCCTCTTCTTAAATGAAACAGTAATGCCCCTCTGAATACTTAATAAATCAAGGACTGAATGTTGAATGTATTGAAATGTATTGAATTGATGAATGTAAACATACAATGTCATGAAGATATAAACCCTTACTAAGTAGAATATCCAACATTATTCCCTTACTCAAACAAACTTTAGGAATATGTTTTTGTTTGTCCAGCTAGTAGATGAGCTTAAGTGACAAGTAAGCAATGTAATCTGTTAGTGCCAGCAGGTAGGTAGCCGTGACAATATCAACCTACAGTATACTATAAAATGTACTGATTAGAACTGCTGAACTGATGCAGTCAGTCTTACTGCTTGAATATGCTGTGTGAAAATACCCTTTTCTCTGTGATGTGTTGTGATTTTTTTTTCATGGTTGTAGGTTGCTGCCTACAAGGTTATCTTCAAGGTTAAACAATAAAAAAAACTATAAATCACACAGTTTAAAATGAACTAGTTCATAGTTCTTTATTTTGAACTAAGTTCACATCTGATAACTGCTGATAACAATTTGAGTATTTTTCATTTAATGGATTTCTAAAGGTCAAATCTTAGGTTTTAGTCACTATGTGAATATTAACATTTCTGCAAAGACAAAATAACAAAGTAATAACAGAGGTTTGTATTTTAACAAAGGAAAATAAATACAAAATAGAAACTCAGCACATTTCAAACTGATATACAATGTTTAAGTTAATACTTCTTGAACTAATGTTCAAGTTTTTTGGAGACCATGTGACTGCAAAACAACCAGTTCTTTCAAGTTCAAGGATACATCCCAGATGGTCGCCTATCGTGGGGTACACACACCATTCACTCATACATACGGGCAATTTAGAGTCGCCAATTAACCTCAGCATGTTTTTGGACTGTGGGAGGAAGCCAGAGAACCCGGTGAAAACCCACACATACACAGGGAGAACATGCAAACTCCACACAGAAAGGTCCCAGACCGAGGACCAAAGAGGTCTTGAACCTGCGACCTTCTTGCAGTGAGGCACGTTCTTGCTGTGCTAACCCCAATCTTGTCTTTTTTCTTTTTTTAAAAAAAAAAAAAGACAAGATTGCAATACTGCATCACATATTGATTTTAGTCCATGCCAGTTCCAGGGAGTGGCAGCCTGAAACAGCCATCTATTCAGTGATCTAGCTCAGTAAATTAACATTAGAAGAGATGGTCTGACCACCTGGCTAGGCAAAGTCCAGCATGGACATTCCTTTTGGTAATGAGAAACATAGTCACTGCTTGACGATCTGTTTATAACAGGAATTTTCTTCCCCCGGAGAAGACACACATACCACTTTTCAGCAGCCCAGACACATGCTAGAATCTCTTTTTTCCATGATGGATTACTTTCTCTAAGCTGAGAGAGGTAAAAGCAACAGTGTTTTCTTCTCTGCTGTTGTGCTGAAATGCCCCTAAAACCCATCAGAGGCATTGGTTGAGATCACTCTGGATTTATTTGGATTGAACAGTAATTACAGGGCTGTTGACAACCAATGACTTGTTCAAAACTCCTTTGTGCTGCATCGTTCCATTTGATTGTAGTGTGACCAGATGTCCTGAGAAATTCATGACAGTCCCAAAATTTAAGCTGTTGTCCCGAATCCTGATTACGGCCCAAAATTTCCAGAAAATTACATTTAAACAGAATACTGAGTATTCTGAGGCTGCATGCAGTCGCGGCACTTAATGTTGTGTTTGATTGCACTCGGAAAAATCTGAGTTGGAAATTTCGACTTCAGAAGTCATTGTGCAAACTTGGACAACATGGCTAGCCACAGTAAGGTTTGTTTGGTTGTCTTTGGAGCATCAAAGAGTACTGCTGGGGTAGTGCATTAGCTACTTGAAAGAGAGAGAGAGAGAGAGAGATAGTGAGAGAGAGAGAGAGAGAGAGAGAGAAACACCATATGCTGTAAGTATAATAAATTATGCTCTTTGACGCAAGAGAGAGGGGAATTCTGGTGTTCCATTGTATTTTCCCAATTTAGAGGTCAGATTTTTGAGTTACGATTGTAATCAAACACAGTATAAGTGGCTGCAGTGGCTTGTTTGTTTTTTTGACATTCTACGGGCATGAATATTTTATTCATTCAAATCAACATGGTTACTGTACCAGAACCCCAACACGCCGTGACAGGTTTGAAAATTTAACTTTTAGCATCGTATATGTCATCAGTGAGTCCGAAAATAAACACTGTCCTGAATTTCAGCCAATCTAATCTGGTCACCCTAGTAGATTGCAGTGTTTATTTTTTGTAACAGAGCCCTCATGGGTTATACCACACTGGCAGGGAGGCTGCATCAGCAGGTGCAGGGCCATTCAGGATTGCTGCGACATGGGCATCATTTGGCTCCAAGCCTTCTGGTGAGAGTCTGTAAGCCAAAGATTCCAGTGTTTTGGTCGCTAACACAGCCCGAATTGGACACCAGACAATCTTCCACTAGTTCATTTGATCCCTCAAAATGCACACACACAAAACGGGTAAAAGTCATTTAATTTGGGCCAACAGTGTAAACGCAACCAGTGGAGAGGGAATAGCACTGAAAAAAGGTCTCTTATGGACAATACTGCCCTACTATAAAAACTCACTACAATGTCTATGGTGACATGACTGCATATATGACATTTCTATGGAAACTAACTACTAATGTGAATTGCAGCTGATTGCGCACACAACTCGTCTATAAAAATCACTCAAAAAGGGGAAATTTGTATCCCAAAACCACAATGAATCACTCTGCTATTAAAACGGACAGTGGATGACACTGGCTGGTGACTATGAACATGGACGGAGAAGTGATCAGTTCAGGTGCATATGTTTAAAATTAAATGTCAGTCTGTCATTTTCTACGCCCGCTTATTCCTCATTAGGTGTCACGGGGGTCTGCTGGAGCCAATCTCAGTGCATTGCAGGCGAGAGGCAGGGATATCGACAGGTCACCAGTCTATCATGGGGCACACACACCATTCACTCACACACTCACACGTATGGGTAATTTATAATCTCCAATTAACCTCAGCATGTTTTTGGATTGTGGGAGGAAGCCAGAGAAAACCCACACAGACATGGGGAGAACATGACATCTCCACACAGAAAGGTCCCAGCTCAAGGTCTTGACCTTCTTGCTGTAAGGCAACAGCGCTACCCACTGTTCCAGCGTCGGCCTGAATTAAATGTACTCTCAAAAATAACAATAAAAGCGACTGTCCTTCCCACCCTTCCCCCAATATTCGTGAACAGGGTCCAGCCTTCAGCACAGCAGGAAAATTCTTATGCCGGATGGATCCGCATCGTGGATGCGGCAATGGGAAATTCTAGCCAAATTGTGCAGCCAATCTCGTCCAGAATTGCAGTATCTTTTCTTCACGTGACGAGACTCAACCAGTCAAGCCGCAGTTGGTTGTCTTACTACTTTACTTCAAAAGGAAAATAGCGAGAGTTGTATGTGTTCTGTAGCTACCCTTTCCTGATCACTGCCCAGTTGAATGGTGATGTGATCAGACATTGGTATCCTCCATCTGTTCTCTCCCGCTGTTAAGGTTCCGTCTCCTCGCACACAGATTGCCTCCTGACACTTTTAAAACGCCAACTTGAGAACCAGTCTGAGCCAATGACTGTGGTCCTCTTGGTCCTCATCTTGGTGTTGCAGCCAGCCAATCAGCGATGCCCCTGGAAAGCTTGTCCCACTGCAATTCAGCTGAAGTGCCACACATAAACACATTCCAATCCAGGTATGTCCATCACATATTTCTATATTACTAGTAAGTCCCTTTAGAATGATGCATACAGGTAAGCCGCCTTACAAATAATAAGCCCTGCTGGAAAAAGTTCCATAGATGATGACATCATACAGGAAACAATCTACGTCCTGCAATCTGAAGAGGATTTTTGTCATTTTTTTGGAAAAGCAGCAAAGGCGGAGCTTAATCCATTAAATACTCTGCAGGTTACCTGTGCAAGCCTTGATGTGTGATGTGTCCGGCTCTTCCCATGCAGTTCCAGTTGAGGATAGGTGCTTTTCAGGTTCAAATTGGAATATATTCCAGATTCACACAGTTCGAACAGTAAGGTTTCAATCAGTGGTTATGTGCATGTTTACAAACAATACAGATGTGTGTGAAGAGCTTCACCCAACATTCACTGGCTAAGTGAATGTCTCTGTGTATCTTCCAGGCTAATGGCTATTGTAGGTGGACATTCGCACCAGTTATTTACACAAATCCAATTAAACATAAAAGCACACCATCTAGTTCTCCTTGTTTTAATGGACTTTCCCCATAGACAAAAATCTAAAATGTTAATGAGAGGAGAGTAGAGTGGAGACTCAGGTGCCGCTGGCTGCAGGCTGCAGCTGTGGTGAGAATCTAGTCAAGGTCCCAGTTAGTCACTTTTTTCATAAAATATTAATACAAGAGTACATTTAAAAGTACCCCACTCTCTGATATTAATTAGCGATTCCTGGCTGTTTTTTTTAATCTCACCATGATTTATACAGTAGTTTACAATAAAAAAAAAGAGCGCTAAAAATCATAAAAAGCAGTTTTCACCTCCAATATTCAGTGAGGATCTTTCAGAAATATTGCACTTTATAAACAGGTTTGGCTTTTTGCCATACTAACAGCAGCAGAGCCTCTGGAAGACGGGAACTAAGCGGGTATCATGAGCTGAATCATGAACTGTTCAACTGCGTTTCAGCTCAGTGAGTCAGACTAAGGCAGCAGAAGCTCAGTTACAGGTCCAGCAAAGTGTAGTGAAAACCAGCAAAGTTGAAGTCTTGTTGCTATCCATGTGATGTACTCCTTTAAAAGAATGACTGACAGGGAATGTTCCACGTACAGAAAGAAAGCATTCCAAAAGTCTGCAATTTGAAGAGGATAATCAGACTGTGGAGGAGACGGCGGGGAAAATGTGATGCCGCATGTCCTACATCAAGCAAAAGTATGCTATCTTAAGAGCATATAAAGAGAATCGAACTGAAGACAAGGTGTTACTGCTTGTTGATTTTTTGTCCAAAACTACCTCTGCAAAGATAGAAACGAAATACAGGCAGTGCACTTCAGGGATTCTCATCAATAGCTGAGCCTACACACAGTTGTGGAGTACACTAAGGAAAAAGGAATCTTCTTGAAGCAGATCATGGCGAGAGACTAGTGGATAGTGTGGGTGCAGCAGTAAAGTGGATGTCTTCGTGGAACGGGATGGACATACCGAATGGGGCCAAACTGTATGAGGAGCTGTCATAGGTCAGGTCATCTGTGATATTCTTCAATGTCAAAGATGAGGAGATATCAGAAGTCAAGAGATCCCTGATTGATGATGCGGAAACATTTGGACACCATGAAGATCCATCAGGTATATAATAATGTTGTACCATTAATTAGACAGATATTTGAGAATAGTGCACAATGTTCTGCTAAGTTGCCACCACAGTATAGGTTTCAGATGCTGAACCGCTTCTGCAGTAACCCACATCCATGCACCTTTTCAACAACCGATTTCTAAAGTCAATGAGGAGCTGATCTGTAACTGGTGTGTCGATCTGTACAATAGTGACCTTTATCCAAGCATTATTCAAGATGTTGATGTAGAGAATTGCACTTTAGTCAAAACAATGCAGAGGGTTGGAGTCAATAGATTTTATTGGCCAAAGATGGATGATATGATCTGGTACACGTATGAGAGCGTGATTGGACTTGTTTCATTTAGTTACATGTAAGCTACATTTGTGTGTGTCAAAAGCCTCAAAGTTTCAGTGAGTTAACTCCTCAGGCACATATCAGAAATAGTTGGACTTGGGTACACAAATGTAATGTTGTGGTAAGCTGCTCTTTGTGTTATGGATTTGTGTTTATTAGTATTAATGTTCATGCCACATCAACTTTGATTGTTGATAACTACAATGTTTCTGAAATGTGAAAAATGTGTTTAAAATGTATGCAATTTTGTTTTTATGGATTACAAACTCTGGTGGTAAAAAATAAAAATTAATAGAGATTGATTTTATTTATTTTTTTTATAAAATATGTATTTATTTTTCATTTGGGAGAGTCAAAAGTCACCGTAGTTGCAAAAACAGCCATTATTATAAAAGTTGTGAGTCTGGCTCTGTCTTTCTGTGTTCATGCCTAACTCCTCCGCCTGCCTGAAAATTGGCTTTTCAGTAACGATAAGAACATGGCCACGGCTCCAGAGCAGGGAAGTTATAAAGTAAGGGAAGTCTGTTAATATCCCTGTCTGTCAGTCTGTCTCTACCTTGTTTCTTTCTTCTCTATCCCTGTCTCTCTCTTTCTGCCTCACTTCGGCTGCTGGATGCTATCTACACCAAGTCAGAAATGTTCCTGTTATTGATGCACACCAATGCACAGCCCCTGACAGGAGCAGACACCATGAAAGGAGAAGCTGCTGAAATAAATACATATGTAATGAGGGAAAAGCGTCCACCAAATGGCTTTCCAATTTATGTTTGTCAGAGGCCGAGCTGGGGTTGAATTGACGTATGGATCTATAATGGTGCCACTTCTTAAGTCATTTAGAGTGGTCTATACACAAGGTGTCACACCTTTCTAACAGCAGAGTCTCTTTTGAGAGGTACTAGATTAGCGAGGTGCCCAATTTTCTTCATTATAGAAAATTGTTTTGTCCAAAGGAGACTTGAAGTCACTCCAGCTGTCTTCATGGAGAAAATTAAATGCCATTTCTGCCACCAGCTTGGCAACAGAGAAGATACAAGCCGAAGGTACTACTTGGAACATTTCAACACCAATTTCAGGAGTTACGAAAGGTAAAGTAGTCATGCTCTTCGGCTGAGACTTTCATGATTGCAGTGTAGTCTTATATAAATGACAATTTCACTGATCGAAGTTTGAAAAAAGCTCTTTGGAAAGAGGATGTAGAGATATAAATTGTTCCGTTAAACTATCTTCATTCATTCAACATACTTATAAGTCAAAATATTGACTTCATTTTCACTTGTTCTCTGATTAGCTAGCACAGCTGTTTCAGCTGTTCTCTGTATTATTTGTTTCATTATGGTGTGTCAGTCTGAGTTCAGCAGGTCAGGATACAGAGTCAATAGACTTCCCCTGTTGTATGATTGTTGTGTATGTTGCTCAATAATGGGGAGGAAGCTGTTGATGCTGGGCATTCTGTATAGCCTCCCATCCTGTCTATTGATTTCAAGTTACACAGATGAAGACAAGACATTCTGCTACATTGGTGACATCCGTTACATCGGTTACATTGTAAATGTGAGTTCTTGTCAGTGTATTAATATATAGAGATCACATTTTAACACATAGGCTCAATGACAACATAATAGTTTATTCGGCAGAATGCAATAACATATGAAATCAGCATGGCATTGAACACCAGAATCAAGAATGCGTATTTACCTGGTGAAAAGAATGAAGGCTGGACTTAATATAGACAGAATATTGACGGAGATTAGTAACTGTAATCATTTTTAATATGAATTCCACTGGATAGAAGGTAGCAGTGAAAGGAATTTACGTTTACAATCACAGACTAGATCTTCCTCTCTTTCTACATAAAAGCGCGCAGCACCCCTTTATTATTGAGTTGTTACTATGATTAGGATTGTAAATTCACTACATATTATGGTGCCTTCTGCATAAGGTAGAATTTAGAGTAAATTTAAAAATAGAAATGGTTCAACAATCACAAACAAAACAATTAAATGCAAGATTACATGCTGAAGGCTGGCTTAAGACTTTATTCTTTTCTTATGCTCATGATTTGTTTGTGTGAAATTGTGCAAGTTTATGAAGATTGATTTTGCGATGAAGTGAAAGGACTAGTGCTGTGTTGTTTTATCCTCCAATTGTCACCACACATTGAATTGTTTAAGGCCATAGAGAGAATCTCAGTGCTGCAGTGTAAGGGTATGGCCAATATTAGTTGCTGTAGTAAAGAATTAAATAAATATAGGCAAGCCACATGCTACTGGCAATCTATAGGCCATAGTGTACCTCAGTCAAGTCGCAGCTGATGTGGATTGAAGGGATCATATTCAGGCTTTAATCGAACAACTAAAAGGTCATCTTGTGTGTTGGGTATATTTGCAGTTTTATTGTCAGAACACTACAAACTAGCAAACCAACTTAAACAAACAGGCTACAGCTACACTGAAGGCTCAGAAACAAGAAACCACATGCCTTGAGAGCCAATTGTTGAATGTAAAAAAAAAAACATGGGCTGATTCATCCAGCTGCCCTGAACAAAGGTCCACAGGGAGACAGGGCAGAATCCTATCAGGTCTAGCGAAGCGTCCAATATCCACAATGACCTGTCGCTCTCTCTGGTTCTGCTCCTACATTGAAAACGTCTACCTCTTGATCTTGTCCATCCACGGGTCCTTATCTAAGGTGAGAGCCTACTGATAGGGACCTAGATTGCATGGAACATAATCCATTTCTGGGGGTACATACAACACAAACCAGTGCCATCTCAGTGACATAGACCATTACCTGAAGAAGTTCCCTGATGCCAAGGACGAAATATAACTTATGAAGGGAACCACTAATAGTGAGGTAAGTATGTTTATGGAAAGAAGGTCAGACTACAATAGGAGAAATTATGGACAGCTCACCTATGTTCTTGTTAAGAGTTTTTGGACCGACTATCTCAGGCCTAGCTGCAGCCATGACTATTAGACAGCAAAGAGCAGCAAATCCATTGGTTTAGTACCAACGCCTGAGACAGACCTACTTTGGTCAAGCAAAGAAGCCACCACCGTTGTTCTGCCTCAATACACCAACAGGCCACCTTAAACAAAAGCTTCTTGCCAAAATTTTCTGACACGTTAAATTTTTGATTTTTATTTACTTCTTCAACAATTTTTCTTTTAAACCAACCTTTCTTATTTTATCAATTATGTTTGATAAAATAAGAAAGGAAGCTGCCTTCTTGCCAGTTTGTAAATTTTTCACTCATTGTTTTGTCCTTCACTACCCAGTTCACTCCCTTCTATCTGATCCATGGATGCTTATGCCCGCTGGTGCTCTGGACATCAGGGGCTCTGGATCCCTGCCGGGGAATGCATTGTCTATAGCGGAACAGCTGGACTCTGCAGAGGCTCATGAGAGACAGAAACTGTATGAAACCTTACACTCTGCCCCTGCCTGCACAGACTGTTCCTGTGACTCCCTCTTCCTTCACCTCCTCTCTTGCCTTGGAGACGTCAAAGGTCCCCAGGCTGGGGATCATCCTCAGGCTGGAGGGATGAGTACTAGAAAGAGTAAGCACACCCCCACCCCCCCAAGCCAATTTTAGCTTGAGACCCCTAACCTAGAGTATACTATCTGTGATAAATTTAAATTTAAAATTACATAGGCCACCAATTGACGATTCTTCCTCCCATTGTGCAAAGACTGTTTTCAAGACCAAGAACCCCAACATTGAACTCTACAGCCTGTTACTGAATGTGGCCAGACCAAAACACCCCATGCTGTGTTTTACTCTGTGGCCTCATCTAATCTGAGCCTATCCAGCACTGGACTCACTCTGTTGAAGAAACACTGAACCAAAGTGCTTGACTGAACATATAGAGGTTCTCGTTTCACTGTCAACCATCTTCTCTCTGAGAGTTCTTGAAAAGACCTAGATTTTTTGAGAGGGGGGTATTCATTTGCCCCCTCATTGCTCTTTTGACTAGTTTGTGATAACCCGCATTTTCAATCATTCATTTGGTTGGCAGTAAAGTGGTAATTTTATTATTCATTATTCTATTTGTACATATGTGTATATGCTCATTTATTCCTTTTTGTCCCTACCCCTTAGTAGTTCAATAAATGTTTAATTTAACTGCAAGATTTTGTCTGTGAATATTTCTTCAAAGCAGAGACTAAAGATCTGTGTATCGGAGGACTTAATGATTTCACATGTAAGACTGTTTAATATAATTTATTCATTTTTCTTCAATTGAAGAATTGTGCCTCAATAATTTTAGGAGTGAAAATCATTGATTTCTAAGTGTAGTAGTAATACGTGTAGTAGTAATATCCCCTCACTGAAACATGTGAGAAACACATGCCTTAGATAATGGTTGTGTACTTAGCTATCAGTGCTCTGCTCATTCATTTTCTGCCATACCTGCTGCCATGTTGCTGTTCTGAACGCTATGCTGCTAATTGTTGCTGCTCCTCACAATGAATTTCAAAATCCCTACCACTACCCCAGCATCCAGCTGTGTGGTCTCAGAATTTACCTTCCTTGGAGGAAGGTTAGCGTAATCGTTCTCTACTTCGTGATGTGCTGAGCTGGTATTGGCTTTTGGGGAGCAAAGAGGTCAGAGCCTGTGGTGTAGCCAGGAGGAAGCGATTACATCAGTCCTTTTGCTCTGCTACCTAGTGGCCATTTAGAACACCTATAAACACATTAGTCTTTAGATGTGATCTCACAACCTAGTTTATTATGAGCATACTGAGCCCTTAAACAGCTCCCACGACAGAAGCCATGCTCTCATGTCAGATAATTGCACAGGAAATCCAAGAGAGACTAAAGAAAAATGTTTTTCTTACTGTCTTTTCTTATTAAAAGATGTTATGTGCATTAAGTTTGGTGACAACTGTAAACAAAATGAGTTAATAAGCATAATTAAATTAAACACAAAACAGATATGTGTGCATGCTTGCTGTGCTAAATCTTTGTGAGCTTACCATTAATGCAACTGTGATGGACTCAAACAAATTTCAACCATAATTTTTCCACACATTCATTCTATGAGTGCATGTCTACTGTAGTTCTGTAAGACACTAAAAGGCACTTTTGTTTTAGATGATTGAGATGAAACAACTTTTAGGTTTTCACAGAAAACATGTAGGGCTATATTTTGAAGATGCAAATGCATCTCCCTAGCACTTTGGAAGTGTGTCCAAGTCATTCCGGGACAGTGAAATGTGCAGAGGGGTTGTCTTGGGTTATTGAATCATTCATAGGTGTGTTTTGGATTAATATGACCTCAATCAATCACTGTGATCGCCCATCCCTTTAATGATTTAGCAAGCTAGAGAAACTTGTGTCATGAACAGGAATATTTAGAGCAGATTGCTTGAATTGGTCTGATGGTAAATTTAATTAAAATCATTGATTTAATGGGCTGTACATTGTTTAGAATGATGGTTCCCTGGAAGTTTTACACTGCTCCGAAATGAAATGTTGTCCTTCCGTCATTGCTTGTGTTTTCTCACATAGCAGAACTGAAACCAATTAACAAAAAACACTATACAAATAGCCAATAACCAATTAGCCTTCTTGATTTGGCATAAGAATAATTTTGGGACCATGTACAAAAACAACATTAATCCCAGAATCAGATTTACCCATTAGCCTAATTTCCATCTGGAGTCATACAAATGTGATAAAAAAAATACACATAAATACAAAAAGTGCACACTGTGCTGTCTGTTAATTGAGTTAAAGCATTAAATAAATTAATTAATAAATTAAGAGTAAAATTCAGGTAAAGAAGTTAACATTTGGTTAACACCAACGACCCAATTTCCCCCTCATCTAAGAAGCCAATCACAGAACGGGGAAGGGTACAGCAAGACGATGACCAAGTTACAGCAAGAAGTGACTTTGTTGTTAACTGTGGATACAACATGGTGGTTATTTACCTTTCGAGATTTATTTATCTATTTAATCCTCATCGAGTACGCCATCAGGTATGTTTGATATGTTCAGCTCTAAGCTACATACTAACGCATTTGATAGACATTTAGAGCACCCAGTAATTTGCTCTGGGGTTCATAAACCACACCTCCAATATGAACAAATAAACAGATGGTTCCCACACACAATATAAATGTACATTGATTTGAGGTCTGGTGTTAGCCAGGCTAGGCTTGGAGAGCATTTATCTGTGAGTGACTTCAGACACTGCAAATTTGTAATGTTATTTGTTGTTTATATATTTAAATCGCAGTTAGCTTGACAAGGTAATATTGACATTTTTGTTTAGCTTAAAGCTACTTCATCAGTATGCATTGCATGTTTTGTATTGCTACTATGTGTAATGTAGCTATATTCTCTACCATTTTCAGTTTTACAAACTGAAACTAAAGAACGACCAACAATTGACTCCTAGTAAAGTACAAGAAAAGAAATAGATGTTAGCTGGCTATACGATAGCTGGCTAGCATAGTAACAGATCACATGCTGCAGCATGTGATCAGGGCAAACAGGAGCTTACACTACAAAATGTACTTACAGGACAGGTTCAATGCAAAGAAGTCCATACAATTGATATATTGTTCCAGTGTGAAATGTATACAACAATGCTCAGACAGAGATCACTGACAGTATCGCTATAATGTGGTAATTCAACCATGGTAATATATCGCTTTGTGTGTTAAATTACGCAACAGATCTTTTCACTAAACTGCTCCGCAGTCCACAGTTTTCAGTCGATTTTTTATTCAAATTTCGTCGTCATCAGAAAAGCTTCACCATCAATTTCATGTTTCAATGACCTGTCAAATCAAATGCAATGACCCGATCTCTGAATCTTCGCCTTTTTCCCCATTCTCTGAGAGGAACAGCAAACACATTTCCCACATTTTGAAAATGACATATAAAGACTAAACTTTACAAGTACTAGATATTTTCATTTGGCAAAAAATAGTTTTGTGAATTTTGTATTTTCTCAGTAAATATTTAATCAAACCAGATTTATTGTGCCAGGTCAGCAAAAAAATGTATCTCCATGGTCCAGCGATCCACTGCTGCAGCAGAGGATTGCTGGATATACCTGCAATCCACACATTTATTCATTTCCAACACATACGTAGAAATACTTCTTCATATTCTTCTTAGTTTATTGGGTATACTTTTGCTTTACCTTGTGTGGAAAATGTGCTAAGGTCTGCTATTGACCGGTTCCGATGCATAACGTTAACATGCCAATACTTGTCCTCAATATGCCGCTGCACTTTTATTGTGTCAAACCATCCCTGCAACACTCCACTGGCACAAAAATTAATGCAACTGCATTTACAGTTTACAAAACACAGCCATTGGGTGTAAAACTGACACTTGGGCTATTGGAAGCTGAGCACTTTATTAGGAACATTTGTGTAATCTAATGCAATCCAATAGAACAGATACGCTATTAAGTCTACTTTGATGGGCGTATACATTTTTCAGTTTTTGAAGACATCGTCAGAAAGTTGATGATTCTACTTGACATGTTGAAGGAGTCGGCTGTAATGGTGGCATACTGAACAGCAATGTTTCACAATTGGTAGTTAAAATGTGATTGTCATAACGCCAACACCCAGTGCCAATTCTTATGAACAGAGAGTGTTATTACTGGAAATAAATCAACAACATGAACAACAAAAAAAATATCATAAACCCTCAAAGGTATTGTAAATCTTTTTCAATATATGGTTACGGCAAACACAATCTCAACTGGCAAACAATGGACACACTGGCCAGCTACATTTTCCATTACTTATGTACTGATTAAAGATCACTTCTTGGATCCCACACTTCAAAAACAAATCACATAAAGTAATTATGTTCCCTCTCACATGGTGAAAATTATAGCCTCACAAAAATCATCTCTTTGTGCTATGGCAGGGGTCTGTAACCTGCAGCTCCGAGACGCATCTCTTTAGTCCCTCTACAGTAGCTCCCGGTGGCTTCAATAAAAATGATATGGAAATGAACAACTGTTATTTTTGTGGTTATTTTAATTTTCATTCATCATTGTAGGTAGGCCTAAAGTTATTCTAACATTAAAAGTATCAGGCTGGGATGAGAGAAAGGAAGCATAACTGTTTTTTTTATAGTGCAGATCTCTGTTGTCTTTATTATTATTATTATTTTTGGTGAAACTGGAATTGAACTGAACATATTCATGCTTGTGGGGAAAACAAAAAGTCTTTACTGAGCTGATCAAAATTTGAGACAGTGGGATGAGGGAGAGGGAGAATAAATAGTGAAGTGTGAAGAGAAGAGACAGGCCAGAGAAAATTACAGTGTCTAAAAGTTTGGGATCATTTCAAGGGGAAACAAAACAAAAACTCAGTTACTTACAGAGTGAAACCGAACCAGCCAGTGCTTCAGCATCTCTGGAGAAATCATTCGGTTGAGCGAAAAAAAAAATGGTAGGAATAATCAATTTTTATAAAATAAATTATGATTGTTTCAGGGAAGCAGAAAATAAACAGATCCACAACATGTTGTAAAGCCCGGAAGACTGCACAAAGTGTGGGGGAAAAATGCACCAATTCCTACTTCTTCACAAAAATGTGAAGTCAGTGAGCAACTTCCTGGGCTCAAGGGATAAAATATTAACAGTTTTGATTGCAGACAACTTCACCTGCTTCTTTAAAAAAGCAAATATTGTTCAGTGAGTAAATATTTTGAATTGAAATGCACATCGTACTGTTGAAACTGTGCTTTTTTGGTATTTATTTATTTTACATTTTTATTTATATAGCCTAATATCACAACACAGTTGTCTCAAAGTCAGTCAGTCATTTTCTTTACCCGCTTATTCCTCATTAGGGTCACAGGGGTCTGCTGGAGCCAATCCCAGCGCGTTACGGCGTTTTTCTTGGAATTTCATGCAAAACTAAACCAATTTAGTTTTGCATGAAAAACTGGCATGAATGTCCTACCACCTTAACAGGGTCCAAAGTCACAAGCTCAACTCTTGTCTTCCGGTGGTAGAACTCCCTGTCAGTCTTTAAGAAAAGACTAATGACCCAGTCAAGGAGTTTAAAAAGTAAGCAACTGGCCTTTTTCTTTGAGCTTGAAGACGTTTCACCTTTCATCCGAAAGGTTCTGAAGAACTGAAGAAGCCTTTCTTTGAGTTTAAAAAGCCTTACTTTTTAAACTCCTTGTCTACAATGACCTGGATGAGTGAGAATCTACACAGACATAATGACCCAGCTCCTACACTTCTACACTTGGATGGACTGAAATAATCAGAAAAATCTGCATCAATGTGCTACCATCACGATAGCTTTAACCGCTGTGATAAAATACACATTCTACCTCTAAGGACTATGGATTCATTCAAAACAAGTTGAATGTCAATCATGCCCTTGGCTGTATACGTGCATCATCTTTAAATTGAATTGTCTTCTGAAATTCAATTGTTCTTTTGGCATGAATGTTAAATGGAAGCACTGCCCAAGCAGTGTGGAAAAACATGGATGTGCTCATTGTCCGAGGCCCTTACAGTGTTTTGCTGAATGCTTGCTGTGCTGCATTGTAGAGCAGTAAAAAAAAAGAAAAAAGAAAATTAAATAATAAAATGTCACTATTCTCCTTTTAGCAGTGACATCAATACCTACAGTAGCTACATGAATTTAGTTTTAAGACCATTTGATTGTGCTGTATTACAGTAGGAGCGGAGAGCAGCTGACGTTGTATCCGCTCACTTTCCTGTATTTGCAATACAACAGCGTGTCAGAACATTTCTTAACATCTAAATGAGGACGCGTGCTACTGTTGTACGCCAGGAAGCTACGCAGCTGCAGAGAATCGTGTTTACTGCTGAGCTCAATTCAAAGGAGAAAACCCTAGCCTGACTGTTTCCTTTTTTGCTCGCATTCATTATAGAGCTGTGGCCATTGTCATACCCTTTTGAGCCTTTGTATAGTGGAAAATTCTCACAATTAGTTTTTCACGCTTACACAGTTCAGTCTTGCTCTCCTACATTTAATAAACATCCAATTCGAGCTGAGAAACAGAGCTAATCCAATACTTTCCAAACCATTTCTCTTGAGGATGCAGCCAAAATGCAGTTCTACTAAATCAACACTGAATATTGCAATTGTTGCATAGCTACATTTCCGAATACTTACTCCCAGTAGCATACTTTTGTTGATGGGAGTATTTATTAGTTTGGACAGTGATACACACGCTCAGCCTTGAAACTGTAGATTTCCCATTAGCTCCTTATGCACCACCAAAATAATCACCAGCACATTTCCCCCCCCAAAATGAAATCAGCAGACAGCAAGCAAATTACCAACACTGCCAGAGGAAGTAGGAAATGAACACAAATGTACAAGTCTACCTAATTTCCCTCTAAAACAGTAAATAACTGTTATTGAAATACACAAATATACTGTTTTTATTATGATAAATTACCCAGTGAAAAACGGTTTCTGGGATATGTGTTGGAGCTGGTAGTTGGATCAGGACTGAGGCAGATGTGGATCTAGATTTAAAGTGTTCAAGAAAATCACAATTAAATAAGATATTCAGTGAATAAAGCATTCTGCTGATGGTTATTGATATCTTTCTGGTTTATCATTTTTATTGCTAATATCTTTTTCCCAGCACTTCTCTTCCATTAATAATACGTTTCACAAGAATCAGGCTTTCACCTCTTTTTTAACCTCAATAAGTAATGTATAATACAGGGTGTCTCTGCTCTAAGATGCAGACATTCATACAGTAACTGTAATGACATACCCAGTGTTACATGGCCTAAAAGCATTTCATACTTTGCAGGCTAAGTTTCAAAGAAAAAAAAAAGGGAAGTTCATCCATAGTGTATGAGGGCGTCATGGATGCTAATATATTAGACTAACATCCTGCTCCTTATTGGATTTTTTATTGGATATGTCACAGGTAAGCTCAATTTATCTAATGGGCCACTCGCCAGCACAAGGTTCTTTGACCCTTTGTTAAGCCTAGTGAGGAGTCAGTAGAAAAGACAGTCAAAATGTCCCAACTTGGTTTTTAAAACAGGATTAAATGGGGTTAATTGGGAACTAAGAGTGTTGCAGTGGTTCTACACATAATATTGACAACATGCTAGTGGTTAAATTTCACTCATTATTCTCATTCTTTGTATTTGCCTTATTCAATTAATTACAAAACTGAATGTAGGGGAGCCTGGGGCCTGTTGTCTTTTCACACTCTTGTGTATTTGTTGGAATCGATACATAAAATGTATATATGTTGTATTCAGGTCATTTTTTATCTTGTGTCAGTGCAGAGTTATAGACATTCAAATGTAGACATGTTGCTCCATCATGGATTAATTTACTAAATTACTATATGGGAAGGCGACTCTAAATTGGCCGTAGGTGTAAGTGTGTGAGTGAATGGTGTGTGTGCCCCACGATTGGCTGGCAACCATCTGGGGTGTATCCCTGCCTCTCGCCGTAACGCGCTGGGATAGGCTCCAGCAGACCCCTGCGACCCTAATGAGGAATAAGCAGGTATAGAACATGACTGACTGACTATATGGGGTTAAATGTCAAACTGGATTTTGCAACTAATAAAACAAGGACAAAAAATATTGTTCTTTTTTTTTTCGCTTGAAAGTGAACAAGTGAAGTGAAGGCAGGCACAGAAAATATTTATCGAGTGTGAAAAAGTCATTGAATATGGCCAATGAACAAACTTTCACACAAAATGTGCAACAGGCACTGGACTGAAGGCTCTCAGCTTCAAATACCTGATTTTTCAGTCAAACATGACTGAGAAATGTTGCCCCAAACTACCATCTTTTTTAAAGGTAGCTCGAGCTTAAAGTTATTTTAAACAGGTATGACAGGATGGTCCACATGTACCACTATTAAGATTTGTATCTGAAAAAAAATTGTATTTTGAAATATATCAGGTTGATGGTTTTTTTTTTTACTTTGGATTGTGAAAATATTCCAATTTTTAGTTGCACCCTTTAGTGGTGAAGATAAATGCAATGCAACTTACCCATGTAACAAGCTCCAGTCTCCCCTAGCTGTGATTTATTTAACAAGTAGGTGCACACCTGACCAAAAACAGTAAAATCTCCACATGAACAGAACATGTATTTAGTGTGCCTGTGTGTATTGAAATTACATGAGGCTCTGTCCTAGGATGAACGTAATTGTACAGGAAAGTCTGTTTTCTTCATCTCACAATTCTGTATCCGCTACTGCAACTTAGGAGAATCAGCAACATGTAGTCACAAAGAGATGCAGAGACATTGTTGCAGAAAAACTGGTGGTGAGATACCAAGTAACAAATATTTCTCTTAAAGCTGAAGAATATTAAATCTCAGTGAATTGTAGCAACCCACCAATATTGACTATTGCATACCTGATTTGATTAAATTTCCAATTTTCAATGTGTGTGAACATGGAGTATGCTCCTGAGGATACTTCTATAAGTGCACATAGTTTCTTATTATTACTAATAAAAAATAAATAGAGAAAAAATGTTTTGATCTGGAAAACAGGAGACCTATCAGTTTCATTATAAGAAGTAAAATTCATCAGATTTGTCGTGCAAGCTTCTCTTTTAATTAAAACACCAGCTGCGATGTGGCGAATCACATGCAATTGATATCCATCTATCATATGCTGGGAAAAAAATACTAGTATGAATTATTAACTGATTGAGACATGAGTATGCTTTAGACTGTATTATGCACTATACTATAGTGTCTTAATCTTAGTATTTTATTTTGTGTATGTGTGTGTGTGTGTGGGTTCACCCCCCCATAACCCTAACCCTACATGTTGTCCCTCAACGTCTATTTTTTGCGTAAGCTGTCAATTTTCACAGCTGATGTAAAGTGCCTTTCAAAAATACCTCTCACAGAATTGGTACAAATGAGCTGACGTTGGCGTTGCCAGGGCAACAAGCGTGCATGATGATCCCTGTTTGACGAACCACAATCCCGACATAAGGAAGTAGGTGCTGTTGCGTACCTACCCGCAAAAAAGAATCCACTCACCGCCGCCAATCTGTCTCCAGCCGCTGCACGTCTGGAGGGTTCAACCTGCTCGTTGCTGTTTTTGGATTAAATTGTGATTTTTCTCACTTTTAGTAGTTACTGTAGAGCGTCTGGATATTTTTAGCTCGCAGATGAGCAGCCAATCAGAGATGTATTATACAGTGCATAATACATATACATACAGTTACACTGCAGTACAGCCTGTAGCTTCGACTGTGTACGGTTTACAAACAGTCTGCACTTTTCCTCAGTGCAGAGTGAATCGGATCCCTGTGGACAGGCTGAAAGAGAAATCACGCACACACCAAGTTCATATTATAAGCTGCGCAAGAGTACCTTACATGATTTCTTTTTTCTTTCCGCTAGCGGGAAGCTAAGAAAAATAGAAAAAAAAAAACCTAGCAGCATTTCCTGCTGACGGTACTAGTACACACACCCCCGCCCGCCCCCTCAACACACACACACGTTCCCTCGCTCTCTCTGGCTGTCTGATTATCTCTCGCTTTCCCCTCCCTTTCTTTTCTATGTCTCACCACGTCTCTGTCTCTTCTGACATTAGAGAAGTGTTGCAGCTTCACCAGAAGCCATGCGATAATGTTCACTGTCTGGATCTCACACCGGTGCCCTCATCACTTGAAAAGACTCTGTCAACACACACACACACACGCACGCACCCCTCCCTGTGATGTGTACACATGCTCTACACCGTATCCCTTTTACCCCAGTGTTGGCACGCTATCCATCTTCTACAGGAGCACACAAGAGTGCGGTAGAGGGGGCGTTATTGGAGATCTGGGATCCAACTGTCTTCATTCATTCCTGCTGCCTGACTTATACGTAAAAAAAAAAAAAAAGGTTTTAATATGAAATGATGGACACAGAAACTTGTGACACTCATGGGCAGGAAATCTAAAGTGTGGGACTACTTTAATGGGAGGAGGATAAAGGTGATATGCAAACTCTGCAGGTAAAGAAACATGTTATGTAATGTTAGCCTATCTATGTTAGCATGGTCTTCTTTCTAACTCTGGTAATGAATGAAAATCTACAGTAAATGATGCCAGGTTTACTAGTTTAAAGGTTATACCTTTAAACTGGTCGAAAACTATTGTGATCATTTCTCATGATAGTCAAAGTAAAATGCATATATATATATATATATATATATATATATATATATATATACACACTGTATATATATTAGCCAAAACTGAAATTATTATCATAAACATGCAATGTCTAGTTGACTAAAAGGACGACCACTGGCTGACCAGAAAAATCCTTTGGTTGATTTGACTTCCCATCTCCGCAGAAACACTAATGGCAGCAGAAGCCTTTATCTGGCAGAAGAACAGGGGTCTCATCTACAGCACTGCCTGTGGCTGCAGTAACACACAGAGACATACATTTAGCCTCACCAACACACCCAAAGAGGAAAAAATGGGACGCAATTTGAAAGTAGCTTGCAGACAGACAATTGTGTGTGTGTGTGAGTGTGTGTGTGTGTGGGAGGGGGGGTCTGGTGGGGATGTTGGTTTCTTCTTTTCTCCTCCTGCCTTATTATGCTGCACCTTGAATATCAAAATTAAACAGAAAAGAGGGAAACATGATTTGCATTATGATGGTCACTCACAGGAAAAACAAACCAGACACAGCTCCAGCATCCGCGTATGCAACTCCCAATCAATATGTCACGAGTCCCATTCAAATTTAGATGTGGCGAGCTAAAATGATTGACTCTTTAATTAATTGCATTATCATCAGCAAAGACAGTGATTCTCTCCCAGCCGTGAAAGCTCCTGAGAGAAGACCCACAAAGATATGGATGTTGCTGAGTCCACTGCAGGAGATCAACAGGCACAGCGGTGCCACAAAGTCACAGTGCCCCCTACTGACTCACACAGCAACAGCACCCTGTAAGCAGCATTACCCCCGACTCTGTGTCCAACAGCAAAAAGCCAAGGGGGAGGCATTTGTGCACGCAGTCATGGGACACTTGGAGAATGGCAGAATATGAAAAGGAATTTCTGCCAAGTGTTTGGCAGTCCATTTCTGCTCATGCATACACAATTTCAGAGTTGCGTTTGATAGAAAACAGCTTTGCGTGATAGTGGGATGTGAATGTCTACCATTGAGATGGAAAATACTCCCCCCATGCATGTAAAGCATTTGCAGGGTAGGAAAGAAGAAGATTCATAAATAGATGCATGTAGCCATGTCTGCAGCCCAAAGGTTCAGTAGTTTATAATACATGGGTTGATGCGAGCATAAGTATTGTGTGTTTATTAAGTGATATGCAGATTCAACCACTGAATCTAGATATTTAATATAACATATTTTACTATGCTACTATCTACTACTGTCTATCTGTCTGCTTGTCAACTTAGGTACCTGCAATGTTGACCTGATAAGTTCCAGGTTATTGCATTTTACTGGCAAAATCCAGCCTCAACCAAGATGTATATGTTAGTATCTCTGCTAAAGCTGAGCAGCAGAGAGAGAGAGACTTGGCTGACCGGCCATCTGGAGACAAATGCTAAATCTGATCCATAGACACTGAATAATGGAACAACTCTGAGGGCACTGTATTAGCGGTTGTGGTGAGATTTTTACGGGGATATCGAGATATTTTTTTTCTGATTTACAAGGGGAAGCCGCTGTGAAATAAATTTCAGTCGTATCGGATGTTTTTAAACCAAAACTTGGCCAGACAACGAGTCTCTTAGGATTACAATGTCGATTACGGAATATAAATTCACCAATTAAATTAAATGTCTACGCTCTGATCTGCAGAGACGTTTTATGTTAGTGGATCACAACTTCACCATCTAAAATCATTAAGACAGCACAGCAGCCATTCTGCTTTTAGGTGATTCCCCCCCCCCCCCCCCCCCCCCCCCCCCCTTTAACCTCTGCCTCCCAGGCCGAGTTTCTGACACAGCAATTGTCCACATTAATATGACTTCAAAGGGAACACCAGACGCAGACTTGTTGTGCCAAAAGCGATGCATTTTGTTGGGAAACCGCAGCGGCAGAATGGGCATATGGTTGAACTGGGCAGAGCATATGTCCCCAGCATTCATGCTTGAATCTATCTGCACAAACATGACAGACCCAGGCCAACATCCCCGGGCAAAGAGTCTGCTTGTTCGCTCAAACAGCTCCCGAGTGTTTTCAGTTTGTTGTTGCAGTAACAGCCGATGGAGAGAAAATACTGTGTAGGCAGTCTACAATTGCTGGTTATGTAAAAAAAAATATATATGCAGTTTTTTTGAAGAAAATTACATACATTTTCTTTGCAGCCAATGCCGACGTGTATCTACCTTCACACAAAGCTGACTGTAAGTTGCCAGCCTGAGCTTAAAATGTAAAACTGTCCTACATTACACACTAGAACAGCCGGTGTTACTGCAGGGCTGTTTCATTCTGCTGACAACACCTCCTGTGATCTAAATATATTTGGCCTGTAGGGAATATAGTTTGAACTGCCTTAAAATCTACAGGACACTTTGATCTTTCAAGTTAGATTTTAAAGAGTGATTTTTTGAATTTGTCCACGCAGAAAGGATGGTCTCATATCACATTGTTATTGTCTATTGATCGTCAAGACTGTATACACTTATCTAGCTGATGAGTGTGTGCAACTTATCGACATTGTGGTATTTGAAAGCTGCGTTAATTGATGAAGAGGAACGTAGATCTAAAATTCAAACAGCTCAATGATTTTAAACATGAGAAGAAGAAAGAGAGAGCTCATGTGATGCCATGGGATGAAACTGAATCTTGCTGAAGCACCAGAGGTCATTTTGATGATGGAGCAACTATACCCGCTGAATACAGAATAAGCAAATGTTTCTCAATAATATATAGAATTCCACTAGTAAGGTGTATTCAAATTGTGAAATGCGAGGTTATAGTTATTCTTCTCTGAATTCAAATTATATATTCAAGCATGTATATACTATTCATATCAACTGCTTCAGAAGGTCATCATGCAAAGTATAGAATATAATTAGTAAATCATGTTTTTTTCATTATTTTCAATCATTATCTGGATCATGTGATTGTCTCCCCATGGCTTTTATATAGGCGAATGTCCGCCTGTGTTTGTCTGTTTTTCCTGCTTTTCAAAAGCACATATACATTTTAGATCTATAATGTACTATACAGAGCAGCTGCTCATCTGTTTTGTCTAGTAAAACTTCTTGTTGGAAAAGGTTCAACTGCTGTTGAATGAATAAAGCTAAAGCAGAATTGCAAACATAGTTTCAGAAAATTGCATATATTTGTATGTGCATGAGTCATGTGATGCGGATATGGATAGTAAATTATAATAAAGTACTGTGCTGAGCATATGACTCAGATGTCACAGTGTGTCTCTTCTCATTCTGTAGGGGATGGAGACAGTATGCTGCAGGGGAGCGTGTTTCTCTTTCACCCATTAAGACTTCTCTATGGAGTATTGTTCCATTATTCACAGATAATGATGTTTGTCTATTTAAAACATGATTTTCCAAGTCAAATCAAGAAAGTGCCTACGATTAACCCCAAATAAAGTTCAGCTGTTCTAATAGGCTTTCCTGACAGTTCTGTGGCCACATCTTCCAGCTCAAGCCGCGGTCCACAGAGAGCTTCCAAAGCATCAGAGGGATCTTGTTGTTCAATGATATCAGTCAGGTGAAGGATACAAAAGCATTTCCAAGGAATTAAATATAGCATGGAACACAGTGAAGACATCATCAAGTGGAGAAATTATGGCACAACAGTGACGTTAACAAGAACAGGACGTGCATCCAAAATTCATTACATGACAAGAAGAAAACTGGTCAGGGAGGCTGTTAAGAGGGTGACAGCAGCATTGAAGGAGCTGCAGGAATATCTGACAAGTACTGGCTGTGTAGGACATGTAATAACCATCTCTTGTCTTCTTCATAAGTCTGGGCTATGGGGTATAGTGGCAGAATGAAGCCTTACCTTTGGAAGAAAACATCCAAGCCTGGCTTTGTTTTGCATAAATACATTTAAAGTCATCTATGGTCCAATGAAACCAAGGTTGAACTTTTTGTCCATAATTACAAAAGGTGTATTTGGCTCAAAAACAACACTGCTCATCATCAAAAGAGCACCACACCTACAGTGAAGCACGGCGGTGGCAGCATCAGGCTTTGGGGCTGTTTTTCTTCAGTTGGAACTGGGGCCTTAGACTGGGTGGAGGGAATTATGAACAGTTCCAAATACCTCTGGGATTCTGCAATGAAGCGGAACTTCATCTTCCAGCACGACAATGACCCATCAAAAGAACGGCTTCACCAGAATAAGAACAAGGTTTTGGAATGGCCCAGCTGTAGTCCAGACCTCAATCCGATCAGACATCTGAGGGGTGATGAGGAGAGGGCTGTGACAGCAGATACCTTGACAATATGTCAGATTTTTGGTAGTATTGCAAAGAAGAGTGGGCAAATATCACCACATCAAGATGTGGTGATATTTGCACATCAAGATGTGGTGATAGACTATTTTATCCACTGTATATTTTGTGAGGAGAAGAAGTTCACTCAACGGTCTCACACAAAACTAGAAACAACTTTACTTTTTTTTTTTTTGTAGCGATATAAGCTGACATGTAGAATATGTGTGTTTCATGGTACAAAACAATAGAACATAGATAGATTGTTGTTTCACCATTAATAATTCCCCTCAAAATCGGATGCCATGGGAGGAAGTACTGAGTCTTTCTATACCGGAGACACCTCTGCAGCTCACTATTCTACTTATATCTTCACTTATATCTTCTATATCTTCACTTATATCTGTGTAGAATCATTTCAGTCAAACATCTGGGGAAGATATGATGACTTCTGATAATAATTTGTTTCGCTTCATGCATATTGCAAGTCTGTCTTATTCTTGCTAAATTGGCTTATCACTAATACTTCAGCAGAAGTGCGGTGTGATTACAAGAAGAAAAAAAACAGTTTGGATGAATGCACAGCTATAAAAGTGCTTCTTCAAAACAAATTTAAAATGAAATTCCGATCCGGCTGACATAATTTCCTCAGTCAGTTTATTGCACAGTGGCAATCTTTCTTTAAGACATTTTCATGAAAAGTCAAGTTGCCTTATATTGAGACTGGGGGGAAAATGCGACTAAAATACAACAACGTCGCATCAATCAATCAATCAGATCAAGTCAGTGTCAAGAGAAGAGAACAGACGTTGAACCAGGTCAAAAACAACCTCTTCTGATAAACAGTAAGAACTACAAAAATGAGCCTGTTAAATGGAGCTAGAGGGCTGCACTGTGTACAACAGTGACATCATAGACAGTTACCTTGATGTCACCCTGAATTTAAAACCCATTTTAAAATGATGTGACACAAGTGAACGTTTCTCTTGTACTTTGGGTTGCATTACCTGATTAGATAATAGGTTAAGTGAATATATGGATCATTTGGCAAAGTTCCATTTGTATTTATAATCGCCTATATTACAAAAAGAAACACCACCAAGGATGCAGTTGATACAAACAGTACCCATACCCTACTATTGTGGATCTGTGGTATGAAAGGTTCACTCTATGAGACAAACAAACATCCCAGTCTGCTTTAAGGATACAATTTCACATTTTTTTACAATATAAGAGCTGTACAGTCACATAAATACAAAATATCATTAAAGGTTTCGCAAGCTATGAGGACTTAAGATGAAATACACCAAACATCAAGCCTTACATCACTGTTATTATTATACATTTATCACCGTCGCCTTAAATCTATTACAATAACTATATAACAAATAACCAGGTCAAACCAAAGTGCTAAATTCTAACTGGAACTAAAACGATAATTTGCTATTAGACTAGAGTTGTATAGTGGTTCCTGTCAAACCAGCATTGCTACGAGGCTCTAACAGATGACTCCTCTTTTCTCCTTCACCTCCTCCTCCCTGGCTGAAAACGGGAGCGCTGCCTCTCCCCGGTACGTTCGTTCCAGTCAGCAGGTTCAGGTGGATGCCATCCAACTTCCCTGCAGTCTGCAGGGGGAACAGAAGGTCTCTGCAGTAATCTGTTGCCATTTCCTTTACAACCTCGCAATTAACTCCACCGGATGACAAAACAAAGATTTTATTCAGTGTAATCTAAATGAGAAGTGATTTTCTTTTTTGTTAAAAGGACACCCACACAGGCCCCCATGGGGATTTAAATGATATGTAATTGAAGTTTAATGGCTCTGGGATGCAATAACAAGCAGCGATGAATATTAATATTTATAAAAAAAAAAGAAAAGACAATAGCGCTCTCTGTATGGGTTTGAAATCCAGAGAGTTGTAAGAGTGTGAGTTACTAAAAGGCTGAAAAAAGGCATCTGCTCACAGCAGTGCGTCCCGCTTAGTGGGAGCAGAAGCACAGAAGTTTACTGAGACTCTGTGTCACAGTTCAGCCAGACTCAGCGCACAAGCAGATGACGCACTTTGAGGAGTAGAGGTGACACAGAGGCACAGATAAGCCGCTGCAGCAGCATTGCCTCCAGAATTCTTTTTTTTTTTTTTCCTAGGCCAGACACTTCCACTTTCATGCTGGTAGATGCCCAGTGCAGCAACTGCAGTCTGC
Source organism: Lepturacanthus savala (assembly GCA_030544235.1). Taxonomy (NCBI): domain Eukaryota; kingdom Metazoa; phylum Chordata; class Actinopteri; order Scombriformes; family Trichiuridae; genus Lepturacanthus; species Lepturacanthus savala. The sequence goes on along the minus strand of CM060462.1, from coordinate 8,870,694 downwards.
TGCTGTCAGCCGCAAAGCAAATGTGTCTGTTTGCTTTCCCAGCTTAAAGGGGTTCCTCGGAACCATCTGGGATTCACGCCCAGTGACCTGCTCACAAATTTGCCTCTCTCATCTCTAGATTGCTCTGTTGTGCGCGGAATGTACTGCATGTTAACTCCAAACTGGATCATTTAAATATTCAGCCATGGTGGAGGGAGTGCCAAGAAGTTTCAAAGCACCTTTAAAGAAAAAAAAAAAGTATTCTATATCCCCACCACGTCCTGCCAGTGCCTATTTTCCATGCACTGAACTTAATTAAACTCTACTACTGACCCATTTCCCTAGTAATGATCTCGGGGAAAGTATTTGACGGATGCTAGTTCACGCCTGCGTGTGCCCAGAGGACTGTGGCTTCAAGGAACAGTCCAAGATCAAAACTACGAGGTAGGCTTAATCGCATGCAAATTACTTCCATGCAACAAGCTCAAAGAGACATGGAGAAGACAAAAAAAAGCTTTAAGTATTAACATCCCTTTGTTTTTCCTATGGTCATATTATACTAGTGACTTCAGTCAAAACAGGCTAAACACTGCTTAAATCAGTTGGTTAAATCAAACACCCGGCACGCATACTGATTAGCAAGACAATAACTTGCACCAATGGATTATCCTTGTACAATAAATTGCCGGCTTCAAAGAGAATCTATAAGCAGATGAAGTGGTAACGGTTTTAGGACACAAGTTCATTAAAAGACGTTTTCTTTAAAGAGACAAAATAAAAAAAAATAGAAAGAAAGAAAGCTCAGGGGTCTATGGAGTCCAGTTCTGTTCTGGAAAAAAAAAAAAAAACACAGAACACTGGGCCACTGGGACATTCCCGCGAGCATTATCAGCACTCCTTAACTATTCTAAATTGACATCAATTGCTGTGCCGGCGTGATCCCAGCGGACCTTATTAGCTCCATTTAATGGCAAAACGAGCCAACTTCTAAGTCCTTCTCTGGCACTGGGAGCTGCGAGCCCTGGCTACACTGTTGTATTCAGCGGTGAATGTAAAAAGACATCACTGTAATTACTGAAGGGACACAGGTTGGAGAAGGCTAAACATTTGTACTTTTGTTAATACATGGAGCCAGTTTGTCTTGGCAGTGGCAGAAAGGCACGAGGCTGCTGTCACATGGATGAGCAGCATATGTCACTATGATGGAACCCCAGCACGGTTTAAACATGGCTACTTCATTTGTTTTAAACCTCCTCGACTTTAAATTTTATTTTTATATTGTTTTAGTGCATTTATCAAACTGTACAATGCTAGTTTTGCTCATGCACTGTAGAGACAGAAGTCACAGCTTTTTGAGAAGAAACTGTCTTTAAGCCTGTTTGTTCTGCTTTTATTTGACTTTGTATTTTCATCCACAGGAGTGGGAGGTATCTGGTATACGTTAGAATCTGAATATGATGAACTTTACATCTCCAACAATCACAGGTGTTAAAAGTCTTCACATTCATTTCTTAGGTCAAAGTATAGAGGGTTTAGAAATACTTCAATTCAAGACAAAACTGTAAGGCACAGAGGCCTATAGTCACTAGTTGTATTTATCATAATAGTCATTATGGCCTTTAGAAACATGTTTAAGTTGAAAAGTTTGGGATACACCCGTTTCAGCCACATATGCCTGTCAGGCCCGGAATGAACAGAGGACTCAGACGCAGAAAAGTCAGGTTCAGGAAGTTTTATTTTCTGAGCTGCAGAGAAAAAAAAACTGAACTGAGGATCAATATTGAAAACTAAACTAGAAAGAAAAAACGCTTCACCAAAGTGGGATAACTAATAGTTTATCAAAACAAAACTCACTCGCTGAGGAGGAGAAAAACACTTTGACTTCCTAAGAATAAATGGTCTAAATATCCTATAGTAACTAGAAACAAAAGACAATCCTGAAGGATGGAAAAACTACCAGAAAATAATAAAGAAGAACCAAAAACAATCCCACAGGACAAAAAAGGCTATGAAACACTCAACTGAAAAAACTATGAAACTTAGAACACAGATTCATGAAGACAAGGGAACGGCCGTGGGACAAGGACTGGCTTTGGTGCAATGACGAGAACGAACGACAATTCAGCCCAAGACACAGACTATAAATACACATGGAGGGAAATGGGGAACAGGTGGACACAATCAGGAATCAGGCAAGACGATCAGACTGGTGACACATGAGGAAGTGACCCGAAACGAGAGGAGAGTTAGACTTTCAAAATAAAAGGAAGGAAATGTACACAAGACAAAAAACCTGTGACAATGCCCATTAGAAATGCATTTTAGTAAAATGTAAATACATTAAAGGATCATGTATGTGAGCATTATTACAAGCAGAAGATATGATGACTAGTTGCCAATAAATATTATAGTGGTGCAAAAAGGTCAAAAGGGAGACAGAATACTTCTCATCCAACCACAATCAAATTCATCTGATTGATGCAATTTATCTGTTTTTGTTTTTTGAACAAGCATAACAAAGTTATTTGTAAAACTTAAGAAGTAGAAAGTATAGATAATTGCATGAAAATGTAATGGGTAGCAGTAAAATGTCTGCTGAAAACTAATTACTCCAGTAAACCCCAACATGTCTACTTAAGTAACAAATTCTACTTTATTACTTCACACCTCTGCCAACAATATGTTATTTCCTGAAACCATCACTTTAATGACTAAAAAGCCAACATATGTGCTGTATAGAGAGTTTCATTTGAGACTTAGACAAGTGATTATAAAACAGAAAACAGAAATTCATAAAAAGGTACAACACTGGTAGCTTCTAGTAGATCAAGGGAATCCAGGGTAAGCACGAGTACTGGAAATATTAGATTTAGGAAGATCAGACTACGCTTGATATCTGGAAAGATGAAATTATGTTATCAACATATAAGAACTTTTATGGTTGTTTTCATAACTCAAACATGCCAGGAAGAAAATGTTCCATCTATTAAAGAAGGGTGGAATAAGGGATTTGATGTGAGCAGAGCAAGGAAACAGAGGGTCTGAAGGGCAAAATATTTCCAAATTGTTTTATATCCTTAACATTGAAGAGTGTGTAAATATTAAGAAACAGTGCAACTGGGATCACGGTTGACAATTATAGCACAATGGCACTGTGAGTTTCCTGATGCTGTTAGAGATTTGCTGTAGTGGGTTGTTTTCAAATCATTATTATTACCATAGTAGTTCTGAATGATTTAAAATGAGGTGTAACAGCAGCAAAGTAGAGAAGTGCAACCTCCTGACACAGTTTGTTGGAAAATTATATTTTATTTAGTTGTTGATGACTGTTTCTTTCTACTTGCTAGTCTGTGCATGGTTATGGACTAGAGAGCAACATTTAGCTTTTTTGCACGCAAACACACAAAAATGACATAATTGGGATTATGCCTTAGAAAATTACCGCCAGGGCTGATGCAGAAAGCAGATCAGTACCAATTGAGAATATTCAGAACTGCAGCTCTGAAACAAATAACTAGGAATTGGCATAAATCTTCAAGCTCACCAGTTCAAGGATGGAAAGAAACAACAAGCACTCACGTCCATGGTAACACATGTAATGCAAGTAAGGGAATGGATCAGATAAACAAATGATACACAATTACACAATGTTTGTAAAATATATCTATGTATTGATTTGAATTGTGTCAATCATGTATTATTATAAGTCTCAGTATTATGTTTCAATCATTTCTTTATATAATTATTTAAATATGCATATAGATTATATGTTTCATTAGCTGTGCTGTTTCTTCTTCTCAACCATTACTGGGTGTATAAAAAAGGGAGAAAATAACATTGCAAGTGTAAATATCGGATATCCCGTGGATGTATTAATTGTAGAATGAATTGCAATAAAAGTGAGAAAAAAATGACAAGTGTCAGCAAGTCAGCAAACTGATTTAATGTACAGAACATTGCAGAGTTTTAGCCAACAGAACATTAGCTAATTAACCACCACAAGCTGCTGGTCGTACAAGACCAAGTAAAACTATAGCAGCAACATCCTTGAGTGTGCTGCTGAGTGAGTGTGTGTTTTATTGCTCCTGATTCCAACCTTTCATTTAAAAGTGGAAAATTGTGCTATTTCCTCTTGCAAACATTACATAGACTCACTTTAATTACAGTTATACATGAGTTATCGTGCAAATATGCTTAGGCAGAGTATACTGCACCTAATATAAGGGCAAAATGTCATAGTCTTACTGAGTTCTGGCCTGGCTGGGATGAGCACTGTGCAGCATGCAAAACATATTTTAAATAGTATTAATTTCAAAAGATGAAAGCATGGAGCAACAAAGGTTGTGCTGTTTTTCCGTAGTGCCAAACCATCATCAGTATCTGAATCAAAATAGCCATATGAATCCCTTATTCTAAGATGGAAAAGGTTAAGAATATAATAAAGATCAAAGGAAGAGTCACCACTGCCCTTTGAGAGTCCGGGTGACATTTCTGCTATCTTCGCCAATCAGATCAGCACAAATGTCCTCGTCAGACTGAAGGATGCATCCTTAACCAGATTTTTTTTGTTTTCACTGGGCAATTTTGTCTTCAGAAAGTGTGTCTCAGAAGTTCACTGTGACTCCTGTGATGTGCTTCTCCTACTTTGACTGTAAACATAGAGGATTGGTGCATTTTCTCAATGTTCTTCTCACAAAGAGTGTATATGCATATATACTGTCTTGGTAAAATTAAATGGTAAAAAAAAAATAAATGAAGAGAAATGAAAGTTGTATTTCCTGCCTCCCTGGCTTCTCTGTCTGGAGAAATCTGTGGGATGCCGAGGTGACATGTTGGCAAACACGTTGATCACAGTACAATAAGCAGCACTGAGTTCATCAGGCTGCTTTAAATGAGACGTTACCTGGCAACAGATCCCCGAACAGTCTGGGCATTTGTATTTTTTGTTCATTTCTGTGCAGAGCCGTTCCTGACCAACGTGGTGCCCTAAACAAAATACATGCTGTCCACACACACCATTCACTCACACACTCATACCTATGGGCAATTTAGAGTCTCTGCATCATCATGGAATTCGCTGTTATAGGACAACATTGTCCAAAAGCATATTGTAAACTTTATGGACCCAGGCTCCACGGTCATGTAGAATGAAATAGTGATGTTTTCAGATTCATCAATTTGACAGATGTACATTTGAACGTTAGTTGTAGTAAGATTATTAGCAGTTGCATTATTGTGCACACTACAGTATTGTACTATGTATTTTTTGTTTTTAAATTTTAAATTTACAATTTTAAATGTCAATACACTGTTATTACACTAGTTACACTAGTTATTACACTAGCCAGCCGCTCCCAGTTGAGTCCAACATACTCTGGATGGCGTCAGTGTTGCAGTGTAGCTGGATTTAATCTGCTCAGATGTTAACGATTAATTATGGACGTTCTCCACAGGGATCACCTTTGTCAGCAGCAGGAGTTCCGGTCATTGAAAAAGGTGATAAGCCTCATGCTAATAGGCGATGCTCCTCTGCTGAAGTCGTATTTTCCCTTTTGTTTTTTGCTTTTGCTGATAAAACTGAAATATTACGTAGATAAGAGCATGAATCTGCAAACTTTAACATATAACATGATGACACGTTCTACACAATTGTATAAATATATATTTCCCACCACCACAGAGCATGAGACGTATTATCACTAAATTATTTTAAAGACACAAATTGGTTGCCTACTGTTTGGAATAGTCTATAAGGCAGAGACGTGTATCAGAAATCGAAAACCAACAAATCTAGTGACTTTTTTTTGAGGCTTTTGGAAATTGACATGAAAGCACGTATCGTTCTTATTCTTCTCAACCAGCACCGGGTGCTGCCGTGGGCCCCCGCCTCCACCTGGAAGCACCCGCTGGTGGCCCAGCCCTCATGCAGCAGATGTTCACTCCTTCTGTATCCAGACTGCAAATGAATTGGACATTGGCTTCGGTTGGCTGGATGTAAAAATACAAACAAAAAATGAAAAAAGAAAAAAAATAAATAAATAAACATTGTGTTTTACTTCACTCACACAACGTCATTCCTCTCTACAATGTCCATTACAATTACATGCAGATGGCCAATTATGTAAATTAGGTGATGATGTCATATAGCGATTTTGCGCTACTTTCCTTACGGAGGAGTTAGCACAGATGCAGACAAGCACAGAGACTTACCTAAAAGCATATATAACACTAATCAAAGTGCCTACCACTACTGATAATAGTTTTCTGCCCATAACACTCTGTACTAAAGTGAATCTATGATTTACCAAGTACAGGGCAAATTCTGATTAGAGATATTAACCAATTTTAATAAGGTATAATAATAATAATTTTTATGGAGATGAGTTGTGATTTTATTTTGTAATCACATCTGCACTGTCTGTAATTTGTAATGAAAGAGACTTTGCAGACGAGCCTCAATAATACTCAATACAAATTGAACTCTTTTTCATTCAGAAAAAAAATGCAGCAGTAGATTTGGGGAAATAAGCTTTAAGGACTATTGTGTGCTGTAACAGTTTTTTTTTTGTTGGTCTCTATAGCTAATGCAAATTTAAAATTAAGTAAAAGTGTAATTTTTCTGCAGAAAAATATACTTAGATTATTGCAGTAAAAGTAGCAGTTTGGTCCTGGTATATTCTTATATATGACATCATTAGATTAGCAAATCTATAACCCTCTAGTCCAAAAGTCCCCCTTCCTCTCTTGGTTTACAGAGAGTGTAATTTCCAAAAACAGTTGTAATCTAATGTGCAATTTAGTGGTGTACATGCAAATGAGTTATTTTGTTCCTGACAGCTAGTAGCATTGTGAGAGACATCTCTCTCTTTTTCTTGATCTCTTGGTAACTGCTCGTAACAGCAGCTGGAGTCGATATGGACAACTTCAGCTAAAAAGCTAAAAATCGAAAAAAAATAATTAAATAAAAATGAATTAAAAAAAAATAAATAAACACATAAAACAATTGTGTAAAATTATACCCCATAAGAAGAGTCTGGCCAAGGGAAAATTTCCTAAGCAGCACGTCCCCAGTTTGAATCCCAGCTGGCCCGACCTTTACTCCCCTACGCTCTTTCTGAGATATTCTGTCTCCTTCAAATACATAAAGTCCTAACCCCTCCCAAAAAAAAGACAGGGCTCGCTCACACGTCCTCTCAGCCTCTCAGCAGCTGCTGAAAATAAATGACTCAGTAACAGTGACACACACTGGGGACCGGGGGCTTCATGATGTAGAGCATAATGGATAATTCTATGTCATTTCTGGCCCCAATTAGCCTACAATTTGAACCCATAAAAATGCAGAGTTTGACCAATTTAGCGCCATCATTCATGATCATCGATGTGTTTTATCACAGTACGATCACATAATTTAGTTTACAGCTCAAAAAAATGTTTAATTGTTTCCTATCTCTCTAATTTATTTACTTTAATGTTATCATGCTTTAAACGTTTAGGGCTTACATTTTAGTGTAGTACGGCCAAGTGATCCTCAAGTGGAGCCGAGGAAACTGATTCCCTCTTCAAGGCACTTAAAACCATTTTGCCTTTTATGTCGATAATTATACAAAATCTCTTTGTTTTGTTCACGAGTGTCAAAAACTGAAACTGACTAATTTTCCTGATATTTCTGTTTTCCTACATATACGTTACATAAATGTGACGCCTCTTTCTCTTTCTAATGGACACTTTATATCCCCATAATAATTACATAATTGCACCTTTAAGGTGATTTAAGGCTAAGTACAGCATCACAGAGCTGCTAGAACGGCTGTATGCTTTTGTTATAACACACACAGTAGCCTATCCATTACATTCACATTTAGCATCAGCGGTGCAAGTTCATTTCTGTTCGAGGGTCTGCCTTAATTGTAATTGTCTTCCAGTGTAAACAGTATTTAATCAGTTGCATTATGAGTCTTTGCATCTCTGGTTTGTACAAAGTACAGTGTGGTCTTTAAGCGTGGTGGTGACTTCCTTTCTGGGTTTTCTAGCATCTGTGTGTGTGTGTGTTTGTGTGTATTAAAGCGGGGTCATTGAGGAGTAATAGGATTGCTCAGCCCAGCTCCCTCTCTCGACACCCCGGTGAAGACAGGCCTCCTAAATCATCCTCACATCTCTGAGCAAGATGGAGGACCTGGCATCGTCTCTCCCCGCCCTCCGCCCCTGCTGCAAACCATAACCGCTCTCCCCACTATCTGTGGTAAAGATACTGCCCACAGCCGTGGTTTTTCCTCCAACCTACAGGAGGACTGGAATGATATCCACTCAGCATTCTGTGAATATCCACTGGGGGAATGAACGGCAGCAGCTGTGCCACAGTTACTGTACACAGGCTGAGCCTCAACTTCTGCTCTCTGCTTCTTGTCATGATACCTGCCTTCTTCATTCCTTCCAGGGATGTCACGAGAAGTGATCCTTTGCTAGCAAATTTTTAAAATGTGACAGCGCTCATTTTTCTAGGTAGCCTCCCCACAGGTGCGATCCTTCCTGATCCCTACCCATTAAAAAATCAGACCTAATGGTTGAATAAATGTCAGGAACATAATTACTGAAGACAGTGGATGAATAACAGCTGCAACAAAGTCTTGTCAGTTCCACCACAGAGATAGCAAGATATTCTCATATTCTTCTTAATTATACAGCCAAAATTATAATAAATGTTATGGCTGCTTCTGCTGTGCTATTGCTCGACCAGATGAAATATAAATAGCGTCAAGGTGCCATGGAAGCCCATATTGTGGTTGGAGGCGGGTCTCTGGGTATACTCTGTAGGATTTATCGACTAGCTGCCAACTATTTGTTATTTGCCAACAGTTTTGATAATCGATTAATCGATTGGAGTGATTTTTAATAAGGAAAAGTCCAAATTCTATGGTTCCAGCTTCTCAAATCTGATTATTTTCTGGTTTCTTTAGATTTCTATAATAATAAACTGGTGATCTTTGGATCTGTCGGTATGGACAAGAAAAATACATTTTATGTTGAGTCTTCAGGTTTGGGAACCAATGATTGACATTTTCCACCATTTTATGAAATCGATTAATCATTTCCAATAACTGATAGGTTAATCGGCTATCAAAATATTTGTGAGTTGCAGCCCTACTCTGCAACGTGTGAATATGCCGTGAGGATTTATTATTTTGTTCTTTATTCATGGACTTTTACTTGTATCGGTATTGACGACAAAATTCCTGGTATCATGACTCTCTGCAAACTAGTGGTTTTCTCCCTTTGTGCACAATTATGAGTGTAGAGCATGGATGTTGCTCTGTCTGCTTTCAAACAAAAACAGTTCTGGTTCTGGCTCTGGTTCCATTCTGGAGTTTCAGGACCTCGGTGCTTTCTGAGAACCAATCCCCCAGGAACATGCTGAGGTTAATTGGAGACTCTAAATTTGTCCATAGGTGTGAGTGTGTGAGTGAACGGTGTGTGTGCCTTACGATTGGCTGGTGACCATCTGGGGTGTATCCCTGCCTCTCGCCTGTAATGTGCTGGGATTGGCTCCAGCAGATCCCCGTGACCCTAATGAGGAAATAAGCGGGTATAGAAGATGAATGAGTGAACTCTTCTAGACTTTCCAAATGTTATTGGACCAACTGGCTCAAAATCTGATTTTGGGGAGGTCATGAACCCTTAGAAAATATATCCACTATTTCTAGCCGCTTCTTTTCTTATGACTGTGTGAGGGGAAAATGCCAAGAGCATCACATGCCTGACCTGGACGTTGTAATCCCATGGTTTGGCCAGTTGTAGAGTTGACTTCAAAGCCCTTGCAATGTTCCTGGGGGATTGGTCGAGACCATTTCCATAATTGAGACTTCTACCTACACTCAGCCCTACCAGATAGTAACGTTTATTCAGTCAGTCTACACTGACAAGCCATTTCTCAAGCATTTATTGGTTTTCTTGTTGGAGCCTATATTTCCTTCAGCCTCTGGCTCTCTTCCATGTCTCCTGTCACTCATCTGCTCAGCCCTGCCTTCCTGCCATGGATCCCTGCTTTACCCAGCTTCCACGGTTTCTGCTCCAGACCTGCTCCCCAAGCCCCAGCCTGCTTCAGCCCCAGTTTCCCCGTCTGCTAGCACTACTTTACCCTGGCCTGCTTTTAAAATAATTCCTTGTCCTACCACATCACATTCCTGTCTCCTGTTCCCTGCAGTCCGTCCTCGCCCGTGTCTGCATGTGGTTTCACCTGCCCTGGCCCACTTTAAAGTTCTTGAACTTGTCATCTTGTGACTCCTAAAAGGGAAGTGATGTGTGAGGTGAAGGCACCTACTCAGCTATTATTATTTATTATTCATGTTCTTATATCTATTCAGGGTCATCCAGGGCTGGAGCCACTAGATCTGATGTTGACAGTTTTGTGCAGGTAATGTTCCGAACTTTTGACTAAATGAGGATTTGTCTTTTACTTTTTCCAGTTCTATTTTCTTGAGATAGTTGAGTAGAATACACCTAGAGGCCAGATTTGCTCACTTTGGCATAGGAAAAACTACCTCTAGCCTTCACATTGATTGAACAAAGCCACTGAACAGCATTTCCTGAGACTAGTAGCATAGTGAATACTGCCACGGCTCAGAGAACCTAAGTCAGACCATGAAAACAACGGTTGATTAATTATCATGTATTAAATAATTACTGTACTTCTAATTAAAATGCCCCCATACTAAAGTGTTCATGAGCAATTGATACCAGCTAAAGATGTCCAACTAATATGATAACAGAAGAATGTAGAATGACATATGTGCATAATTTGGTTGACTGATCCATTCCCTTTTACTTGCATTACATATATTACATTATATATATTATAATGTATATATATTATAATATAATATACATTATATATATATATATATATATATATATATATATATATATATATATATATATATATATATATAGGTGATTTGATCTTCTTTGGTCTTGCAAAGTCTCGTTGGGGTCATTTTTCCTGCTGCAGTATGAATCCGTCTCCACAAAGACACAACCAGAGCTTCCAGCATGTCTCCTCTGTCAAGGTCTAGTAATTTTGATGCAGGTGTCCAACTCCAGAGACAAAATCACAACGAACGACAAAACTCTAACATACAACATGTTTCCACTGCAGGTATTTGCACTGCTGTGTCATTATCTTTCATCTTTATCCCCTTCCATACACCCTGCTGTTACATTTCTAAATCTAAACTTGTAAATAGGACTTTGTTCCCCCCTTTTCTCTTGTCACGCATTGTGAAACGCTCAGCCCACCTCAAGCATGTGGCCTTGTTTCCACTCCTAAGAAGTGGTTTAGAAACTGATACTTGTCCTCTGAGAGCACTACAACACAGCCTTCTTTTGTCAGTACTTTTGCTAATTGGAGTCTTGAGTTTTTTTTTGTTTTTTTTTTTAGCAAATTCCCTATCAAGTGCTGAAATTTCTTTCTATCTGTTGGGGAACTAAGCTTGATGTATTGATATTCTGATAGTGTGGTCACTTTTTGATCCGTCTGATCATGCTTTGGATACGCCTGATCCAATTTATGCAAAGCATTTTAGAGAAAACGCAGATTTTACCATCAGGCAAGGTAGGCAACTGCCTGGGGCCGTCGACTAATAGGGGCCCCAAAACAGCTATAGATTTATTATGAATGGCTAGATATAAAATAATGTTACGATTCTAACTGATTATTCCCCCTAATTACTTACAAAAGGCCCCCGAATTCCCTTAAAAAATGATTATCAATGTAAGAACCCCCTCCAGCTCTACATAATAATGAGAGACACAAAACGGCCTGTTCTTTCTAGAGAGAGAGATGTAAAAAGATGATTCTAGAGATGTAAAACTATATTGAGATGGTTCTTAGTACGTAAAACCACTAAAATATCTTGTTAGGGATATCACAATTTCAAATAAAAAAAAAAAAAAAAAACGGAACCTTTAACTCAACTCTGGAGTCTCTCGCACATGCAGGCTGAAGGAGAAATGATGCTACAGGACAAGTTAGCATGCAAATGATCTATTGTGTTGCAGAGACACTTAACAAAAGGGTCTGTGGCTTAATGTTATTTATCCATATACTAATGAGACTTATATCTAACTGTGTTTTAAACTTTAGTGTCTATTGGAAATACTAAGGCTTTATGAAGTTAATGCTGTCGGCATGTCACTCACTGTCGATGTTTCCACATCACTCCAATTAACAGCTGCAGTAGAATTAATGATCAGACAGATTAAGTCAATTAAGATATGACGTTAATTAGCTGAACCATGTCAAATTGATCTCATCTAAAAATGTTCTTGACTGACGTGAATCACTTGAGCGTTACATGCTCCATTATGTGCTTTTATTCTTTGTCTATAAAATGCTGAAACGTTTTATTTGGAGAAATGATGTAGTTGTGATTTCAGCTCTCCCCTTCTCTTCCGCTCATAATTCTTGCTTCGGAAACAGCAGTTTGCACCATGTTCCTCAGCTTCCCCATCACCATGACAACCAGAGGCAGACAGAACTCTCTAGTTATATCTCAACTACAAAACTCTTGCTACAACAACAGCGGGTTTGTTAGGAATAATCAAAAAAGAGGTAGCGTTTTCCTCTGACAGACGGACCGACTCCCTGTTTCTTGTTAACGCGGCTGTCAATCCATCAAGATCCTTGTCAGGTGTTGCCTCTGGCGGCACGGTGCTCAAACATTATTAACGCGACTAATGGAACCAAGAAACAATTCAAACCATGAATAGAATTCAGCAGTTAAATTGCCTCGGAAATCAAAACAAGAGAAGAACTCATAAAAGTGTTTGAGATAAAAATGTGTCCGTCTCCTGTAGACAGTATCAGAACACAGATCAGAACAAAGGAAAGAGGAGGAATTCAAACTAAAAATGGTTCGGTGGAAATTTTATTAACTTTAAATTTGGGAAAATGGGTCTATGCACTACTAAAGTACAGTATCAAATTTGCCATGATAAACGCAGCATTCACATTTACCAGGAGCAGCATAAAAAAGGGATAAAACTTATAAGAAATGTTTTAATAATGTTGGACAACAATCATGAATATGCTACACCTTATCAGCCAATCTCAGGCCTTCAAAGGTGTCTTGTCATTATATAAAATGCTTGGAAATTGTTTAGCCTATACAGCATATGAAATTATATCATTATGACAATATCATTAAAGTTCATTAAGGTTATATATGCTACATACATAATTAATATTTCCGGATTTTCCAAATCTGAACTTATAAAAGTACCATACTATAAATTGATTGAACTTCTTGAGCAAGAACAGGCAAAATGTCCATTATAATTTGTTTTTATTATGGAGAGAAATATGACTTTACATTGTTTGTCACCCAGAGGGTGAGCATAAAACATAAATAAAACATTAAATCAAAATGTAGCAATAAATCACAAAACATTTTTTTTTACATTTGATTTGTTTTATACATAAATCATATTTACACATATGTCTTTGCCCTTTTTTTTATACATGTCACGAATGAAATGATTCTGCACCAATTTCATGACACAGACATTTCCTTCGTTTGAAAGCGGAGGTATAAAAGCTCTTCCCTCTCTCCTGAGAGAGACGCTGGGTTCTACTCTAGTGCATTTCATCGTTAAGATGTAAGGCTACGCAGGGTTCACCTGATGAACACACTCGTCTCGTGGACAGGCCTATCATCATCGGGGAAGGAGTTCATTTTCTGGACTCGCGTCTGCTGATTGTCCCTTACAGAAAGAGGTTTGTGGTTCTGCCCGGTCGCTCCCTCCAACCATTTTTTCCCCATATTAGAGCTGCTGCTGCTGCTGCCGCCTGCTTTCACTGAATAACCAATTACAATCTCTGACAACTTATTTGTTTCTGCAGTCAATTACAAATGCCATGGGGAAAATGTCACAGAGTATGAGAGCCCAGGCTCATCATATTATCTCTGTATGGCAATGACCTGCTGAGACAAAACTAATTTTTTCACAGCAGGGATAATAATAAAAAAAGAAGGGGAAATAAATAAAAAAAAAGAAAAAAAATGTTTCATACGTTCTATTTGTTGTTGTGTGAGGGAGTGAGTTAATTTATTCATAGGTGCAGTGCGCCCTAGTGGTCAAAAACACACCTAAAGAAATAGAGGAGAGGGGGGAAAAAAAAGCCCATTTCTCTCTGTTCTTTGACAGGATTACAACAAAGCCATAAACAAAAGACATGAAGTAACTAATTGGCTGGCACTGCACTTCTAAGCCTCTTAGAAGACATACTGTAATAAGCCGGCCTGGACATTAAGTCAAATCCTCATCAGAAACAGCGAGTTAACAAACAAGCACTTGAAGACGAGACAAAAGAGGCAGCAAGGAAGCCGTTCAGTGAGTGACGCCGCTCTGTAATTCATCGGGAAAGGGATTTTTTTTTTTTTATTTTACAATTTGTTTCCTACCTGTCCAGCGGGTAGATGTCTGGCTTTAGTGGAACTAAACCACCACAGGCTTAAAAAAATAAAAACAGAGCACGCTGCAAACGTATAAGTTACCTGTTAGCCCTCAACAGATGTCTTTGTCGTTTTTAATAAAAAAAAAAAAAAAAAAAAAATCACACCAACGCATTATGACCAAAGTGCATAGGTTTAGTCACTCAAAATGTTCTACAGGGACAAGTAACATCACTTGATTTCTTTTTTTAGTTAATGTCGCTTTGTCCCTCAATCAACCACCTCTACCCCCCCAAAAAACCATCCATTGTATATTTACAGACTCTATTATTTGAAATGAAAGTGGGAGGTTGAAATGGAAAGTTGAACTCTTTACCACACAGTAGCTATTAGCATGCTACCAGCAGAGTTACATGCAATTAAAAGAAACAAAAATCCCAAGGAAAAGGCCTGCTCAGATGAAATGCATGAAAGCCCAGTGACAGACAGATAAAGTGAGGATCAAACTGATATCCGTCCTCGGCTTTAAAGCACACCACAGGATATGAATTTAGCCATTAGACACAGGGAGATACATCTCGATTCTTTCATTACCGGTGAATCTGTAAAGCAGGCATTTTGAAGAGCTTACTCCACAATAGCGAAAATCTTTAATACCGATTTGAAACGCAGCCAGGGAACATGATTGATGGCATTAAATCATCATACGAGATTACTGATGTTATCATGTGCCAAATCCATTTTGCTTACAAACTTGGAGACTAAATTATTGGATTTAATCACATCTGCTTTTCAAATGCTGAGTGAAGGAATGTGCGGCTACGGTTTTCTTTTAATGTGAATGTCATTTGGGATTTGAGGCAACACTTTTTTTTTCTTTGATTGGGAAACGTCGTTAAGACACTTGCATAGGCAGACTGCTTCTGAGTGAGGATCTACGTGGAGCCTGTTGAGCGCACGCGTGTCCGCGGTCACACAGGCTGAAAACCTGTCGGTAAGTTACCATATTTCTGGTGGAAACCGTCTGTTAGCGTGGGACTGACTGCTGAAAAAAAAGGGGGCAATTTGGCGCCAAAACAAACGCGGGCACAGAGGCAGTTGAAACTAATGACATACTTGGTAGCGCTCGTAACGCAATCTTCTGGGAGATGATTTCAATGTGATACTGAGGTGAAAGAAAATGAAGAAAACTCGAACGGCACCTTTGAAAAAGGAGACAAGGTTTTTGGACAGAGAATACATCCCAAAGTGCACCATCATTCTTCTTTCCCCAATTTGTGTTTACTGCAAGGACGCCTACTTGCACACCAAAACAGAAAATCTATTTTCCACAAACAAAACAAAAGTGGTGGTTATTTTTTGAACCGAAATACACAGTTTTCAGTCATTTTTCTGCACTTTCAAAGTTAAATCGCTCGACATTACAATCGGCCAAATGAGAGTCATTTTACTGTGTTACTACTTGGCAGTAACACGTTCCTCTGGATGTCAGGAGGTCAATGATGGCTTAATGAGGATGATGATGATGATGAGGAAGAGAGGAGCCGCTTCTTTCTCAGCAGAAGAAGATCTCTCCATCCAGAGGAGGCTCTGAAAGGTGTGTTGCGTCTGGCAGGAGAGAGAGAGAAGAGAGAGAGAGAGAAGTCAGTGTCGCTGTCACAAGAAAGGATTCTCTGTAGGGGAGATTGCTGATTTGTTGTAACATTTATTCTCCGCGGAGGTTTTCGTGAGCAGAATCACCCAACTTCACGCTGATCAAACCCTTAGCAAGTGGGTCGTGACACCATTGAGATCCTCTGAAGAATTGACAAACGCTTCTTCATCGTGAGAAAAGGGAACATCTATACATTTCGTGTCAGTATCAATAACAGTAACTATACTTACTTTGGTTCTTTATTTGAGCATTTCTATTTGAAGCCGCTTCATTCTTTGACGGTTTAAAGGAAATGTTCTGCTTTTTCCTACTACATTTATTTGTCAGCTACAGTAACAAGTTATTTTGTACATTTAGATTTATACACAGATTAATATTGTGTATGATACAGATAATAGTACATATGATATAAGCTTATAAAACTTGTTAATAGAAAAACAGTAGATTGAACGAACAGTCTGTAAATCAGCTCAAACGAGTTTAACTATGATCAGCGACACAGCTTCTTGAAAGCTGTTCTGCACTTTTGCTTTAGTATAATTATAATTACTATTTATTTTATTACTTCCATCAATTATTTGGTCTATAAAGCAGTAAATGGTGAAAAACAGCCATCGCAACGTCCTGGAGTCTAAGGTTACGTCCTCAAATGCCTTATTCTCCAACTATTGGTATTACAGTTGTGTCAGAACAACAATATTAACACATCTTTCACACACACTGTGAAACAGCAAATGTTTTGGATTTCAGCTTGAAAATGACTTAAACTAAATTTTGATTATCAAATAGCTGCTTACTTTATGTGTATATAATAACTGTGTTATAATCAATATGATCATTTCATGTCCCATTGATCAGCCTCCAACTTGTGGGCTGTTTTAGTTCCTTCTACTTTGCATTTATTAATTGATGAAACAATATAAGCTTCAGTGTCACTGGACACAGGAAAGCGTCACCTGAGACTGATGCAGACTGATGATGACATGAGAGAAACAGAAAGTACAGCTGAGTGGACTATGGAAGAAATAATAAAAGATGAAGACTGACACTTATTGGCCACATTTCTTTCAAATACATCATCAGAACACACAAACCGTGACCAACAGAATAGACTATGAGGGGAAGTACTAGTTGAAGATGAGGGCCAGTGTCGTCACAGACTTTGATTAGTGACATCTCTCTGTGCGTCCTCCAAGGATAAAGACGTTTGATTGAAAATTCAATTAAAAAAAAAAACTTAAAAATGAAAATATTCTTAAACATGAATCCTGATGATCAGGGTTCTTTAATTCCTGTAAGAGAAGTGAATCCTTTATTCGAACTTATAGACTAGCATTTAAAAAAAAAAGGTTTAAAACTTGACATTTATCTAACCTAATCTTATATTCATCCAGATACATCCTTCATTCACTTTCTTTCCATCCACTCCTCTTTTCTCAACTCTCGCTCGTCTGATCTTTGAAAGATAATAAGCAAAAGAAAAACTAAACCCCAACGTGCTGACATGCTGTGAATTATTAACTAAAATGTTAAATCCGTCCGCTCCGCCGGAGTCTACCTGCAGTCTGTGTGCTCCCTTTGCCCTTCTTCTTCTTCTTCTCCTTGCTCTCTTTGCTCTTGTTCTTGGCCAGCTGCAGCAGCGTCTTGGAGATCTGGTTGTTGGCTTCGTTGCCCTTGAGGTTGGGGTTAGCGGACGATGAGGTAAACGGGTTGAGGCCTTTCCCCTTGGGCTTGGGCCGCTGGGGCTGCAGCCTTGACAGGGAGGAGGAGGAGGAGGATGAGGAGGAAGAGGAGAGCTCCAGCGGGTCCAGCTCCAGAGGCCGGGAACTGTGGGGGAAACGGGACTCACCCAACGTGGTACAGGGAGTCCGCTGGAAAGTAAAGGAAGGAGGTCAGACTGACAGCAAGGTTGTAAAGAGCTGGCTTTAAAAAAAACTAAATCAAATCTGTGAAAGTGAAAATGTCTTGGATTTGGTCCAATTAGTCCAATATTGAGTCGAATTCTCTTATTCCATTCGCAGATAAGATTTCATTTTTTTTACTTATTCATAATTGAATCTTTTTTAAAAGAAAAACGATTAAATTGACTAACATCAATAAACATCCTATCATCCCTTCTACTCTGAAACCTATGCTCTGTTTGTGATGTGAAACTGTGGAATAAACTAGATGCAGACACAAAAATTGTGCGTTGACTTAAAATATTCTAAACAATACAATCATTTATGGTCAGCTATAAAGAACCGGACTGCTAATTTGTCACTTTATACTTTTTGAGAAAGCCTTGTAAGCACAACCTTATTTCATATTATTGATAGATTAAATGTTTTAAATTTCTAGGATTTCGTTTCCTTCAGCCCCATCTTAAACTTGCACATAATTTCAGGGTGTCATTATTTTTCTATTACGTATGCTGCCTGTTTTCTGCTTGTGCTTGTTTGAGACGAATAAAAATCACATCAAATCCATTAGTCTAACATGAACACAAATGTTTATCTGCATAAAAAGCAGGAAGAAGAACTCTGGAGTGCATTGAACACTTGTATAATACGGCATCGCTCCATAGTTTGTACGCCGCAAAGAGCTTTTTAAAATTCACTTTCAAGAGCACCCAAGTTCAAGCACCGATGTACAGCAAGCATCCATAAACATCGCTCCTTCTGAAGAGTCATCGAACGAATCGCCGAATCCCACCCAGCTCTTATGAGTGTCACCCTGTTGCAAAGAAGTGGCAGCCACCCCCCCACCCCGCCACTCATAGGCCGTATAGAACATGTAATTATTATTATAATCATTATGATTTTTTTAAAAAGGTGTGTCCCCCTGTTCACCTCAGCCAGACGGAGCTCCTCCATCCTGTCGAGCTGCCGCTGCACAGCCTCCCTGTCCCTCTCCAGCTTCCTCTGGGCGTCTCGGAGCCTCTCCAGGTCCTTCTGGTACTCCTCCTTCCTGCTCTGCAGCTCCTTCTTCTCCTCCTCCAGCTCCTTGTGCTGCTTCGCCACCTCCTCCTCCTGCAGTAGTTGGCAGGTTTGATCGACTGATTTATTGACACGTTACAATACTCTTTACATTGTTATATTGATTGTATCAGCGACAGTACACAACGATCATCATTGTTTAAATCATGCACAATGATATTTAAGAGTAAATAAACTTGAAACAGTATTGTGACTAGGGCTGGACAATATTGAAAAAAAGCCTCCCACTAAAGCTTTCTCAAAATTTATATCAATGATTATATTTTCTTTGAAATATTTAGAGGGCATTTTATGCATAATGAAATAATGAAATATATATATATATATATATATATATATATATATATATATATATATATATATATATATATAATCCTAACCCTAACCTACTAATGACTAACCCTAACCCTAATACTTAAATGTAGACGGGCGATATAGCTAGGACACATATTGATACATAAATAATTCAGTCGTTACACTGATTATTGATCATTTTTAATGATCTATTTTTAATAAAGAGTAAAACAGCTGAATATAACCACTTTATATTATACTTGATTTGGCGTTAGCCTGTTAAATAACTGGCTGTTTGATTCAATGATTGATCCATTATCAAGGGAAATATGATGTTTATGAGTCAAGGAGAGAGCAGCAATTTTTTTTTTTTTTTTTACACAAACCTTAAGTGAAACTATCAATATTTTATTTAACTTTTTTATTATTGTACTGATGATGTGGATAATGACGATATATATTGATATCGTTTTATAGCCCGAGCCTAATTTGGAAAATTTAATACTGTACTGGGACTAGGAATGTTTCTACTGTGAAATGTTTGCTGTGTCGATTCTGTTATGTTGAGTCTTCTTTAATATCTTTGCTTCAAACAAGCTTTCTATGTCAGGAAAAGAGAAACTATGCAGCCCAGACCTCAGCAGTGTAGGGTGAATAGTTTTGTGTCAGTTTATGTGTTTTCTACACTGTAAGTGAGCTTTTTTATGGAAATCAACAACTAAACAGTTTTGAGATGGCATCTTTTTGCTTTTCAGCCAATTGCAAACCATCTTTTTTGGAAGCCGTGCACCTTGGTTAAAGCTCTGTAAGCTCTAGCTCGGCAGCTTTAGCTATACCGATCTCTTTCTGACACACCTCAGTCTTAATTTGACCCTGCATCCTCGACCTCTGCAAAACTAAACTTAAAAGATGGCTTCATCATTTTTCAAGTCAAGCTCTTCCTGAGCCTTTTCGGTGCAGCGGCTTGGTCTATCCGATGCCTTCTTCCGGAAGAAAAACAGTGAACCTATTTTAAGGGCTTTTTTCAGTCAGGCATGTCTTTTCGCTTTACTACAAAGGATTGTGCAGGAAGCTCTGATGTTCCTGCACCAGGCTACACTCTAATTCAGCAGGTAAAATACAGTTAATGGCTGTAAAATCACTCCTTTCAATTGGAAAGGAATTACATTAACCCATTTAAGATGAGATTTTTTTTCAAACATTTTATGCATACAATTATATCATTTGAGTCACTAGCAATCATGCTATGCATCTATTTTTTGCCCATTTTGTACTCTTTTCTTTGCATAAAATAGTATTATATGGCTATTATAGTTGCCGCTTACACAAATCTGCCCAAAAGTTTTGATGGGATTATTCTAGAGACTTGAATGATTAAATAGATATACATATATCAGGATTGAAAATCATAATAATCTAAATAAAATTACTTCTTTCTTTGAGGGTTTGTCTTCCCCATGTTCTTTGAAGGAAGAGGCAGAAAGTTGATGATGTCATATGAGAGGAAACACTTGAAAACTGTCTATGATCATGTCATTACAAAAAAATTTTGTAATATAAAATGACAGTCATAGACTTAAAGGCTCATAGCTTAAATGGGTTAATAAAGATAATAAGTAAAAATACTAAAACCTGCAAAAAAAACAAATATGCAAGGGTACCTGTACTTGCACCAGTGCCTCCTTTTCGGTCAGCTGCTGTTCCCTGAGGTTCCACTCCTTCTCCCGTCGCCTCTTCTCCTCGGCGTGAGCGGACTGCTGCCTCTGCAGGGACGCCAGCTCCTGCCGCTGCTTCTCCAGGCTGCGCTGCTTCTCCTGCTCGATCAGGGAGCTGGGCCGTGACGACGGCCGTGATAAGGACGCGCAGGAGGACGAGCGCTCGCTCAGGGCCTGCCGCTGTTCCTCTATGAAACTGTCCTGCTGGACCACCACCGCCTTGGGATGGACAGAAAGCAGAACCGCACACCGCAGAGAGAAGGTCAGACACATCACTCCTGGGATCGTGTGCTTGACGCTGCACCCACAAGAGTATCTCCAGTCTGATTTTTTTCTTTTTTTTTCTTTTCTCAGTTTCAAAGGAGAAGTGATGCTTTAAGTTTCACGAAGTTGCATCATTTCAATTCTGATCTGGAGCACATAGATGCAACGAGTGAAAGCTGTTTTACCTGCAGAGTGCTGAGCAGGAGATGCAGATTGGAGACACTGTCGAGGACCTGCTGTTGGGAAAGAGAAAGATCACTGAGCTTTTTAAACCTCAGAACATAACAGGACTCTCTATCTAGTTTATTCCTGTTGAATTGCATGGAGGAAACGGTCCATTTATTGCTGCCTTAACGCTGCACCTACACTTCCCTTAAAATGATCCATCTAAAATGTGACCTTTTTCTTTAAATAAGTGCTAGCGGTAGTTTTCATGTAATATGGATTTTTCTGTAGACTTTTAAACAAACTTAGACAAAAACAACATTAAATCATTAGGCTTGACTTTACAAGGAAGTGACATTTTCTCCATTTAAAGCCTGAAAAAGAAGGCCACAGTGCTTTGAGCCGCTGCTAATGTTAAGTAGGACACAAAATGGTCCAATTAATGTTCACTGGGAACTGCACAAAAAGGCAATTTTATTACAGCATGTCAGCAGCAAGTGCTGTGGCACTGAATAGACTCAGCATGGCATCTGTAGCAGTCTTTATAAAAATATGGGAAAAAGGAATACCAGATTGTACAGCAAAAGCATCCTGTGCATAGTTTTACTCTTATCTCATTCATCTTATCTAATTATATTTAGTATGGCTAAACAGGACTATTTTTGACCAGTGTATGTAAATCAGAATGCGTTTTAGAAACTTCTTTACAAGTTGACAGACAGTTTGTTTTGACAGCTATTTTGGCAGAAAACAGCTGCCATCTGTGGTCGGTAACAACACTATAATGAGTGAAATTATCCAGAAACCGTTCAGTTACAGGCCAGAAAACAATAAGCTCAAAGTCGAGCGTTATAGTTGCTTTGACGACAGAGATCACGTCAATTTAATGCTTCATTTACCTTTACTGTTTTTCAGTTATTCACAGTGTTATGGGTGGTCTTTAGAATATCAGTGTTGCACCAATGTGGGTTTTTACTCTGTACATTGCATTCCTGATTTCAGCAAGTTTTTTTCAATTTTTTCAATTATATATATATATATATATATATATATATATATATATATATATATATATATATATATATATATATATATATATATATATAATAACACATACATGATGCCATGTCGTGGCACGTCAGCAATACTGACACACAAGGCTTCTATTCCAACAATGAAAGCGCTCTGCAGGATAGTGAATTTCTGTGGGTATTCTTTAACGTCATTTAAGCACAATGATGATGCATCAGGACTGAGGTGCTGAAGAAAAAAAAAGTTACATGTGCACGGAACAGGGCGGAAGCATATGTGTATTCACACCAGGTCTGTCTGCAACACGGTGAGTCCCCTGCCTCACCATCATCTCAGAAAAATATTAAAAATTCTATTCTATTCTAGTTGCAGTGCGGGGGATGCGAGGCCCCATTCCCACATGTATCTATCTAATATATATATATTACGGGTTAAAAAATGGTTTTGTAGTTTTGTAATTTGTAATCAAGATAAATTACTCATTAATTAATTGGAATTAATCACATAACAATATTTGCCCTAAAAGCAACATTTATTATATATAAATGAATTTTAGTCGCTATCTGTACCTGAGACCAGTTTACAGTCCTATGAAATCCCTCAATGTTTCTGATATTGACTTAGGTCCATTTTCGTTTCGAATACATGTACGTGTTCTGTGTTGGAACTACCGCCCTGAGCTGCACACACATAAATGCAGTCCCCGTCAGTCCTGACGCGTCATCGTGCTTAAATGACGTTAAAGGTATAGCTGCCCTACCATGACGTGGTGACTGACAATCGTTCCGTGTGCTTTGGCTTGTAAACTGTGTTAAAATGCGTTAATATTTTTAATGTGTTACTTACTTATACAATTAATTAATTTGTAATTAACATGTTAATGTCCCATATATATACTTACACAGTTTTTACAGTATGTAGCGCATCAATGCTACAGTACTACCTCTCCTGCCATTCTGCCACAGTTATTACTGTTAAAGCCATAACGCTGATAGCAATGATGTTAGCACACAGCTGAGACAGTCCCCATGTAAACAGCAGCTCTGATTAAGTTAGAGACAGGAAGTGGGGCTGTTACCTCACTGTTCCTCTTCAGCAGCAGCAGCAGATTGGCGTTTCCTCCCTGCAGCAAAAACAGAAAAACACACTAAGTACACTGTGCTGCCAGAACACAGGCACACTTCTGCACAATATGTGTATGGGAGCATGCATAGTGTACTGCATAAGTTTGATTACAGCTGCACATGTGGGTGTGCTGTTCAAATCCAGAGCTGATTATGTAAGACTGATACAGCCTTGCAGCTTACAGTGGGTTACACAGTTGAAAAAATGACTTTATTTTGCAAGAAAACTATAAAAAATTATGTGAATGTAATAGAATATGGAATTCTTTAATAGACTGTGTATTCTAGCTTTAATGATCATCCTGACTTCTGCACACTCCCTTCCTTTGCTGCTCTACTGCCTCTGAACTCTGGCTTCATGCCCAGGGTGAAATGCTCATCAAGTGCTGCGCTGTTGTTCAGTAATTGAGAAGGAATGACCTGGAGACTATTAAGACACAAAACATGATTTTGTTGAACAGCAAACTACAGCACCTCTGCTCTACAACGCATCCAAGAAACAATTATGCGGAGTTCAACCGCTGTATATATACATGATCAACTACAAAGGTTAGCATCAAGAGCAGAACTACAATAGCAGCACCTAAAGGCTTATTTCATCATTCATTCATTGTCTTCCACTATTGAATTCTCATACAAGTGATGGTCGCCATTAGCAACGGGACCTGGCATGAAGAGTCAAGAGGCTAATTTGCTGGAGGGAGAGAAGGAGCTAAATCCATCTTAATGGTGTTGTTAATGTTGGAGGACAAATGCACCCCCGCACATAGCCTCGGGTTCTCATTGAGGCGTGGGGGCGTTGCAGCTTCAGAGTCACGAATAATTGGCTGCTGAGATGCCGACCTTCTTTAAGACGCTGTCGGACTCCGTCCTGCGCAGATCTCCCGTCGAATCCTCGCTCTCGTCCTTCTCGCCACCTGACATGAAGGGGAAACCGCAGGAGAGGACATGAAAGAGGTGGCAAAGTATCACGAACAAAGAATAGGAGAAACAGAAATTCACACAAAAGATTTCAATTCAGCGAAATCTGTGACATCAAATGTTTAGCGCACAGTGATGAAGACGATTATATAATAACATATTTTTCATTAATACGTTTCTGTTCTGCCATTTTCCAGATACACAGTTGTCTCGCACCAGATGATCTGAGCTCTTCCTGCCAATTTATTTCCTGGGGAATTCTAAATGTAAGATAGTTGCACGGAAAGCAGCGAGAAGAGCTGCTAATTTATACAGGGTGTCCACTGGGTTTTAAAAAGTATTAAACCTCGATAAAACAATTTTGGGAAAATGAAGGCCTTTAAAAAGTATTAAAAAGTGTTAATCACGATTTCATGAGGTATTAAATTTTGTTGTTTAATCTTTGCCCAAAGAGTTTGACTTGCTGTAAGCTAAGATATATTTTAATGAACTGTTCCTTTGGCTTAATTTATTCTTTCCAGCTTTTTGTTCAGTTTTAGAGGTGCTGGAGAAGGTTTTAGAGGTTTTGAGGAAGTTTAAGGGGTTCTTCTTTAGGTTTAAGAGGATGGGAAGAGAGCCTCGGTTTTATCATTTATCATTTATTTTCCAGTTGAATTATATATAAAGGAAATCAGTCAGTCAGTCATTTTCTATACCTGCTTATTCCTCACTAGGGTCACAGCACATTACAGGCAAGAGGCAGGGATACACCTAAGGTGGGCTACCAGGCAGGTGGACTACTTGGTGAGCTGCATCTTCCAGTGGCCACTTTAAATAGAATACAGGGTGTGTAAGACCTGCTTTTGGTCAGTCTTCATGTACGACAGTAACCTATATCCTTGAGATAGTACTACGCTTTTAATGCGCTACAACCACATATGGAACACATGCTCCAGTACAAGTCTAGGCACCCTGAGAGGATGTGGGTGTCAGGGCTGAAATTGATGCTTGCAATCAATAACAATATATATATATTGTCAATGTCCACATCATCAATACAATAATAAAATTGCTCAATATAATATTGATAGTTTCACTGAAGGTATGCATAAAATAAAACAAACCAATGCTGCTCCCTCCATGGTTCATGAACATTCCCCTGATAATGAAGCATTTATTGAATCAAACAGCGAATCATTTAACAGACAAACAAAGTTCATCCATTTAAACCCTAATTTTAGTTATCATGCATATAATTATATCAGTGCAGTCACTAACAATCATGTTATGTATCTATTACTTAATCTATTTTTAATGACTGAAAACTATTTATCTATTTGTCATTATTAAAAAATACATAATTAAAATGATTCAAAATCATCATTATCCACTGATATGAAATATTTTAAATCAATAAATCTTATATCCCCCGCCCCTATATTTATATATAAAAAGTCGGTCATTAAGCATAAAATGCCCCTTGAATATTTAAAACAAAATCATCAATAATTATGGAAATCACAGTTGCGTTTCAGTGCCACAACCGTTTTTCCACCTTCAGTATAGGGCTTCGTGTCACTTACACTTACTGTTGTGCATCTGGTGACTGTCGAAGCCTCCGAAGGTCTCAGCCCGACGGGGCAGACACACCGCTCCACCTCCTTCCTGGACACTGGCCATTGCACCGCCCAGGCTGCCGTTCACCAGAGCCTGTAACATCTCCACTGTCACACACACAGACACACACACACACACACACACACACACACGTACACACACACACACATATTGTGCAGGTCAGTAACTGAATTATCCTGACTAACTGTGTTACAGTTCAGCTCTGCACTCATGAATCTCACCAGTCACCTCTGCTTTCAACCTCCTACTGTTGCTTAGCAACTATTGGTGAACCTATTTGAACCACAGAGCTCTTTTACTCAAATTTTATATATCTTTTCCATCTAATATTATACCGACTCATGGTAGACCTGAACAGCATAGGTACCTATACGACAGCATGCAGTAGGTAGACGGACCGTGCAACACTGACCTTTCCTGAGAATATAAGGAGAAACAAATCTGTAGCTGGTGGATGTAAACTAAAACACAATAACCTCGCAGCAGCAATGGCACTGCCACCTCTGCCTTTTCACATATCATATGAAGACATTTTTTTTGCCCCAAGCTATAGGAGAAAGAAGTGAAAAATACCTTCTGTAATGGTGTAGCTAAACATTTTCCTGTTAGTTTCAACACTCGCTGCCTGCAGCAGTACTTAGGAACCAGGAAGAGAGAGCTGCAGTGCATCTGTATGTAGTTTCTCAGTCCTCCCTACATATCCTGACATATCCTGGCTACTGTAATTCGGCTCTTTCAGGGACCACCACAACAGTTTGTTTTCATTTAACGAGTGTTTTTTTTTCCATAATGCATTTATTGTAATATATTGCAAACAAAACAGCTTTTTGCAAATTGAATCTACCAAAAGGTGGTGTAAATATTGATGTATAATTACACCATAGTGTAATAACATGCTGATTTTTTTATGGATCTTGTTCAGTCAATAATGTTTTATATCATTCCACATTTTTGAACTAAAAAGTAAGACTAGGAAATAAAGTGCCTCAAACAACACTGAAAAAAGTAAAATTAGAGATAACATGCAGTAGCTTAAGAATACTATTTACACACAACAGTTTGAAATGCTGAAATATTTTTTTGGAATACAAAAACTGTCTATACCCCTTTAGAAACTCTGTTTAAATGTTGAGTTGCCTTATTATGCAGAGAATGTGGTGTGCTTTTCTGTCTCTTCCCCCCTGTTTTATTCTCCGTTTGTCACAATATACGGTATCTCTCTCAGTTCCTGCTGCTTTATTCTCATACACATTTGATGAACAGGGCTGCCAAAGCACCAAGCAGAGCTAGAATAAAATCCTAAAGCACCCTCTGACTCCTTATTTGTCTTCTATACACAAGCACTCTCTCCCTAAAATGTCTGCTTCTTTCAGGTCTGCTGAGGATGCAGCCATCACCACATTTACTTTCTAAAAGTCTCCAAATATGTGAAAAGAATGTGCAAATAAGGTGTGTTCCTATCTGGACAGGTGTAATTAAAACATGAATGATGTTCAGTTCAGTGCGGACGTTCAGAAGCAGCATCCTGGGATGCAAGGAATCCAATGCAACAATATCTTATTTAGGTGGTTTCGTTGACCCCGAATGATTGCAATGTGAAAAACAAGGTACATTTACAGGGGAAGCAATGGGCTTTATTGTCATCTAATACAAAGAATATTTCATGCTTTTCTAGAACAAGGAAATTCTAATAATGCAACAGTTGTGCATTGAACCACAACAGGCACCTTATAAATTATGTGTGGTGAATCATGTGTGACGATCGCTGGAGTAGATGGAAATGACAACAATTTTAGAGTCTGCATTTAAAAAAAGACAATTTCATTAGATTTGTCACATCAGCTCTGATATTTTAGACTAGCCAGATAGAAACTAAGTTGGGTACTCTCTGCCTGTCTTTCCTCCTTCAATTTGCTTTATTAATTTGTATATATAATATTCATTTATTTGCTAATACTAATTCATAAATATGTCCTCTCCTCCTGTATTTACATTGAACAGCTAAGTCCTAAGGAGGTGTCCATTTCTTCTGATTTTTACAAAACTACGAACACCCGAGAGACATGAAGCACTACATACGTGTTTTGGCTCAGAGCCGGCGCTACTGGTGAAGCAGCACAGAGAGAGGCACTAGTCACTGCAGTGGCAAATTTCAAAGCCTGTGCTGACTTTTCTTTAAAAAAAAAAAAAAAGATGATACTTATGCCACACATCAGCATGGATCGAAAAAGAGAATTAAAACAGCTATTTGACCTGCAGATAAAAAAAACATCGAGGGCTTTCCAGGTAGAAAGAGTGAGAAAGGAGAAAGATTTTTCGAAGGGACACTGAAGTTTCTCTTTTTTTAGACAGGTGAATCTGTGTTACTGTTTAATTTACATTTTTTTTTTATTGCTTGGTTGCCTAAACAACAGCATGTGCACGACTGACTTGTTGACACAGCCTCTAGGCACAAAACCGGTGACTGTAGAATTCAGTGGTTGCAACTCACATTTGAAAAAGTGAGGCGCAAGAGAGCACTATTCGTTTAAATGCAAAATACAGTGTCACAACTAGATGGGAGAATAAAACTGCATGGAATTATTTTAAGAAAAACAGTAGAAAAATGCTAAGCTTTCTCTCTTCCTCTTTCTCACCTTCCTGCAGGGCATCTGTCATGATAGATGCTCCACTCGGTGGTTCCAGGCTGCAGGCCGACCTGAAGAAAGGCTCGCCCTGCCGGCAGGCCTCTTCGCTTGTGTTCAAGCCGTCCGACATCCTCCGGAAGAGCTGTACCTTTTCCTCCAACAGAGACATGATCTCTGTGTCCTTCTTTCTCAGCAGATCTGACCAGCAGAGACAGAGCAACAGAAGAACAGGAGACACGGAAGACAGTCAGGAAAATAGACAGATGGCATTTCTCTCTTTCACACACTTAATGTGTCATGTCTGTCCCACCTCTCATCTCTTTGGCTTTCGTCTCCAGTTGCCTTTTGTCATCCTCGGTCTCGCTGGGAATACCTTCATCCTCGTCCTTCTCCCTGTCCAACCGAGAAAAGAAAGGAAAAAATATGAATATATCCTCAAGCGGCGATCAAGAGGGTTCCGACCTGTTGTGATCAATGAGAGGAAGGAACACAATGGGACAAAATTAGAGACGTGAGCAAAATCAATCTGTTTTCAGGCTTCACAAAGGAGAAAAAGTCACTTCAGCTTGTGTTTCTGCCTAGTGTTTAAAGGGGCAGTGACACCAAACTGCACAAAGGCTGCAGGATATCAATAGTTGTGCATTTAATGTCCTGTCATTCGTCTCCCACTTCACTGGATTTAAATGAAACTCAATATCTGTGCTAGCTTTGGCTATCTCCAGTGAGTTTAATAGGGATTTCTCAAAAGCATCTTGAGTTATGAGCATATATATGGTGGTTGCTAGACTAAAAATCAGTTCCATTAATAATACTATTTTTGAGTTCATGCAAATTAGCCAAAAAAGTAAGTGGTCAAATTAGCTATTTTGTAGAGCACTTTCTTCCCTATACGTGTCAAATTTCAAGTCAATTGGACTCACCGTGTGGGTGTCCTGGCCTTTCAGATTTCCAATTTTTTATTTTAAGAATGTGAATTACAGTGCCACCATCTATCCAATTACATTCATGGTTCTAGTGAACTGTCTGCACATCATTTAGAACTATTGGACCATGTTTCTATCTCATTCCAACTCATGGCAATTTGAGATCAGAGAATAATAAACCGTTAGAAATTCAAAAGGATTCTCACCCCTAGATTTGACCCCTACAAAAATCATGATGTACTATATTTAGTATACAGGATAAAACAAATGAAGCTTTTTCTGAAGCTTTACCTATGTATATAACCCTAAAATGAGCCTTGCTATTCACAAAGCTTTCACAAAGGGTGTAATACTATTCTAACTATATTACCGTCATCATTGCTTCTCTGCTATTTGCGGGTATTTAAATAAGTGAAAATGGGTGGAAAATCGTACCCTTTCTATGCAAATGAGCCTCATTGCAAACACTGTTTAAGTCGCTAAGAGTCACACGGAGTTAGAGTGAAATTATTAGCGTCTCCAGAGGGTTGGTGGTAAGTGAAACTCTTTTTTCATCCACCATGCTCCTTTATTACAAACAATCCTACCGTAGAAAACCTGGAATCTGTGTGTAACAGCTGATCCGTGTTTTAGCAGAACACAGAACAATAATTGCTGTCAGATCCCAATCAATCCAGTGTTAACATAGTTACTGCTGCTGTGTTGCATGCGTACTTATCTTTCAGCTGACATGTGATGCTGTAGCCATCTGTGACACACAGCCAGCTGTGGCCACCAAAACAGAACACCAGCTTAATGTTTCTGAACAACATTATTGTGGCATTCAGACCTAAATCTGACATGTTTCAGATATATGTATCAGTAGATTCTGTTACATATATTAAAATACTAGAGATGTAAAAACAAAAAATCAAAATGCATAGAAGTTGGTTCATGAATTTGCAGAGCTCTGTGTGCACATCTGTATTTATTAAATACATGCAATGTGAGGGTTTTGTGCTGTCCACAGTTTATATGATGGACCAATCCGTTGGTTGAAATTTGGAGAATAGCCTAAAACACTGGAAACTACTTAAATCATTCCAAAAACAAGGGCAAATTGTACTCAGCTGCTAAACTTTCTGGGTTTGTTTGCACCATTGTACATTAGCCTAGTATCTTTAGTGAATAGGACCTTAAGATGGGGCAAATAGTGGGTGCAAATAATGCAAAACTTAAAACATAAAATTAAATCGCTATCAGCGGCCAATACCCTTCACCCCCTAGTAACAATCACCATGTTTTTAAAATGTATTTGCTGAAGCAACTGTATAATAAATTAAGTAGTTGACCTAAAAAATGATTGCCAAAGATTTTGATAGTTTATTAATTGCTTATAGCTACATTGTGTAGTTGTACATTGTGTGACAAAACCACTATTTTTAAAATAACTAAAACGTCATCAAATTCATTGATACTAATCTCAAGCTCAATCATTTTGTACAACATTAATACCACTTACAGCCTGTAAGCCTGTAAGTGTCAAAGTTGCTCTGTACCCAATGGCCACACCAAGACAGACAACTCTAAAAATTCTATGTATATAATAATGTTGGTGCACAAAACAGCATTTTTCTCTATACCTGCCAATAGTTTGATCTTAATTTTGTATTTTGACAGAAGTCAGAGATAGAGAGATAGATTAAAAAGATAGAAAGAAACAGAGAGAGAGAGAGAGAGAGAGAGAGAGAGAGAGAGAGAGAGAGAGGGAGAAAGGGAACTAAATCTCTCTCCTTCCCGCTGGCTCCAGTCAAATAATCCTCTGCTTATAGAGCTGCCCTTGAAGCCAATCCAGCATTAGACTGTCCCTGAGTACATCCTATCCCCAGGTAGGGAAGTGCTAATCCTCCTGACAGCACAGTGCTCTGTCACAGCTTACCGTATATTACTATCTAAAGGACTGGGCTGGGTCTAGCTCCTGGGTTATAACCTAGATATACCATAGGTGAACTCTGAGAGGCCAGCCCTGAAAGTAAAGCCCAGAGAAGGCTGAGTCTGTGCTGAAATGGAGTTTAGCAGTGAGAATAAGCCGAGCAAGTCAAGTCAATGGGTGAGGTTCACAGACAGAGACAAATATTGCTCTGAAAAGTTAAAGGATCATCAAGATGTATTTATTTAAAGAAAATGGTTTTGTAGAATCCCTCCAGCCATCAAAAGCACACGATTCACCACATAACCGTGTACTTACATGGACTGCATGGTTTCCTGGATGAGCTGCATCCAGGTGTTGCGTTCGTCCTTCGAGCTGGCCAGGACCTCCATCATCTCCGGCTTCTCGATGCCCGCCGTGATGAGGAAGAGGCCGCGCTCCTCGTTAGCGACCTCCCGGACGATCAACTTCTGGAGGGAGATGACCGTTGAGCGCTGGTCCTGCGGGGAGAGGAGCGATTGATGGAGACGGAGGCGACCGAGGAAAGGGGGAATGGAAGGCGAGGCAAAGAGGATGACAGTGGGAGTGTCGAGGAGGAGAGGGGAGGAGGGAAAACAAATGGCAGAGGATGCGCAGGTCAGGAAGAAAGGGTAGGATGAAGCAATGGGTAGCGGAAGACAATGGGAGAGGAAGAGAAGGGCGATTAAGGGAGGAGGCAGAGGGAAAGGAAAGGAAAGATCATGAGAAGGGGAGGGAAGCAGGGGAATGGAAAGGAGGAGACACAAGTGCAGTGGAAAACAGAAGAACAGATAAGTCATTTACAAGAAAAAGATTAAAGATGTGGAATGAGGGGGAAGAAGAAGACAAAATCAGATTCTGGTTAATGTTCTCATCCACATGGGAGGTAGCTGACTTCTGTTTCATCCCTGCTGCCAGACCCTGGAAAACTTTTTTTCTGAGGTCTGTGACTGCACCGTAAGCAAACAAACACATTAAATCCATCGTTCCGCTTGTCATATTAGCTTCACGGAAATCAGTGATATTGTCCCTGCAATTGCTGTGACCTCTGACCTCGTTGCTACGGGCAACGTGTCCTGAAAGTTAAGCTTATTCTGCCCAAAACTCAGCCTGGTTCACATAGCTGTCATCTTTTTTCAACCACAAGTTATTTCTTTCTTCAATGTCAACAAGCCAGACATGCCGAGCCTTTTTTAAATGATGGATGTGATTATTGTCCCACCGGCCTGCCTCTGTTTTCATTCCCCTGCTGTGTGTGTGTGTGTATGTGTATGCAATGTCATGAAACTGAGTCCTATAAACATGACAAAAAAACAAAACAAACTGCCCCAGGCAGAAACAGCTTTATTAGGTGCAGCTCACTAGCCACCTACAGGTGGGTGATATTACACACCTAAACATCGCAGGTAACGTTAACAGCAACGGTAAATATGCTAGGAAAATATGACAACAACATCTCATGCGATTGTTATTACTAGAGGGATGGAGAGAACATGCAGGGAACAGCAGAAGGAGGGAAGGAGGGAGGGGGGAGAACAGAGCGAGAGGGACATAAAGAGACAGACAGAAGGAGAGAGGGGGACGGAGGAAACAACATGATCCTACCAGCATGGCAAAGCCATATTTCTGGTCCTTCTCTTGGAGGAAGACGAAGACATCTGATAGGAGCAAAGCATGGACGTCTGAAGGAAAAACAGACAGTAGTTGTGGTTGAATACATGAGAAGTTAAAAATGTGTCCAAGGAAAACATCAAAGTCATTGATAGTAATGTTCAGCCCTCTCTACAACCAATCATTTTGCACAACATTAATACCATTTGACTCTACAGGCATTAGGATCCTTAACCCTGAGAGTATCAAAGTTGTCCAGGATAGACATGTCTAAAAAAGTTATTTATAGGATATTGTTTGTTAATTGTTAATTTTGTATTCTGCCAGAAGGACATACAGGGAAAAAGTTGTGGTTGAATCAGAAGTCAAAAGTTAAAAACATGTCCACATGTTTACCCTTTAGTCTCCCCTGGCTGTTCTTTAGCTGCAACGGTCCATCATGGATCAGCCTCCTCCTCAGCAAGTCCTCCCTGGCGAAGACCTGGCCGCTCTTCATCATCATCATGATGGACTTGCTGTCCATGCGGCTGTGGAACTCCTTCAGACGCCGCTTCTTTTCGTGTTCGTTCACCTTGCCGTCAACCGCAGCGATCACCTCCTTCACAAGCCGCACGGCCTCCGACAGGTCGTCGTAGTCCTCCTCGCACTCTGTGTTTGACGTGTGAGTAAGAGGGGTTAGAAACGGCAGCAGCAGCACTTTTCTTTGTTTGGTTTGTATTTTGTATGAGCAAAACTACCAGAGGCCCATATGCAGGAAAAATCCATTATTATGCCACCAAACTAGCATTTGAACCCATATGTATTTATATTTCATTTATCACAGCAGAAGATGCCCATTTCAGAATGCACCTGTGCTTCTCAATAAAAGCAAACACATTTAAAGAGGATGTTTTTTTCTGGTTTAGTTGATGGGGTTGGAGACACAAACATAAATGTATGTGTTAAGTTTTGCCTCTTTCACCTTATCATAAAGATACAGGACAGAGAAAAACTAAGAGTGCCTTAGCCTCCAGAAAAACAGTGCTCCTTGTCACAGATTCTCCAAGTCTGTGGAAATCTACTGCACAAATTCACAACATTCTTAAAAAATATATCCTCTCATTCATTTAAATGGGTGAGATCTGGTGACTGTGAAGGTCATAGCATATGATTCACTTAACACTAATGCTCATCAAACCCTTCAAATGACCCCTCACACACTCTGTATTATTAGCATACAGCATACTTTACATTTCTCTGTTCATTTTTCAGATTTTTCTCATCTGTTCATGTTATGGTTTGGTTTTTGGTTTTGTTGTGTGTTCTCTTTTCCCTTGTTTTTCACGCCGTCCCCTACTCCAGAGAACCTGGCTCCCCCATTCCTGGCTGCCTTCCCCCAGCCAGCGCCCTTAGTTTATTTGTGCACACCTTTTGTTGGAATAAACCTCTTTTTGCACCGTACGCCCGTCTCTGTCTCTGCTCTGGGGTTCCGCAAAAACCAAACCGTCTCAGTTCATGTGATTCTTTCATTGTAATTTAAATGGAAAGAATACATTGTTTAACACAAGTGAGTGCTCTAACAATTGAGTTGTACCATGATTGCACTTGCGGTCACCAACATATTTCATATTGGTTAAAACCACCTACATTCCTCCATCTTGAGAAAATATTATTGTATCCCAAAACACATTCAGTATTCATTTACTTGACATTTTACTGTTCAGGTCATTTGAACTACAGCACTATCCAAACTCTATTTCACTTCTTTAGTTTAACTAACTAAGGTATGCTGAATATGTGCTCTTTTCAATAGCACGAATATGACTTTCCCTTTCTTTAAAAAGGTCAGTTAAACTTAACTTTCATAGTGGGATTTGTGGATGGTGTAATTTTCTTGAGATTCCACACTGATTAATTAAGTATTAAGTATAACTTATTTAATTTTTTTTTGCTTTGGACAGAAAAAAATATTAATCTTCTTTTGCTTGCTGAATGATAGATATTATAAATTGTACTCTGGCACTGAGACAAAAGTCTGAAGATGAAGAGAGATCTGTAAATCAAACAGAGCAGCTAGTACTGTAATTACTTTTTCCTTGACAATGTAAGGTTAAAGACATTTAGTGAAGGATGATGGCAATAATTTTTAAATGTATTGTTGTGGGGGTGTGCTATAGCCGAGCAGCTAATTAGCTATCTAGCCTGATATTAATAGTGCACTTTCCCTTACTGAATGTTTGTTTGGTGGCTGGTTCAACTGGCTAATGTGCAGGACAAGAAGTGTGTTAATGTTTTAAAGTTATGTAACGAGGAGACTTTAGGAGAAAAGCTAATATGAATTGGGCCTATGGCTCTTGGCTTGTGTTGCATAATGCTATCAGGCTCAGTGTGACCATCTCTGCCTGAAGCCACCACGATTTTGTCAAAAATATTGGTAACATAATTTACATATAGTGTTGTGGAGGTGTGCTGTAGCCGAGCAGCTAATTAGCTATTTGGACTAATAACTGATGTTAGCGGTGTACATTTCCCTGATGAATGTCTGTTTGGTGGCTTGTTCAACAAACTAATGCGCAGGACAAGATGTGTGTTTAAAAATGACGTAATAATGAGACTTTAGTAGAAAAAGCTAATGTGGGTTGTTGTTGAGTCTGTGGCTCTTGTCTTGTGTAGCAGGATGCTATCAGGCTCAGTCTGACTGAGTCTGCCTCAAGTCATATCACTGCTTTATTCAGGATTTGCCAAATGAGGTCTCCATCATCACAGACAGTATCTGTGTTCTATCCATTTTATGGAAAAGTGAGAGGGCGCCATCAGGAAACCCAAAAAAATATTAAATGTTAAATTCTCTCTTTGGGTTTCAGATTTTTTTTCTCAAAGGGGAAGACAGAACAAGTCTTTTACAGAACAGATATGTCTTCTGTAACAGATAAAAAAATGCAATTTATTTTAGTTTGACTTTACATTTCTCTAGGATTCGCAGCAGCTACTGTGCCTTCATGCTAACTATTCGGCTCTTCTGAAATAAACATAAACTGAACATGTCAAAGCTTTACAATCCTAAATAAAACCAAAAATAGATCGGTCAACAGTGATTCCCAATTCCCGGATTCCCAACACTGTGACTTTTGCCATCTGCAAAGCCTTGCATCACCAGTGGCCTGTAGGTCTGCACACTCAGGAGGCCCTTGAGCAAATCTTATATGCATGTCTTGCTTATTGGCCACTTCAGTCTGAACACAATATGTAATATTTTCCCCTCATTTCCCTCTGTGGTTGGTGTACCTCAGAGCTCCTACTATCTCTAAATGCGAGTGTGCTGTGTTATTTCCACACAGTATCAGAGTTGCCATAGAGAGCCTTTTTAAAGCACCTTGGGGATTAACTAAAAGCTCAAACATCCCACATGGAACTATAAACAGGCTTTGGGGAAGGATTAGAGACAATGTACACAGTAGGAGGCCAGCTGATGAGACCTGCTTTAAATCAGATATGAATATAGTATGAAATATTTCAGCTCTTCAAAAGTATGCTTGATCGTAAAAAATGTATGTTAAACATGTGTCTTACTTTCCTTCAAATTAGTGAAGTAATTTTTTTTTTTAGATTTTATCACATTGACTGACTCCCTGTTATCTTTATATTATCTCTGCCTCTTATATGAGAAGCAGGTCTTAATAATCCACTTTCCTAAAGGAGCTGCCTCCCTAAAATCTCTAGACATGATATGAACAGCAAGTCAACTTGTTTCACTATTGATCTATAAGTTAGCCCCATTGTCTTGATACTAATGCAGTGACTGGCCTTATTATGTCTTATTTTTCTGTCACTTGTTCATGAGAAAATCTTTTGGATGCATGTATAATTAACACAACCCACTAGCTGAGTTTCAAGAAAGAAAATAACTTAGGACTGATTTTCCCTATTGCCATCAAATCAGTTACTTTATTCTCAGTGTGGGGGTGGGCATAATTTAATCAGAAAATAATTCTCATAATATGAATGTCATCACTAGAAACTACAAAGCAGCAAGCAACCAAATCAAGCAAACACTTCGAAAACAACTTCCTATGAATCTCTGGTATTACAGTATTGTTTATGCTCTATTATTCTAGTTTTGATTCCTCAACAAGTTGTAAAAGAGATTTTAGCTGTAACTACAATGCTAAAAGATCAACATTAGATTACTGCAGTTACAGTACAGCATTATATTGTACTGTACCTATATACACAATAAATTCAGCTGCATTGTTATCCTGAAATAATGTGGTTGCTGGGATATCTGCAATTAAAACAAACCTCCATCTTCCAGTTCCCAGAGTTCATATTATTATGTACAAACAGTAAACGCATGGCTGACCGATGAGAAGAGGCTGACACGGAACTGACCTTTGGTGTGCTGCAGCATTCTCTGAATCAGCACTGGATACTTTGTTATCCTCTGGGTCACCAGCAAGATGCATTCTGGGATACCAAGCCTCCGCACAATGCTGCTACTCATCTTTTTCTGGAATAATAAACAACGAGTGCTTTAGTATAATGCACCCACACAACAGGTGGCTCAAAACAAATCAAGGTTTCAAATAACCAGTGGGAAACCTGAAAGCTCATTTGCTGCAGAACAATACAGTAATGATACTAGAGAAAGCGTTTACTGTGATTATGGGTACGTCGACCGTGATGTGAATCTAGAAGAACAAAAGCTTATATAATCGGAAAAAAGGGATTCTTAAGGGTTATTTGGTGTCTAATAATGTTTCCAAGACAAATGTAGATGCAATAAAAAAGAGAGACTGAACAAGACCTTGCTTCCTATTATTCTCTTCCTCATTAGATACAGTAGCACCGTACACATAATGCACACTATACAACAGAAAGTAACTTTTGTTAGAACTCAATTCAACAACAACAAAAATAGTGTCTGGAAAACCAGACATCTTCAAGAACAATATGTTTCGAGCACAGAATCAGTAAAAAAGGCAGAACAAGACAGAAGCATGAGAACATCTCCCCTGAGAAACGCTACTGCAGTCAGACAGGTAGATATGTACATGATAAACATGCGCAAGGGCTGAAACAAAGGCCTTACTTTGATGAAGGCCTTGAAGCGCTTGTCTTTGGTCAGGAGGTCCTTGTAGAAGTTGACGGCTTCATTGTGCCGACTGCAAAATCTTCCATAAATTCGCTTCATGCTTTCACCATTAGATCCTGAGAACTGTAGCAGGATTTGACAGGTATGAAAAAACGTGATATCCACAGGTGTGGAAAAGAAAAATATCAGTTTCACTCTGATGACTCAAGATTTCCTTATAAAATTAACTTGTGGAAAATGCATAAAAAAACAACATAAT
Organism: Lepturacanthus savala; assembly: GCA_030544235.1. NCBI lineage: Eukaryota > Metazoa > Chordata > Actinopteri > Scombriformes > Trichiuridae > Lepturacanthus > Lepturacanthus savala. Next base: position 8,832,086 of record CM060462.1, on the reverse strand, counting down.
TCAACGTGTGGTATAGTCATTGTAAAACCTGCATCCCCATTCAGCATTAGCCTTTCCCCTTTCTCTGACCTGGCTGACTAGGATGTCTCCGATCCTGTTAATGATGAAACTTCCATCAAAGCTTCCCCCCATGAGCTGGCTCTCCCTCTTCCTCTCCAGGAGGCGGAGGAGGTGCTGCGTGTGAAACTCCAGGAGCTCGTCTAGAGCGGGGAACAACCTCTCCACCGTCTGCAGCTCCAGCTGCACCTCTTTTTGCAGACCTTTGCTGTAGACTTCTGACATGATGCGTAACGTTCGGATGTGATGCATCTCAGTCTGCATCAGCTCTGCAGGATGAACAAGGAGGTAATACTGAAGTTAATTTAGAGAATTAAATTATATACAGCGCTTATGCTTTCGCAGTCACCCATCCACAGATCTTTGCATCTACACAAGTCTCAGAGGACTAGAGAGAGTTTCATATAATTCATAACAGGATTTTTGTCGCTGTTTACCGTATATAGACAGCAATGAACCTTTCGGAATCATTCTAACAAAATTTATTTTCCACAAGAAGATTTTAATCATAAGCTAGAGACGTCAAGGACTGTCAAAGCAAACAGGATTTATCTCAAAACATATTCAAATTAGGCAGATTCAAAGTCATTAAGGCTTGCTGAAACTGTGTCTACCAAAACAACAAGTGACAATGTGCTTGGAATTAACGATTCAGACACTCAGCTGACATGACAATGACCAAATTCTTACTTTATAGTCTTGACGTTTGGTTTAAAGATATTGATTTTTCCCTGCTTTAAGTTCGCATAAAAATATCACCAACCATAAATAACTCATTCTGAGCAAGTGCTTCAAAGGGACCAAGAGAGCTTGATAAAAAAAAATCATGCAAGTGTCGAATTATTTTTTCTTAATCAAAATCATTGCGGCAAGTTTCAGGTAAGGTGTTGGGGTGTACCATAGATGATGTCTTGTCTCTTCACCAGCTCTTTGTCCAGTTGCTGCAGGTACTGCTGCTCCACACCTAAACTCCATGAGTCAGCTTCCAGATCCTTGGCCTCTGCCTCGAACTCCCCCATCAGCTGACCGTCCATCATCTCCGTTCCTGCACCGACAACACAGCATGAGCTTTTGAAGTTTGCAGTACATTTTAAAGGTTGTGGTACATTTTGTGTACAATTTTGAATATATTCACAGCTTTGAACTTATTTATTTTACAATATTACTTTTTTCATTTATTGTGAGACTGTAACTTGTAGGTTAGAGGCTTAAAGGTATAGTGTGCCATTTCTGCGTGCAGCAGAAATGTATTATAATATTCATAGGTATGTTTTAATAATGAATAATTCAAAATAAAAATCAGTGTGTTTCTATCAACTTAGATTGAGCTGCATCGGGCGCAGGACTCCTTTCAAGCCTGGTGGATTACATCCCCATGTTTCTCCAGTATCCAAACAATACAGTAGCAGTAAACAAACAATGGCAGCAGAGACAGCCATTTCCACATTTCGTTGCCAGCATAGGTTCTCCTAGATGCTTGAGGTGCTCAGTTGAATGCAATCTGCAGCCTCACCAATAGATGCAATCAGAAACTACACACTGTATCTTTAAATCACATCTTTACCTGATTATGTCATTTATTAACATTAAAAGAACTGTCAATTTTGGAAAAGTGGCAATATACATTACTATTGCATGTCCATTTGTTTAGTATAAACATTAGAAATAATTTTAGTGTCGTAATAATGTACAGATTTTGTTAAAACTCTAATTCTCCCCTTCTGTTTTGTTTTGTGTTTACTGACCTTCATCAGTGAGTGACTCCATGGACTCTGTGACGTGGCTTGTTCTGTTGAGGGAGTCAGTGGACTGGGAAAGATACCGCAGACCTTTGATCGGCATCTCATCAAACACCGGACTATATGGTGATATAACAACAATAAAAAATTATTAATAATGTTGTTTTCACAACCTGTTACACCCACATGAAGCCCATTAATAAGACAATAAACACTTCTGGTGTTAACCTTAAATGCACTGCATTTGCAGTCATTGCAGAAAAGTCAAATTAACTTGCACAATTCCGATTATTTAATTCATATTTATGTCACAACATAATTAATACAAATACACAGATTCAATAGCAAGAGAAACATTTTCCTGAATGCCTGCATACCACTGCCCATTTTCCTCTTACAAACACAAGCACACAAAAACACAAGTGCTCACCCAGCGATGTTGCTTATGGAAAGACTCTTGGAAAGGTTGTTGCCATGGAAGGTCATCATGCTTGTGTGTCTCCGTGATGACGGGATCATCAGTGAAGAATGATCTTCTGGGGACAAGATGGCTGACCAGGGACGTTCTCTCGTCCCACCAGCTGGACCAGAGAGAGACAGTACGGCACAGTTAGCAGTGGCTTGCAAATCCCAAAACTAAACCTCAGGAAACCTAAATGGATCCTTGAGGAACACCTTCATAATGGCTCAGTTTTTTCAATACTGCATTTCTAATATAACATTTTTTTCAAAAACAAGGGCATATTTGCAGAAACTACACATACTTTCCTTTTATTGATTTATTGAATTGGATCAATGCACATTGTTTGACATTGGTGCACTATGCACCAGCGTAAGTAAATGCACCAGACTTAGCGCAACTACTAGCCAACTACTACTTTTCCGGTTCTTATGTAATGTTTCCATTCTGTGCACACATCATCTATTGCACTCCTGTCTGTTCTGAAAGAGGGATCCCTCCTCTGTTACTCTTCTTGAGGTTTTGTCCTCTTTTTTCTATTAAAAGGGTTTCTAAGGAATTTATCCTTGTACAATGTGAAGGTCTAGGGACAGGGGATATATTGTTGCTGTTGTACAGACTGTAAAGCCAATTGGGGCGATTTTGACTATTAAAGGTAAAGGAAAGTCTGGTGCAAATAAAAAAAACATCTTTAATAAGTTTTGGCATCAAGTCTGCAAAGACAAACACAATAATAAGAAGGAAATTATTTTTTTGACACTCACATTTGTTCCTCATTGTTACTGTGGGGAAAGAGCTGGAGTCTGGTACTGCAAACTGCTGCTTGGGCAACTGGCCAGAAACAAAGAATGAAAGCAAGCATCAATATTGGCTGCAGGAAAACAGAATACAAAAGAATCAGTGTTGGGGTGACTCCATGGGGACTTTTACCTTCATCCTCACCTTGGTGCAAACAGGCAGACTGTCCCTGCAGCCTTTGTGGACGGAAGCATTACAATCTGGAAAGAAATGCAATAGAACGCATGGTGAAGGTGGGGTGGGGTGGAGGGATGAGGTGCTGAGGGTGAGCGGATAGGTGGGGGCTAGAAACTCTGACTGGTTTTCATAGCAAGTCAGGAAACTCCACCAGCCCACTAATGAAAGCCAGACTGGAACAGAGCATGTGATGCAATAGAGGAGTAATACTGCTCATGGACAGAGGGGGGAAAAAAAGAGATAGGCTGAGGAATGACACACACATTAAAATTGACTTGCATGGGAAAGTTTCAATTATGTAAACATTCCCAAGTCACCAACTTTGGAACACTGGTCATCATTCAAGATTGCTAAAGTAAGATGTGCTGTAATATGATCTCATTTAGTAAACAACTCACATTCCCCTGTTTTTTCTTTACAGTAGAAACTCAAATGCTGTGTTTAAATTTCAAACTGCTATTTTTTTGTTGTGAGCTGACTTTATGAATAGGTATGTACAGTATATTATGTACAGTGGGGTCCAAAATCGATCAGCAGGTTTTCACAAACCTTCAGAGACATGTTTGTCATAGACAAAAGTGAATAATAAGGACATGTTACACAATTAAAAGCCACAAACCCACGATCGTTCCTAGTCATTCATGCTATCATGTGAACAATATTTCCGGTTTTAGGATTACATCAACACACATCACGCACTCAGTGTGCAAAAAAAACATCCTGTGTAACTCTACCTGTTAAAGTGTTGTTGTTTTTTTTCCACTTCCACCTATCACAAGGATAGGTATGCCCTTGTGATACTGTAAAAGAGTTTGGATAAAAGGATCTGCCGAGTGGATTATGTGATACATATAATTATAACCTGCACAGTAAAACCCTTTTAAATTCCTGCAGTGATTTTCTCCTCTTAAAATTGTTTTATTGGGCATTTTACTGCTTATTGCGGAGGTCCCTCTAATTCCAGCTAATCTCAGACAAAGGATCCCTCTATTTGTCTGCTTAATGGAGACCAGCCAGACATCTGCAAGTATGAACCTCCCAAACACCCTCAGAACTGTCTGTGGCTCCAACAATCCCAACCAGACCAGCTGAACACAACAAGTTTTTTTGCCAGCTTTTTTTTTTGCCTTTGTCAAGGCAGACTGCGACCATTAAGAGGATCGCTGTGATCAATCGCATAGCTGGTTTCTCCTTTTTAGGGTTTTTGTGGTGTTGCGCCAAAGGCTTGTGCAATAAACTACATCCTCTTTAGGACTGCTGCTGCTCCTGCTTTGTGGGAAGCAATGCAAACCTTTTTTTTCTTTCTTTTTTTTTGGTCTGCACTGAAAGCCCGAGTTACATTATAAAGTAGTAGTTTAGTTTCATTACTTCAACAAATCATGAAGCTAGACCAGCCAAGTATGACTGATTCTGCAACTGTTTACGGCTGACTGCTAATATGGTGTAAATGTGTGCTTCAGGGAACACTTAAAGGTTTTTTTTCTGACAACAGGCAATATCCAGCATTAATGATATAAATTATTCGTGTTTTCTGAGGCTGTTAAAGCTTTGTTTTCATCAGCAGAAGAGTATAATGGGCTATTTTCCATTATGATCATATGCAGATTAAACTAAATACTTGTGCTTTTTGTTTAAAAATATTAATAATAATTCATCCTCTGTGAATATAAATGTAAATTATGTATCCAAAAATACTGACCCTTTACAGTAACATAATGATACATCTCCAATAATGTATGTCCACTAAGAGCCTTTTATTTAAAACAGTGACTTCTTTTGTTACCTTGTTGCTGAGAGCTTTGTGTTGGTTTTTTTTGTTCTTTTTTCAGATTAGAATTAGAATTTACAATAAAGATCAATTATTTTAATGCAGCCTCTCAGCACTTAAAGGGCTTTAATCAGACATGCAGCAACAGGAGTCCTGGTGACTCACAAACGATGAAAGAACAAACAAAGGAACGGAAAAACAATGGAAAAAAGAAAATTGAAGAACACAGGAAAGGGGAAACAAGGTACTCACGTGTGCAGTGGTAAGCGTCCTTACTGTTGAAAGCCTTATTGCACTGGGAGCACTGGACCGCCTGGCCTGAGCTGACTAATGCAAACAGATGACCGTTCACCGTTTTCTTGTCCTTTTCCTTGCCCTCTTTCTCTTTCTCACGTTTCTCTCGCTCCTTTTCCTGCACAGGTATAAACCCCCCACCCCAAAACAAAATATTAAGAACACAACATGAACATGCTAGGACAAAAAGGTAACTTAAACTTAAAAAAAAAAAGTCTTTTGTCTTTCAAGAATAAGACTTGGCTTGATTACCTACAGATAAGACTAATTTACCAGGCATGGACAAATTGTCCCGGGGGGGTAGCTTATATTAAATTACAATCAGTATCCAGCAGAGCAACATTATTACTCTAATGTAATACACATCGGGGACTCTTGCATATTAAGTGATGCATTGTTAATGCTGATAATAGATGATCTCACAAACAGATCATTTGAAATGTAGTTCATTTGTGTGTCAGACAGCTCTTGCAAGTTTGTCACTCATTTGAAGACTTTTCCTTCAGAAACTCTGAATGTTTAAGAGAATGACTAATAAGTGATTATAATTTTGGGAATTGTGCCTAAGCAGCGCATCACAACTATGTGTAACATATTGTGAAAGACGCCTTTCGTGTTCTGAAAGACACTTCTGCAGGACGACAGGCTACTGACGAGACGCTCTGTCTGGGAATCAAAGTGTTGACCTTTCCTTTTTAACAGTGTGGTCTTTCTGCTGCCGCCGTATTAATGGGCGAGGTCATCCTCAGCCGTGGGTCATCTCTGTACACTGAGCTGAATCACAATCCCATAAAGTGATGCTGAGGCGAACAGAGCTCTTATTCTCTTGGATTTACAGTCTCCACCCAAACCCAAAGGAAATGGAAAAAAAATGGAGTTTCCAGCTCATTTTAAAGGCTATAGCTGGGCCTCTTGGTTTTGAGGGGACCACAAAGCATTGACATACTAGAGCTGATTTTGTTCAGTCGCTCTAAGATACCATAAGCATGACTAGGCCACAGTGAGAATGCAGGTTTTAGAACCATTACAACACTTAGCACTAGTCCTCACTTCCTGCAACAACAGCTGCCTGACCGATGGTGAAAAGATTTTGACAATATTCTAAGAACAGACAAGAGAACAACAACCACTTCAGCTTATTAGGAAAAAGATAAGAAAGACAATTCTCAGCACAATTTCTTTTCTCGACATGTGACTGAGTAGCAAAGGAGATATAATCACACTTGACAGTCAAAACCAGAGATTTAAATAAAAAAGAGGATACAATAAAACAGAACAAGCAATGACTTTACCACTGGAAAGCAGCTCAGCCATGAAAGGCACCCAAGCTGCTTATAGAGTGACATCGTGCCCGTCTCTTTCACAGCAATTTGATGTGGGGGGAAACCAACTCACTCTGTGAGCCTACCTCCAGCCAACTTTTCCATCTCTGTGAGAAGCCATGGCTCCCTGTGAATCTCCTGTATAACATCCCTGGCTGCGGCGGAGCGGCTGAAGCTGCTACCAGCGCCGAGGCTCCATCAGGCAAACTGAAAATGCGGAAGTGACCGGCTCGCTGCTAGTTCTGCAATAGCCCTTCACTCTGGCACAGACGCTATGACAAAACTACGCACAGAACACCCCTTACAGAACAGTCACACTTTCAATACTGTACAGAGACTATACTTTATAGTTATACTATATGTGTGCACAGTCGAAAACAAAAAACAAAAACACAATGAACGATAATAGTCTATTTACTACTTTACACAAGAAAATAATGTGTCCTACTGTGATCTTTACTGATTATTGAGTGACAGCTCCATGGTTGATGAGGCGGTCATTTTTTTTTACACACTGGATATATTCATCAATTACTTTATTAATGTAATTCAATCACTATTGATCATAGTCTTGTCGTTGACCATGAGCGAGCAGCCTCTGGGCTGCGGCGAGTTCCAACTATCCTGTCACTTTAAAAACAAAGCAATGACTGAGGTTAATGAGTAGATAAAGGAGAAACCAGCGTCAACTCTGTCTTCCTGTTTTACTTCCTGTTCACCCCCGAGTGTCTCTTTGCAAGGGCTGCACTGTTACAACACAGTTTCACTAACTATATTGTTACTGGATTTACCAAATGAGACCATTCATCAGAGCAATTTAAAAGTCTAAATAGTGACAACTCCATTCTCAAATTGCAAAAGGCTACAGTATTATGATTATAAAAAAGGCTTCCAAATCACAAGGTCAAACTCCTTTTTTTTCTTTAACTAAATTCATATTACACAATAGACACAGTAATCTGGATTATCATCACAGAAGTACAATGTAAACTAAGACGACTGTGGAAAGGCGTGATCAACTGTGTTACAGTGGCTACGAAAAAGGCATCATGTCAAAGCCCATATTGACACACATCGCTCGTAACGTTGCACTCACACCTGTCAGTAACGATCAAAACACAAAAGCCTGCTGCAACACAAACTGAGCATGTACACCTCTCAGTATCTCTGCATATTGTTAAATAAACAGCTGACTGAAACAGTTTATTCAACACAGAATGAGTGGACTTACTTCTCAAAAACATCAGAGTCTATAAGAGTATTTAACCTCTCATTGGTTAATACTATCTCATTCTAGCGTTCTGAATGGCGACACGGTATGTGCATGGATTATACTCACCAGGCAGTGTAGTAGGTTTTACAGACATGAGACAAGCATCAGGGTTACAAGTGTAACAAATATGTGCTGATGATACTGTCACAGATTGCCTCTATCTAAAAGTCACACACAGGGCAGCATGAGGTTCCTAATGGTTGTTTGGTTCAGTGTAAAATGCACAGACAGTGGCAGAAGCTGAAAATCAGGGAGTCGTCTTTGTGCCGTTATGGCGGCATGTCTGTGTAAAAAGGGGAAAAGATGACATCACAAGCAGGAGATATTGAAATCTCCACATTCCCTCACCCTGGTCTTTTTGTACATCTTGTTCTTGAGGTAGCTGAAGGTCCGGCTGACTTTTGTCACGTTCTTTCCCTCAGTGTCACTCCGTAGAGGGCCAGGCTCCTCCTCTGATATACTAGGAGGTAAACACACACACACACACGCATTCATTTAATATCATTCTGCAGCATAACCATTCTACCACATATTCTGAAATTCTATATTAAAAGCTTTAAGAACAGATATCTGGTAGTATGTATATAAAAAGTGGACTGACCTGTATGCCAGTGATCCAGAGGCACTAGAAAACGATCTCATACCTGGAAAGAAACCAGAGCATTAGGACAAAGATTCAGAAGTCTGCCACAGGAGCCTGAGGATTCTTTTATATTCACTGTCAGAGGTGTAAAGTAATGAAACACAAACACTACATTACCATACTTTAAGCACAAATTTTGGGTATCTATACTTAACTGGAGCAATTATTTTTCAACTGACTTTTTTACATCTACTCCTTATATTTTTAGGCAATTATCTGTTTTAAATGCTAGTATCTATAATTCTAACTTGAGTAATGAACGTGAATACTTTTGACACCAGTTCTTTTGTTTCCCCATGGTTTGTAGAAATACCACTGAGTTAATCACCTCACTGACCTAATGCTCAGATGTTTTCTTTGTTTCGAGAATAGGGCAGAAATTGTAATTGAATAACTATTCTCTCCTGTCATAAAGCAGCTTGTAGAGCTGTGTTTAAAAAAAGACAAAATAATGGCACAGATGAAGCAAATCAAGGCCAAAAGCTGCAGCCAGTACTGCCTTTAGATCCAGGTCTATTAACAGCAGCTAAATTCTGGCTCAAAACATGTCTGTCTGCATACTGGAGAGATCCAAACTCACAGTTAAAATACAATCAGTATTATTTTTTCTCCCCAGGAGGTGATGTTGTTGTTACCTAATTATTTTGTATATTGGCATCTATTTAAAAATTGACTGTTAATTCAAGATATTAAGGCCTAAAGAGAGGTTTATGTTGGAGCCTGTTTGCTTGATTATCAGGAATATCAGCCTATCAAACAAAGGCTCTCCTGGATTATTCCTGTGTGGTCTTTTTTAAATCAATCATTGCTCTGCTGTAATATGAGTCTCTACTTGGTTGGTATCAGTTAAGTAATAAGTTATGCCTCCGTTTCAGGGAACAATAATCATTTCTTTCAAATATTTGGACCAACACAAAAAATATGCAAAGCATGGCTTTCCTGCTCTGCATCAGAAAGTCAAACCCAAAGCAGGCTATTACGTTTACCCAAATAGGAGAAGTTCACCTGCATTATTTATAATAAAAGTTTTTTCTCTTTTTCATTTTCGCCAGCAGACAAAACAAAGACTCATTTAAATAAAGGTCAGCTAAATAGTGGGCTGGGCAGGGGACAGGAGAACCCACACACTCTTATTTATTGTTGTTAACAAGAATTACTAGCACAGAGCTAGCTGCCTTGGTGAAAGAGATTTCTACACAGAGCGTGTTGCCACATGCTCGTTCCATGCCGTAAGTACAGCCGACATGGAAAGCAACTTAATATCAGCTAATTAGGGGTTTTCTTATGACAGGTTTGCTGCAGCAGAACGTGCAGGCTCCAATGCCCTCAAGCATTTAGCTGTGTTCAGGGCATTCACCCAGCACAACACACTCAAAAACAAATTTAGGCTACAGAATGCGTACAAAACTGATCTTAGTATTCAAGTAGCCCTGGACAATAAAACAAGATCTATATCATCAATATCCAAATCATCAATACAATAAAAGTTTAATATAATATTGATAGTTTCACTTAAGGTTTGCAAGGTGGTGACAAGAAGAACAACTCATTTATAGATAAATGAGTTTAGGACCAGATTTTGTTCTGTTAGGTGATAGAGGTGGGATTTCATCTGAAAGAAGAAAAGACGGCCACTCCCGTGAACTTTTCTTACAAAGTTTGTTGTTTAGGCGTTGGCTATGGCCACAGAAGCCTGTGTTAGGGTGAGGAATAAAGTTGCAGCTGAACCGGCTAACGTCTTAGCGTGTGGTTTTTGAAACGTTACATGAGTATGCATGCAGAGATGTGGAATTGTTGAATTGTAGAGTTGGCCAGCCTAACTATAAACGCTGTGGGAAACGCTGATATCACGCAGCCCTTTGTTCAATACTTTACATTATGTGCATTTTGTTGAATAGCATCATTTATTTTTTTCAGTTTAATTAGTTTTCTTTCACCAAATATTTAGCGAACTAATAGTTCATCAACTTGTGGGTGTGTCTATGGTCGCTGCAGTTACAGAAGGATCCAGGGCTCTAAAACAGGACAACTACTGTTCTGATATGGACACAACTGCTAATTTCTACTGCAGCTAAGTTTACAGTGCTGTACTCACTTGTGTTATACTCATCATCGCTAGATGAAGAGTCCCCATAAAGGAACGGCGGTTTAGATTTGTTGAGTATGGGGGAAAGGTTGAAAGAGAAGGAAATTCGCCTCTTACTTCTCAGGCTTCCCACAGCTGGGGGGAGGGGGGGCAAAGAGTGGAAAGAACCACAGCAGGCACTGATCACTTATTAAAATTAAGAATTTGATAACACACTAATGACAGTAATGGGGGACTGGATCAGGGAAACATCAAGGTAAAGACAAAGATTAATACCTCAGAAATTTATTAAAAAAGAGACTCTCTATTTGTACTGTACATATACTGGCTCATTTAGTGTGGTCTACTTGTGGTTCTAATATTATTAACATGGCTTTAAAGCAGGTTAAAAGAAGCAGCAACACAGCTATATTTGTCACTCACCATCAATGTCTCTCTGGCTGATGGCTAGCATGGATACAGACTTGGTGAGGGGCAGGGTCATTGGAGGGCAGCTGTTTCGCAGAGGCCGATACCGCCTTGATTTCTAGTGCGAGACACGGAAGGCTGAGTCAACACAATGCACGGCAATGCAAACAAAAAGAAAAGGACAGCGACTGAAAAAGAGGTAACGCATAACGAAATATCACACCAGTCTCTGGAAACAGGAACAATCATTGTCATTTGTCTTTGACCGACAAGAGCGGAGAGAAGCAGTCTGGGGGAAGTGATGTTTATTCATATTTTGCTAATCCCTAAAACTGACAAGTCTCAAATTTCCCTAGACTGTTTATATATCCCGTTTATGTACAAAAGCTCTACAAATCCATTTCTCCTCCGATGTGGATTGTGTTTCTGAGGCTCCCGATGGGCTGACTGCCTGAGTGTATGGAGATATGACATCTAAAGGACAGATAGGATGGGTGTGTTTAGCTGACCTGGTTGCCCAGTCTGTCATGCTCCTCAATCTCCTCCTGCTCCTCGGTTAGAGATACGAGGGAGCCCCGATCGTCGCTGTCGTGCCGGAACATCCGTAAAGGCTCGACGATTCTTGGCCCCTGGCCGGGCGGTCTCCTCAGCTCCTCTTGGCTCCCACTGAGCCCCTCCAAGCTGTAGCTGCGTGGACAAACAGAAGGCAAAAGTGTCCCCAATATAGCTGCAATGATTTTTCGACCAGTCGCCAACTTTTACATTAATCGCCAACTATTCTGATTCGAGGATTCATTTTTTTAACAAGAAAATGTCCACATTCTCTGGTTCCACCTTTTTCTGGTCTTCTGTAATAGTAAACTGATGATCTTTGGGTTGTAAACTGTTGGTCTGGATAAAAAAATCAGTTTAGATTTTCCATCTTTAAAAAAAAAAGCGAAAATTTACACTATTTTATTAACCAAACGTTTATTTGATTATTCTTTTCGATCATCAATAGATTGCCTATTAAAAAATGTCATTGTAATGCTGCCTTAGACCTCAATGAAGGGGGAATGACTGTTCTGTACACACATTTCACTAGTCTCTCTGAACTATTCATCACAGCCTTTCAATGCAGACACCCATGCACGCACGTATGCACGCATGGCTGGTCCTGCACAGTGTTTAGCCAGCTGAGTTATCACTGGGCTCCAGAAGCAGATTTACAGCTGAAGTAGTGGCAAATGACTTCCAACATCAGCATCAGCATAGAGAGCTGCGCAGCTGTGATTTACAAACCCAATTACATCGATCTATGACTAGAAATAAGAGGCCTTGAAAAATCCAATACAATGATTATGGAGAGGAAAACTACTGCTACATTTCAGGATGAGCTATGCTAGATGCTATAGCTCTATTGGCCTCAGGACAGACTCTGTGATAGTTAAAGCTCCAGCAGTAAATCTCCCTTATCTCCAGCCCTTGGTTTTGTACTGTGCTCTATTATCCAGCAAATCATCAGTCCATCACTATCAAACATAACTAACCTAAACTGGACAAAAAAGAATCACGACAAGGTGATTATTAGTAACCAGTGTAAAAGCAGCACTCACCTATCCTCATGGCTGTGGATATAGATTACTATATCTGTCATATTAAGGCCTGTTTCCTGCTGTATTATTACAGACTTTTCTACAGAGCCAGAAGGGTCTTGGTAGTGAAATATGAATAACATCAGCAGCTGGTAAGGTTCTCTGCTGTACAGTAGGATGTTACTAACCAACTGAAAAGTATTACTAGGCAGGCTACACAAACACACAAAGTAAACACACCCACATCAACAGGAAGTGCAAATCATATAAATAATTCCTATTGAAAGTCATGTGCAGGTTATATTTCTCAGCCCTAATCCATACTATCTACTTCACACTCTCCCACTTATCAGCTGGTGCTCTGTCGCTTGTTTCTGTGCACATGAATGCCGCCAAAAAAATAACATATATAAAAAATAAATAAATAAATAAAAACGGGTACCCCAGTTACCCCAGTAGGCTTTAATTGCTGCTCATTGTGTTATTATGTCGCAAGAGTAAAGTAGCCATCCTACATGATACTGTTTAGCCAATCAGGACTGTGACTGTGGCGGTAAACACTGGGACTCTACAGTAGACAGATGAGAGTTTAGAGGTACGTTACACATGAAAAGACTGTAGAAAGAAAAAAATACACACAACGCTACATGCAGAGAAAACAAAGGGAGGTCATTTTACTCATTAAAAGTGTCAAGGTAAAACACATTCACTGTCCAACTATGTGCTCATGAGTCAGAATTGCTTGGATTTTGAGTCAACACAAAAAGCCAATTACCGATGGAGGTTAAAGCCTGCGTGAGTGCAGCATCTGAAACGCTGCACGGAAGGAAGGAAAAACAAGAGCTTTGTGATAAAATAAAGCAAATATCCATGTCGGCGTCATCTGCCACTAAGAAAATTGAAATCTTAACTCGGGCTGTGCCAGCCCTGCTAGACGAAGCCATGCATTAAAGCACCATGTGTCAGCTTTAGCTGTGGATGAGTCCACCGATATGTGACAGTGCTCAGCTGGTAGTGTTCGCCAGGCTGTTCCAATGCAGACCCGAAAGTGTTCCGTGAAGACCTGTTAGGTGTCACTTCCCTTCATACTAGTACAAGAGCAACATCTACCTACATCTATCATTAAGGATATGATAACAAAAAGAGGAATAGATTCAAACCAATGGGTTTCAATAACCACAGATGAACCTCTGCTATGACGGGGGGGAAGGAGCTGTAGCAAGGTTGGATGAGGACAATCCTGAGCTCATAGCTTAGCTTAGCATCATTCGTCAATCGGTCCTCTGCACCTTCCTGTTATTATTATTGTATTATAATTATTATTGTTGTATTTTGAGATGCATCCCTACTTTGATTTATTTAAGAGAGAGAAAATTTTACACATCAGCACTCATATATGTTCAGTTCTATTATACATGACAATAACATTTTTTTAATCAGACTGAATTAATTTGATTTGACAGTCAGGTATTAATTACATGCAGACGCACATGCACAACTACTAGGCCATTAAATATATTACACTAAAGTTAGACATTATGATCTTCCAGACCTTTTCTTCAAGAATTTCTCTCTAATTATCGATAGATAGATAGATAGAAATGTCTTTTTGTTCCAGACCAACAGTCCACAACCTAAACACCATTAGTTTAATATTAAAGAAGACGAAAGAAACCAGAAAATATTCAGATTGGAGAAGCTGGAACTAGAGAATTTGGACATTTTATTCTTAAAAGGACTCAAATCAGTTATATGTTTATCAAAATAGTTGGGGATTAATGTAATAGTAATTGATTCATTGTTGCAGCTTTAATTATGACCTCCATCCAGGTTCCTCAATGTCTCCAGATGCTTCACTAAACTTATGCAAGAAGGATTAAACCTAAAAGTAGCATGTCACCTGGATCCTATCCCAATTAATTCACTCCAAAAAAAAACACACTACACCTAAACTGCACAACATTAGTGAATGGATTGCTATCATCAACCCTCACTTAGCTCACTTCTCTTCTTCTGGGTCAAAGTGCAGATTTTTTCACATTATAAACAACAAAGCCTATCTTCTTGCACGTAGAATATTTTTTTGCTAACAAAAGAACAACTTCCATCCTATCTTTACTGTCTTTGCCAGAACTCATTTCGAAACCCCTCTGATGTCTTTACAGACTTAAAGAAATTCCCTAAAGCGACGTATTAGACAAAAAAAACAACAACTCTGTTCTCATTCTCAGGCCAACACAATCCTTTGTAGCTTCGCGAACTCAACACTCCTGTTTCTGTGTGGCTGCTTGTTATACCACTGCAAAGCAAAAGAAAAAAAAAGTGTCTCAACCATCTACTTGCTCCATGTTCTAACGTGTGAAAGGAGAGCATGGCCGTTTATTGCTGATCCACAAAGGCTACACCTACATGAATTTAACAGTACACGACACCTTGCCACGAGTCATTCTTAACAATGCATGAGCTAATGAAAGTGATTCATGAGTACCTTCTCCTGTAAAAGCTCCGCGTGCCCTCACCAGGGCTACAGATGGAACTGGAAGTGATGAATGAGAGACAAGAGACAGAAAGCAGTGGAAGATGAAAGGTAGACAGGTCAATAAGAAAAACAAAAAAACAAGGTATGAATTCAAAGCTTTACTAGGACTATAGGACTGGGGGAGTGACAATGATGGCATGGATGTTAAAGAAATGGTTGAACAATTTACACTTTGCTTTCTTGCTGGGATAAGAAAAGCATTAATACTCCCCTCATATCTGTCTGCTAAATGTGAAGTGAGAAACTGTAGATTTTTAGCTTAGTTTAGCACAAACACTAAAACACAACTAGTTTCCCTCTACCAGCACATCTAAAGCTCACTAATAAAAAAAATAAATAAAAACAAAATAAAACTTTGTTGGATGCAGTAACTCCAGGGAGAAACTGCTAAGAAACAGCCACAAACATAACATCCTGTGAACCCAAACCACTTTATTTTTTTACAGACAAACCAAACAAGATATAACTACCTGTTTGGTTGTTTTTGAGCTTTAGATCTGCAGGTAGCTCAACTGTGTTGCCTTTGTGCCTGGCTGGCTTGTTTTTCCCTGCATCCAGTCGCTACGTTAAGCTAATGACTGCTTTATACCTACAAGGGCTGCAACTATTGACTATTTTGATAGTCCATCTATTGATCATTGAAAGATTAATCGATTAGTTTATGGATTCGTTTGGTTCACAAATGATATCAAATGGTGATCACTGTCCCACAAAGCTAAAGATGCAACCTAAAATGTCTTTTTTCTCAAGATCAACTGTCCACGACCCAAAGATCATCAGTTAACTATTATACAGGAGTAAAGAAACCCCA
Organism: Lepturacanthus savala; assembly: GCA_030544235.1. Lineage (NCBI taxonomy): Eukaryota > Metazoa > Chordata > Actinopteri > Scombriformes > Trichiuridae > Lepturacanthus > Lepturacanthus savala. The sequence goes on along the minus strand of CM060462.1, from coordinate 8,816,137 downwards.
AAATAATCAGTTTAGAAACTTGAATCAGGGAATTTGAACATTTTCTTCTTAAAAAGACTCCAATCGATTAACCGATTATCAAAACATTTGACAATGTAATAGTTGGCAACTAACTGATTAATCGTTGCAGTTCTCTGATTGACCTTTTCATTTAACATGCAAATTACCCAGAAAAGTCAAGTTATTCCATTAAAAATGTGATTATACAGTTCAATGGGGCACATCAGGCATCCATTTAAATGTGCGTGATAGCTCTATTTTACTTGACAAAGCAGGAGCCTTTTTCTGAATGTTAGTCACTCGTTGGAATCATTTGTTCAATCAATGTGCTCTAGGTGACTTATTTTTATCTAATAAGGTTAAAAACAGATAACGATTATATTTTTGCTCATTAAAAGACAACATGGTGTTATTGGCTATTTCTCCTCAACCTGAATATCATCATGAAAATAGCAGGTGATAAAATGCCTAAAGCGGATGTTTTCCTGTTTTCACGCCAACAAGGTGGCACAAGCCCGACATTGCTTGTAAGTATGCATCTGTGTGGGTACAATCTTGGTCGCTCCCTACCAAAGCCAGACAAATGGCAACACAGCTGCTCGCAGCAGGAGGAGGAAGCATTTGACATGGAGCAGAGGGAGTGACATAAACAAGCTCTAATAATACCGACATCTGCACACGTCGGGCCTACTGAACAACACCAGCAGCTAAATGTCAATGGCCAAGAAGAAATGTTCCTGCTGTGTCTCGCAATCAACTCGACTCCAAGGAATAAACAGGAACGTTGCTACAGAGGTTCTAGTGTTGTATCAGTTTTTTTCTACCTGATGCCAATCTCTCACCTTCTTTGGTTCATTTCTGCGTCTCCTCCGTTGTTCTTTCCGGGACCCCAGCTGTGGCGGCGGAGAGGCGACAGGGAGCGGATGCTGTTCCGGAGGAGACAGGACCGCCTCGGCACCTCCGTCACACGGTCTTTGGCCTCCTCTTCGGCTTCTCCCGCTCCTCCTCCTCCACCACCTCCACCGTCCGGCGCGGCGACGGGAGCCCCGGTTCGGACGCCGTCTTCCGGGCTCCAGCTGCAGCCTAGGCCCTGGCTGCCGTCTGGACTGGAGCTGACCGGGCCAACGCTGGCAGTTTCGTCTGTGGAGGAACAGGAGACGGAAACCTCGCTGGCGCTGTCTCCTCCTGTCACTGGTTCATCAATCTGCAGACATCCAAAAATATATTTATTGGTATTAATTTATAAAAAAAGGGAATGCAGCTTAAAAAATATCTTCTTGGAAAAAGTTTGTGGACACCACCATTAGTGCTGTTTGTTTTAAGGTCATCACTGCTATAAAGTGGCTCTGGCTCATTATGCCTGAGCTCCGCCATTTGGACTCCATTATATCCCATTCCTCTGGGTTAAATGGCTTTGCATAATTCACCTCATGCTTCAGTAGAGAAATGCTGATGGATATACAAAATAATAGGATAAGTAATTAACAATAGTTTGAAGGACATGTATTTTATTCCCTTCTAATATTCTATTCCAGTCTATGTTATAATCCCTATTCCTGTTCCCCGAAATAATAAAATCAATAAACATTCGATCAGATTCTAACACTGAATTCAATTTGAAATCGAAATGAAGGTGTTCTTGTGATTCATTATGAACCATCATTTTTAGGGGGTATTCCTTTTGCTTTGGCCCTGTTGCACATTAAGGCGTATTCATCATTGAGATGTGGCTGCCTTATATTGATTCAATGCTGAACACACATGTTGGTTTCTGAATCAAGCAAAAACTGAATTTAAGAATGTAATTCTCTATGTCTCATCAATAATTAGATAAGCTCAGAAAATTAAACACCAACTATTCTAATGATTGTATAATTATTTCATCAGTTTTCATTTATTTATTTTTACAAATTCTTAACTATGAAACGGTGCTGCTTCTTCTTGACTTTACAAATCATAAACTGAATCTCCTTGAGCTTTGTACTGTTGGTCTGATCAAGAAAATGGTCCTCTGGTGACTGGGAATGTCATGACATGGTGATACTATGAGGTCTACGTCTGGTGGGAAAAAGCTGCCTGCATACGCACGCATACAAAAGCACACACACACACAGGTTGGGAAGTCCATTAAGAGCTCATTTGTAGGTGTGAGGTTTAACTGAGCCTATTGTGCTGCCAGCTGCAGTTTGAAAGCCGAACATAGAGCTGCTCCTGTTGGAGAACTGGCGATGAAAGATCTGCTTTATTCTGTGGACCCGTCTTCCTCTGGGAGTGACAGAATGCATGAGTTTGTGTGTGTGGGGGAAGAGAATGTGTGTGACCGCAAATGTATGTTGGTGTGTCTGTGCAAGTCACATGAGTTTAGCTATAGGGACAGGAGAAGGAAACTTTTTTTTTAGATGTTGCGCTTTCATCCTTACACACTAAAACGTTTGAGCATTTAAAGCCAGTGTCTTGTGTCTCTAATGGACATGACACATGCTCAACTGACTTGTTACTGGGATCAATACCGTGAGACTGCAGAGACACAGTTTCTCTACATAGTACCTTCCAGTTTCTTTAATTAGAAAATCTACTGTTCTGTATCTTGCAAAAGAAACCCTCTCCTTCTGAAGCCGTGAATTTAAGCTACTGGGATCCAAGTCTGTGGACTTCACAGCATCCCATCCCATCTCTGTGTATGTTCAGCGTCCTTACCCTCAGTGTCATATTCTTTTGGGCAGCTGATATTCTATGTGGTGGCTTATTGTTGTTAAAGCTTAAAGGACATACAGTAGGGCTCCCATCACCATGAGCATGTTTCAACTGCTCAGCACAGCAGAAACTAAGAGATATGAGTATTTCAACTTTAACCAAAGGGTGCCTTGCTTCAAACGGACTTTTCGACAGTACCAGAATGACAGCAGGGACCACGGCCTGCTCTTTTCCAGCAATAGTGTAGAGCTGCAGACTTAAAAAAATGCTCAGTAGATGTTTGGCATCTCAGCCTTGGGGTGCTGATAAATTCAAAAGCAAAGCACTGACTGACAAAATAAGATGCCTTTCGCTGTGTAAAATATATTCTTGCTGTTCAACTTGGGTTTGAGCTGCAACCAGTGGAAGATTTGGTGAAAGTCAAATTTGAAATATTCTCTTTTCTTTTTGTGTTTATTTATTGTTTGCACAGAAATAATAAGCAGGTTTGGGATTTTTGGGGGTTTCATTTTTATATTTGATTTGTTTTTTTTGTCTGAAAGGTCCTGTATTTTTATAATTTTCCTGGGTTGGATTTGAAGTTTTAATATCCCTAGAGATTTGTGATTTTAAGCACCTTCAATATAGTTTTACATCTCCTCACAAAGGCATTTCTCTGGAGCTCTAGAAAGAAAAGATTCTTTTGTGTCTGTCTCATAATGAGCCTCTGCTTTGATGGAGGGAGGTGACTGCGTAGATGTGATATCGCAACCTTACAGAAGACCTGACAGCTCATTTTAAGGCAAGAAAATCCACCAATAGCGGGTCCGACCTTTGTGAAAACATTCTCATATCCCGGCTCTGCACCCAGAAGGCTTTCTATGTCGCTGCTGGAATCTCTGTGAGCTGTGGAGGGACAACTGGTAGCACTGCTGGTCCTACTGGGCAACTCTGAAGACTGTGAGGAACCTGAAAGACACAACAACAAAGAATTAATGCTGAGATATAGCAACTATATATTTGAAACACTTTGACTTGAGCTATATTGTAGAAATATTGACATTTTGTTCAGGAAACCCTTTGGTTTCATTGCGATTAAAGTCACTTTTCATTATATATATTTTTTCCAGCAAGAGCTTTCAGTTGTTAAAGTGAAAAACATTGTGTTTCGAAAATAATGTGTTTTCATTCCCCCTACTCTAAAACACAAGCAGGTCTGTTAGACATCAGTAGGAAGACTTGTGGGAATCTGAGAAGGTGTGAAAAGCTTGCCAGATCAATGGCCAACTGTCCTGATTCTGAAGCTGTCTTGTGTTGAACTGCAAAGGAAAACAACTGCAGTTAGTGTGTTAAAAGGTCTGAGGGCAGGGCTCTCTCAGAGGAAAATGACAACTGAGAATGTTACTGACATTGCAGAAGCAGGTTGAATATTAATCGCCATGTAGCCGACTGGACAGTGATGTTTTCAAAGACTCTGCTGTCTGCTACTATTTTGCTTCACTTCAGTAGCTTTTAGCGATATCAACCAGACAGTGTCAAGTCCAATGTTTGCAACTGTTAGCTACACTGATGTTTTCAGACTTCCCCACCTGAGTGATAGCCAGCTATGTATTGCATTCAATATCATGTTCCCCTTCTTTAAGTAGCAAAAGCATCTTTAAAGGAGGGCATAGAGATTTCTATGTATTTTTAGCTATAATATTTGCATTTCTCATTATATATTGATGGTAATCAATAAATTATCATGTTTAAAAAAGAAATAATTAAAATCCATAATAGATTAGAGGTACAAGAAAAAATTTACCTTCAACTAATCAGTCGGATTGATCAATCGGTAGTATTAATTGGCCCATATAGCCGCCTATATCAACAGCCAGACCAGAATAAATCATGAATCAAATTCCGTTCCGAAATTCCGAAAAAAAATGACAGTGTTTGTTCCTTTAAACCATTCCCCTTGCTGAGAACCTCAGCCTATGGTCGCAGTGCAGTACTTCTCATCAAGACCCAGTGCTCCTCAACCATCACAGATATTGAACAGTAACCTACCGCGAGCCATTTTTGGGATTACACCCACAGATTTCTGGTGCTTTTTCCAAGCCCCCTTCATTAAAATAACAAGCCGTCCGTCTGCACACAATACAACAACTCTTACGCAACATCACTGTAGCGCTGCGTTTTTGTGTACATGTAAGGACATGAAGATAATATTCCGGGCTAACCTAAAAGAGGAAGCTTGCAACCGATGCATTACAGCATGCTTACTTTAGCCGGCTTCCAAGAGCAACTGAATGAGATCATACACCGCAAGTATATTTTTGAATCATTTCTGACGAATATTTGTTTGAAAAGCGGAAGTTATCATCCCTCAGGAACATGTTTTATTCCCTCCACACATGTGAGCAGGAGGAAGTTCCCTTTTCTGTGTGTGCAGACAAGTGTTTATCCCAAAGGACTTAAATTCTGTGTGAAAATGTCTACATTTAAAGGGTCCTTATTTTGCTTATTATTTTAATTTCCATGGTTTATTTACAAAAAGGTGCATGTTTTATGGTCCAATATAGATCTAGGTAGACCTGTAGCAGCAATGCAGTCTGCTTTCTCACACACCACTCTGAAAAACCCAAAACTCACCCTCCCACTCTGTTATGATTGGCATTGCTCTGTTGGAAATGTCCCTCCCCTCAGAGAGCTGAGGCTACATGGATCCAAAAGCGGTTACTGTCAACCAACCACGTTTTTGGCTCTGCCAGGTTTTAGAGACACTACAGAGGCCAGAATAAGTAGGTGGTCTCAATTCACAGTTTGTGTCTAAGCAGGAACATCAGAGACCTAAATATATACTATTGCCTCACAGCAAGAAGGTCGTAGGTTCAAGACCTCCTTGGTCCAGGGTCTGTGACCTTTCTGTGTGGAGTTTGCATGTTCTCCCCTTGTCTGTGTGGGTTTTCACCGGATACTCCGGCTTCCTCCCACAGTCCAAAAACATGCTGAGGTTAATTGGTGACTCTAAATTGCCTGTAGGTGTGAATGTGTGAGTGAATGGTGTGTAATGCGCTGGGATTGGCTCCAGCAGACCCCTGCGACCTTAATGAGGAATAAGCGGGTATAGAAGATGAAGAATCTGAAGAATGGTATTAAGGGATAAAAGTTTGTCCAATGTTAGGCACAAAATGTGGTTTGTGTATGGTTATATTATAGTGAGTGGGTTTTCTAAGTATTCTGAGATTGAACATTCAGCTATGGGTCCATCAGGGGGGTCCACAGTGGTTGCAGTGGGAGTGGTCATCCACTGAACCAGTAATTCCCAGCAAGTTGTTCCACTCTAACAACAAGCAAAGCAAATGAAATCAGAATCACTGGCTTCCTGAGACCGAACCGCTTACACGTGCGTGCAATTGCATGAGCACGTAGGCGTCTGAAGTGGCGGCGTATCAGCTGGGGCCTGACTGACCGTGATTAGCCCAAGACGTCAACGAGGGATCAAGAGTCCTCTGGGTAACAATCACACAAATCCTTCATCTAAGAAGATAAACCAATCAACTGCTGCACTGTAGTATTTGATGTGAATGAAAATGTGCTTCAGTTGCTGCACAGCTACGACAGCTGGCGCTATACAATATCCATTTCTAATTACACAGCTTGAAAGAGCAGAGAAACTGAGAAATATTCTGATCTTAATTCTTATGTAATCAGAGATGCCTGCAGGAATGAATGAGCTAAACGTGTGTATTTATCTGCAGAGCTGCTCACTAATTCTGTCACTCTAACAGAACTAGACATATTGAATGGATGCTGAGATCTTCCCATGCAGGGGAGATGCACTGAGCTGTGCATCACCACTGGGTGTGACATAATCATTCCAAACATGAAAATCACACTGTAGCAAAGCTTAACCTTTGTTTTGTTTTTGTTGTTTTTTTTGATATTCCATAGGTCACAAGCCCACTGTGAAATGTGTATGTGGGTCTGTAAGTGTTGATGGTGGTTGAAGTGGTTGTTGGGGAGTTAGTTTTTCCTCAAAATCCACCATGTCACACCTGTTCACCAAAACTACCAAGGGATTGTGAGCTTTCACAGCTGTCTCCCTTCCCCTTCTCACCCCCCCCCAGACCAATGGGATCAACTGTAGAAAAAAAAGCATCATTATCTGGAATCCGCAAGCAGAATGCTGTGTTCTGCTCAGAACAATCAAATATCACTTTGTAATCCAAACAGTTTTTGGTAGTTTTTAATATTGTTCATAATCAGACTGAGCAGAAACTCAAGAGCGCACAAGTGAGCTGCTGGATGAATGTGGCAGAAGAAAAATTGCAAAGAAGATATGATCCTAATAAATCATCTAGTCTGAGACAATGGATGTGGTAAGAAATAACAGAAGTGATAAAGTATCCATCGGGAATCCCTGTCTCAACAACACTCTTCTCGGCATATATATAAACTGTCGAGATAAGTCACCATTGGAATTATCCTAAACTGTTTTACCTAAGTGCAGATGTTATCCACATGTACAGATAAAACCTCATTCATATTTCTCATATAATATGCAAGTGTATTTCCTCCTATGTCAACAATGGTTACTTAATTGAAATGAACTAATTCAAGCTGAAACAGTTGATTAATCCACTAGTTACTAGCTATTGCATTAATCACAAAATGAATTTAGACAATTTCTTCGTAAAGAGAAAATGTCCAAATTCTTTAGTTCCAGCTTCTCATATCTGATTATTTTCAGATTTCTTTAGTCTCCTATAACAATAAACTGATGATCTTTAAGTTGTGGACTGTTGGTTGGGCCAAAAATAGACATTTTAGGCTTCCTCTTTAGCTTTGGAAAACAGTGATCAACTTTTTTGAACCAAACAACCAAACGATTAATCAAGACACAGCTTCACCCATGATACTGCTGACCCAGGAACCATCAACCACAGTTCACACCATGTCTCGTTCACACACGAGGAAGCTTCAGGTGTTTCTTTGAGTTTGGAACAATAAATTTATCCAGTCCCATGACTTAGGTTTACTCACACTATATCATGTCCACTCATCAGAAGGTCATTGGTTTGATCCAGAGTCCTCCTGCCCACATTTTCAAGTATCATTGGGCAAAATACTAAGGAACAAGTAGCTCCCAATGGTTGTGCCAGCACCTTGCATGTTAGCTTGTTTGTGAATGTATGTATAAATGAGAGTGTGAATGAGCAGCTGACACATTATGAAGCATTTTGAATAAAAGTGCTACATAAATGCAGCCATTTAGTCTTTATCGCCATGTAAACCTTTATATTCTGTTCTATGGTCAACAATCAATTGGAGGTTTTAATATCACTCCTTTGTTCACCTGCACATTATTACTTAGACAGTAACATGGTAACATGGTAAATAACAAGGTGAATAGTGAGCAATAAATTGAGAAACACATTTTCTTTGTCATGGTGACAGGTGTAGAGTCATGTAAAGGAGGAATGAACACAATACTTGCAAACTGCATACATATTATACTTTGAATAGAATCCAGAAATTAAGAAAGAGTGCCTGCTGGACTAGAGGTTTACCAGCCAGACAATCAGATTTCCTGCCATGGCTGCTGTTGCTACCTTCTGTTGTTAACCTGACATAAATAGAGAGAGACAGAGGCTGAGAGGCTTGGATGAGTTCAGTGTGGGAAGAGGGAGGAAAGGAAGTGATGCCAACTTGTCCCAGCTGCTGCTGCTGCAGAGGAAATCCCACCCTCACCCACGCTTTCATTTTACTTCCGTTTGCCACCCCTGTTCTGTCTTCTATTTCTTTCTCTTTCTATTTTCTGTTTCCTTTCGATCCCTCTATATTTCTTCATCTTATATGTTCAAGCCTGTCTGTCCCACTCTTTCTATATGCGAATCTTCATCTGTTTATCTACCACAGATAAAAGGGCAGTTTGTTCTCAGCCTGAGCTGAGCTCACCGATCTGAGGTAAAACATCCTTTTCTTCCTTTGTGCTGGACGTAACCAGCTACAATTCTTCAGGTTACGCTTAACTCAGCTGTATTGAGCTACAATTTTAACCTCCGCTGTATTGAGCTAAAGTGGTGACTATGTTAAACATTAACTATTTAAAAATCAGCACTTCCGACATTTCCATTATGAGAAATTAAGGGATTTCCTCAAAGCATTGTGTGTAACGTTATAGCTGCAAAGAGGTGCTAGCATGATTTTAGAATCTACACCTTGAAAACCACCAGAGCTCATTTTTAAAATGATTAAATTAAAACTGATGCATGCTACTGTTAACTTAACTGCTGCTGAGTTGATATCACGTCTTACCACCAGATATCTTTTGTCCATCTTACTCCATCTCCAAGACACAAATAGACCTACCAAACCTTTGTTACATGCACATAGGCCACTTCCAAACAATGTGTATCCTAATATTTTAGTCAGCCGTATTCCAATTTAGTGCAAGGATTTTCCACAATGTCAGTGTTGACATATTTATAAGCAGATTTACAACTCATTACTCTGGTCCCCAAATGCTTATTAAAAAAAAAAGAAAAAAAAAGCCTGAAGGTTATACAGAAATAACTGTACCAGGGTGAAGTTATCTCTATTTTTGTACTGTGTTAAACTCATAATATATGAACTTGCAAAGTCATAGTCATCAGTTATCAGACACTTTACACATCTGTGTTTCAGCCCATAACACTCAATGCACTGTTTCATAGCTTTAGGACAAATACTGTAGGGTGAAATTTTTCAAATGTTTGGACATTAAAATATATTTAATATAAGAAAAAGGTACTTTCAGAGGCAATTAGAGTCTGAAAAACATTGATATCTGGTTACAAACTCACACACAGGTCAAAGTCTTGACTTGACATTTTAGATAAGTTGAATAATGTCTGATCATAATTTCCCCTTTTGCGTGGAGGAACAGACAGGAGGCGGTTAAGCTGCTTTTACATTATTGAAGCCAATGAGACAAAGCTGCCAACTGCTAAGGCATTTAACCGCATACATTTTTCAACCAGACAGTTACCAAGCAAAACCTCAATTAGCTGTAGAGTCAAAGAAATGGGCTTCATAAGAAAAAAAAGGATCTTACAGCATAAACATTAATGCATAAATGACTCACTTCAATGCATTTGTCATTTATAGAGGAAGTTATGTTGCAGTGCAGTTTTCTGCTATATGCATCCATCATCAGAAGTTAAAATAAAAAATAAAGCACATGAGAAATAATTCACAATAAATGTACAACATCCTGTTCCTGAAATGCACAACCTAAGGCTATTTGACCTTGATCTGTAAGGTTACTAGTTAACAGTGACTCTTACCGGAGTGTTGAGTGTTGAAGGGCTGATGGAACGACGTCTCTCTGTCTCGGTGGATCTAAAGAGAAACAGGAAGAAACTGAATCAGCCTCAGCAACATGTGATCGTCACCCACAGAGAAATAATGATGCAGACGAGCGTGGCAGTTAGGAAGTATTACTCGCTACACAGGATGGGAGGCAACGATAAGACACCCTTTATAACAGCAGGCTCAAGCGTGTTCATCAGATTTAGTAGCTGCGTCTCCCCGAGGAACTGTTTGGAGAGATCTAACTTTGTCTGTTTTCAGCCATAAAAACTCACAGCCACACTGACACTAACTCTCTCTCTCTCACACACACACACACACACACACACACCCTGTCAGAGATCTGTGGTTGGCTGTAAACACACAAGGCTGGGGCTCTGCTTCCTCTGTGGTCTGAGCGTCTACACAACAGCTGTGTGTATGTGTGTGTGTGTATGTGTTTGTGTGCGTGTGTGTGTGTGTGTGTGTGTGTGTGTGTGTGTGTGCGTGTGAGAGAGAGCTGGTTTTAACTACAAAAAACCACATGCACCCCCGCTCCTCGCAACAAACACAAAAGCTTCAACAGTTTGGCTGAAGCTACGCACATTTGACTGACAGGCCTGAATGTGAAGCTAGCAGAGTCTCAGAGAAGCTCACTGTGATTTAATGAACTCCGTCAAGGAGAAGCAAGATAAAGAGGACGAGCTTTGACTTTGAATGCGTCACGCATACAGACAGAGTAAACTACAAACAGATTGGTAAACTATTAACAAAACCAGAATCCATGTTAGAAAAGACGTCAGTTGAAAACTCTGTTTTTTTTTTTTTTAAAAGGATTACTTTGACCTGAGGTGAAGCTACTGTGATGGACAATACAGCTTCCTCTTTTAAGATGTGTGAACTTTCTCCTATCCTCCTCCCTTACTCCTTCCCATTCAACTCCTAACCTGGGTAATCCCAGGTTAAGCCTGGCTCAGATCAACAGGCTTTGGCAAGGCCCTTTAAACTTGGCTGTCTGAGATTTGTACAAAGCAACTTCCAGACGCTGTGAAAACAGGTTACTAATCAGAAAGCTGCAAAATCAAGGCTGTGGAACAAAACAAAGATGTTACGCCACAGAGTCAACTCTTGACTGACATAAAAATATATGAAATGCTTTGTCATCAAACACTACATTGATGCCAAATTGAAGTGTAAATGTTGCTTTCTTCCTTTATTTTCAGCTTGCTCTACTTTGTTACTACAGGGATTCATGGACCGGCAACGTTGACAGGTGTGTATGTGTGTGTTGTAACTTGGGTGCATTTTTATATGCGATGTGTGTCAGCTGTGCGTATATGGGGAAAAAATGATTCACTAGAGGATGAAATGAAGAGAAGCAGGACACGCAGTCGCGGTTGCAGCATGCGGCTGTCCCCTTTTACATCAACGGTGTCACACAGTCGAAACAGCAAGGTGACTTCCTCCCTTCCAGACTCTGACCTAACCGGGTGTGATGGTTTCGACATTTGCTTCTTTGAATGTCTGAAAGCTTCGCATAATCAGGCATTTTTTCCTACTTTTGGAATAGGTCAGAACCCCTGAGCAAGATGGAGGCGACAGACACACGGATGCGGCGTCTACTCGATAGACTGCAAAAAGTAAGGTGTAGTCACGCTGTTTCTGTTTTAGCAGCACCGAACTGGGCAGGTTTGGTGTGTTTATGGTGTTTGTGTACTCTGAAATTTGATCACATCAAAGCATCGGACATTAATTCACACACCTGACAGACTGTTAACCTAGCAAGCTAATACTATAGCCGTCTATGTAATAGCGCTGTGCAGAAACAAAGAGGAGAAAATGATCCAAAAACAGAGACTGGGACTCATCACAGCCTCCCTACATTTAAGAATGGGTTTAAAACGCTCAGAACCTGGTTGTGCTGCTATAGGATTAGACTGCCAGGGGGCTTCATGAGATACTCTGAGGGAGTTTTTCCTCATTCAATTCAAGGGTCTAAGGACAGGCGATGTTGTATTGCTTTAAAGACTGTAAAGCCCCCTGAGGTGATTCTGTTATTTTGTGATTTTAGGCTATAAAAAATGAAATTGACTTGAGTCGACAGATTAGTGCGGTACCAGGAGCATTATCCATCATCAGAGGAAGCCACGGTATAATCCGAATGCATTTGGGGTTTTCCGGAGCCTTCCCTCGCCACTCAGGTAATACAACGTGCATGCTACCTTTGTTGGCACTGCATCGTTTGTTTTCTCCTAAAAAAGACTCATGTGACACGGTCGTGATGAACTTGGGTGCGGCATAATCTTTTTTTTCCAAGAGTCTCAGTTCGTGCTGTCCAGATTACAAGAGATCCCCAGAGTTTTCAAACTGAAAAACAGAATCAGCAGTAGGGCTACAACAAATGACTATTTTGAGAGTTGATTAATCTGTCAGTTATAGAAACGATTTATCAATAGTGCTGTTCATGAAATCAGCATTTCCCAAAGCTGAGATGCAAACTAAAAATGTCTTTTTTTTTGTCCATATTGACAGTACATAAGATTGGTGAAGCTGGGACCAGGGAATTTTGATTTTCTCCTAAAAATGACTCAAATCGATTAATTATCAAAATAGCTGACGATTAATGTCATAGTTGGCAACTAATCAACGAATCACTGCAGCTTTAGTCAGCAGCATTAGCAGTGATCCCCACTTGCGTGGCTCAGAAACACATTGTGGATTTATTGATTGGAAGCATTATATACTGATTTCTGCAGTATAAGCCCATAATACTTACAAAAATAGTAACATGCTACAAATAAAAAGAGGAAAAGAAGTCACAATATGACACAACACACTGCAGCTTTTGGTCAAAACAAGAACAGAGACAAAAAACAAAAAAAAGAGTCAGTAGTCAGGAGGTTAGGATGACTGAGTTCCAACCCACCAACAACATCACCCCTCCCAGAATGCACTGAGAGTGCGGGGGCTGAGATCACTAACTCAAATACCCCAGAGTCTGCTATTGACAAGCCTATTGAGACCCCAGAGAAACACTGGGCTCTGTTGTCCAGGAATAAAAGTGGTGCATGCACCCGTGGGTGTGTACGTGTGTGTTTGAGAAGTTCCCACTGTGACCAAACACGTTTGCATTCCCACACCTGCAGTGACAGGCGCTTTATATATCAACCGACAGCACTGTCTGCATGCACGTATAGCGGCCAACAGTGTTGCATGAGTGTGCACATATTACAAACTCTTGCATTTTTTTCCCAGTCTCACATGCACACAACACACACACACGCATACACAGATCAGACACACACACACACACATGGGCCCTTTTATTTTACAGCTGTGTTCAGATATCAAACACAGCCCACTGAGAGAGAACAAACATGCTGACGAGGAAAGATTAGCCGGTCACAGAGGGTGCCAGTAAACAAACACATGCACGCACACGTGCACGTGCGTAAAGTGAAATGATTGCAATTTTCAACAAATCACCAAAAGGCTCCATCGCTCAGAGAACAGTGACAACGGAGCTTTAACAGAAATGAAGGCATCAGGAATAAAATACCAGATCACAGCCAAAGTAAAGGAAACATTAGCTTTAAGTATTTACTAAGCTGTTAGTTGTATGTGAGCTGCAGTCACCCTGAATGTGGAAGTACTTTAGCTGCTTTAAATACAAGTCATGTTTACGCGTGTTTCTTTTATTTTGACAGGGAGCTGCGGTTGATATTATTAGGTGATAGAAGGATGTTGGGTGGACACATGATTGAAAAATTACAGAATAAAGCTTATTTCTCATTTCCAAATTAAATCAGAGCATGAACTTCTTGCGACTCCTCATTTCAGCTCAGAACTTTCACCTCTTGACCCTTGCCCCTATCGCCGCCTCTGATGTCCTCGAAAACAGATAGTCCTCACGTAATTAAAACCAGGAAAGCTTCTTTTTTTTCAAGCATGAGGAGAAATGGTAGAGATGAGTTGGTCAAATACGTTTTGTCCAAATACAAACCAAGGGACAAAAAGAGGCGACATTCAGCCAGTTATTTAAGCGGTCGGCCAACTCCACATTCATCAAATGAGCATTCCAGCCAGTCAGCGTGGAACCGAACTCCCCCCCCACCCCCGAAAGCTGGCAGCTCGGCTTCAGAACAGCCCAGTGCATATTTGTAGCGGCGGGGGAATCTAAACTGTACCCAGTAAAAACACATCTGGTTTAAAAATAAAAAATGGTGTGTGTGTGTGTGTGCGCGCGCGCTGGGACAGGCAGGGCTTGGACCGCTGCCTCCTTTTCTAAACAGGCAGGCAGCCAGAAAAGGCTCTGCAGCACTAAAGGATGCCATGGCCTGCTGAACGACTGTTTCTAGCCAGGTATGTATACACGGTGTGATCCCGGAGGGTGGGCCCTGAGGGTGAGGGTATTCTCTGTTGCAACTTGGACGGGCACTGAAAATACAACTCGCCGACTGGATGAAGGCAAACACATCACCTCCTGGGAAATTAGTTCGACACAGGATTTGTTTGGATTTTTTTATTCAATATTTTATCACTTAAAGTGTTATACCATGGTCCGGATACTCGATTTTGATTTGCTGCAGTTTGTCCATTAAGTAAGCAATAATGCCCGACAAGGTGTCCTATATCTGGGATTAATGGGGGTAAGAGGCGCGAATCGTCCGTCCGTTTATTTCTGATTACGAACACCTTGTTTGGGCATTATCCTTTACTTATTCCATCCATCCCTTAATTAAAATGTTCTACAGAGAAGTTAGAGGTCACGCTCGACTGCAAAACTGTGAGCAACTGAAGCTGACAGGGAGGAATATTGGAGCAGGATGAAGAATTGAACCAGGCGGCCTATCTGCGGTGACGCATATGCTCGTATATGCTATAGCGATGCGCTGGTTAGTATAAAAGGCTTATTCACAGTTGCTGTATTTGGTAAGTGACGCGATGATGTGTTTTGTGACTGCGGGCCGGGATAGATGCTGGGATGTGAAACGCTGCTTGGAATGAAGTCATCTGGCCCGATGCCTGTTTCCATCCGAGGCCAGAGGAAACCGTTAGTTCGGCGCTGCCTTTTTCCCACACCGTAATATCTCTCTCACTTTCTCTCTTTCACACACACACGCGCGCTCTCTCACATCTCTGCTTTCCACCCTTGAGTAAAAAGGGGAGCTGACATCAGGAACAAGTTTAGAAAGTGATAATGGACAAAAGAGAGGTGTTACATGTAGCAGAGCAAACCACTTCATGGATATTTCCCTCTTAGTAGCTCTGGCTGGTCTCTGTTCTGTTTCTAGATGTCACAGGCAACATACAGGAGTGAAAAACATGTAGGAAGAGACAATGGTATTTTATAGTCCACTAATATTAATATGCTTTTAATCTTTTCAGATCATAGTTAAGAGTCATCAGGCAAAAGGAAATAGTTCGGTTTTGAGTCAAAGTCTATATTAAATGTGTCCAGTCATGTTTAACTCATACTGATTAGCTAATAGTTTAGTCTACAGTAGATTCTTTGACTTTGGTCACTCTTATAGTTTACATTTGTATTTACTGTTTGCTGTACAGTACAGCTATAGATATATTTCAACCAAGGGCAAATAAGAGAAAAAAAATATACCTTTCCTGTTTTAACTCCTATTCGAGCAAAATTGCAACTCCAATAATTTTGTAGATTTGTAAAAGTTTCATGTTGTCACTTATAAATGAATATATGGGAAACACAGTACTATTCTCAGACTACTTTCTTTCTAATCAGAGTTCAATGGCATTCACTCCAGTGTAGCTTCATTTCTTGAAAGAAAAGTGAGTGATTTTATGAAGAAACAGTAATTAATCTTATAATATGAGATGTGACACTTTTACTGTTGAGTCACATATCCACACGGCTACTGAAAACACCTACAAAGCTACCTGGATGGTGAAAGTAGTGATGTAAATTTTATTATCATCCTACTGCTCTCTGTACCTGTAGAAATGTGGACACCAGAAGGTAGAATAAATAAAACGTTCGCATCCACAACGTCCACAGCTGAACAACTTTGGGCTGGAGAAGGTTCATCATTATTCAACGTGAGTGAGTTTGACCCAGAGCCCTTTAGCATAGACTGCTGCCTGAAAGTCAACAGGAAAATTCAAGGCTTCTATATATGTATGTATGACTATGTGTAACATTGAGGAGTAGGACTGCCCCCTTTATAGTTGGGGGCCGGGGTCCTTAACCTTCAACAACCACCAATGATGGCGAGATGATGGTCTCTACAATGGCTCAAGATAAAAAGTATTTAGACTGACAGCCAGGAAATAATCCAAAATGTGGGATTATTTCAAGGACATGTAAAGTGTAAGCGATGACCCCAAAAAGATGACACACAAAACTGGTTGCAACTAACATATTATATGTTACTTACGTTATTATAATTTATTACCACTTTTGCCCTTTGACAAGCGCTGCTACAATGATTCAATTTAGAAAGATTTTAATTATTGGGATTATTGAATCCCATTTTTTTAATTGATTATTTATTTTTTGTTATTTTTTTAAATTATTCTGTATTTGTTTTCTTCTTTCTTGTATTTTTTATTCTGTATTGTTTATGTATAAATATTAAATGTACTGCTGAGCCCTGTGAAAGGAGAACGTCTGCCAATAAAGATATTCATTAAAAAAAGGAAGATTCTACTGTGTTCAAATGGTTTGGCATTTAATGCACATTAGCTGGAGCTTAGAGAGAGAGAGAGAGAGAGAGAGAGAGAGAGAGAGAGAGAGAGAGATGTCCCAACTCTGCTGTGACAAGACATTTTAATGACACCAGGGGACTTTATATTCAGTTTTAGCTTTACAGCTTTTCAAACACGGTACTAACTACCAAATAACCCCAGAAAGACCTTAAACTGCGCCTCATTAAGTTTCACACACAGTTATTCCACAGAGATGCATAGAGTGCAGGCAGCTGTCCTGGCATAACACACGGCGTGTCCAGAAAACCACACTCCACCCCGAAATAATCATCACTTTGCGTGTGGAGGGCCACTATCAACAACCTTGCAATCATCTCCCAGGGTGCAACACAACGAAAGCCGTCACAACATCCCCAGCGGATGACTACAGGTTTGGCGGAGCGCGCTGAAGCACTTTGTGACAGTTATGATTATGTTTAACTTTTTTTTTTTCTCGAGACAGCTTGTAAGCACAAGTGAGATCAGGCCTCAGACCTCTAACTCTGTAAAACACGAACCCATACGACAAGCTCAAGCTGCTAAATCGCATGATAGAACTCACTTTAATGTATGTACTAATGTCATTAATTATATTTGACCTCCCTTTAAATGGTGGCAATCCTGTTTTTACATCTTCTACCTTGCATTTATTACTTGCCGTATTTCTTTTCATCAGTTTGAGACTGTTAACCACTGTGTTTTGGAAAGGTTCTGCCCTAATGACTGTTTTTGGAGCAGCGGCAGATGTATGATCATGCCCAACAACTTTGTTTGAAAGTGCGGATGGTTAGCCTACCTTTATCAAAACCACGTCTACAGCTCTCTCTCCCTTGGCGCAGAGACTGTACCTCCGCTTGTGTCGTTCGTACATTTTCCCTTAAATATCCAGAGCAGACAGTTTAAAAAAAAAAGAAATCCAGCAGAAAAAAACACTGGTGAGGAGAGCTGAGGCTGTCTGCTAACTAAGCTTCACATCTGGCCACAGAAGCAGCCTTCTACCAGACTCATGCTCTGCTCCCTCCCTCCTTCTCCTCTTCCCTCCCTCCCTCCTTCTCTTCTCCCCTCCCTCTTGCTTCCTTTCCTCTGTCGCCTCTCAACTTCTCTCTTGTCTCAGCCTGACTCATGTCTCTCTTCTCTCTCTCTCTCTCTCTCTCTCTCGCTCTTCCAGTGAATCAGCCAGCTAAAGTACTACATTGTTACAGTATAACAGATTACAGAAGAACATTATTACTTCAGCCAATGCATGCAAATGTCAGCCTTTTTGCTGCTGAGATTCAACACCCCCTGGTGGTTGAGGAGATACTTGAGGTGCTTTCTGGGTGTAATGCGCCATTTATTGGATTGGGCTAGTGGCCATGCCAAAAAAACAATGCAGACTAGTGATGTTACAGCATGTTATAAGAAGCAGAAATGGAGTCTCTCTTGCATTTGTGAAGATCATCAGACATCATAAGCATTGGTTAGGAGGTACAGGAGGACCCGTATTGCCTATAACAAACGGTGCAGTGGGCGTCCTCAAACAATGACAGCATGCAAAATACGCTATATCTAGCAGTGTAGCATTAAAAAAAGAAGAGGAAGTGCTTGTGTTTGACACAAGGGTTATCTGTGAATGTCTGTGTTTCAGCGACTGCTCGAAGGACATTGCACAAAGTCGACCTCTATGGACGACGTCCAAGGAGAAAACGATTGCTCACAAAACTGCGCAACTAATATGTGCCAAAGAAAATGAAAATCAGCCTGATAATTACTGGCAGCACATTTCCTGGTCAGATGAAACCAAACTAAATTGGTTTTGATCAGATGAAGCCCGACATGTTTGGCGCAGGCCCTGCCAGGAGAACCCTGGTGACTGCATAGTGGCCGTAGTAGCCAGGTCCACCGCAAACATGCCAGCTTGTTTGGTCTCCTTTTGGAGGATATACACCGCCCTGCTCGATTAATACTGTTTAGGGCTGCAGCGAACAAATATTTTAATAATTGAATGAACCATGAATTATAGAAGTGATTAATTGATTAGTTGTTTGATTGATAAAATGGTGTCAAATGTTAATCAGTGTTTCTCAAAACTTTCAACCTGAAATATCTATTTTGTCCAGACAGACAGTCCACAACCCAAAGATCATCCGTTTTCTTTTATAGAAGACTAACGAAACCAGAAAATAAGATTTGAGAACATAAACCAGAGAATATGGACATTTTTTTACTGAAAAATGACTCAAATTGAAGTAAACGCAAAATTAAATGTCAATGATTGATGAGATTAATGTAAAAGGAGGCAACGAAACCATTAACCAACTAACCATTGCAACTCTGATACTGTTACTAAAGCAAATTCAACGAACCACCCCACGGCAGCAATCTTGGCCATTTACAAAAATGCCTCCATGGCGCTCTTCTCTCAGTCCTCGTATCAAACCTGCCCGGTATTGGATCAACGGTTGTGATCGGCCCGAACAGAGCAAGGTCGCCTGCAAATCAATCTCAACAGGAGGAAGGCCAGATGTGGCTGCCAGAGCAAATATAACATAAGCTCGCAGACTGTCTGGTTCCCAGGCTAATCATCCATGCCCCGGGGAATTGAATCAGTCATGAAAAATAATTATATATATATATATATATATATATATATATATAGATAGATAGATAGATAGATAGATAGATAGATAGATAGATAGATAGATAGATAGATAGATAGATAGATAGATAGATAGATAGATAGATAGAGAGAGAGAGAGAGAGAGAGAGAGAGAGAGAGAGAGAGAGAGAGAGAATGGATACTCAGATTCTAGTCAGACATTCTGTTTACTTCATCTAGGATTTCTTTGAAAATTCATAAACAATTTTGAATTATCACCCAGCCCGAATTATTTCTTACTGCAAGATACTAAGAGTGTAGAAAGTCCTCAAACAAGTTCAATTCCTTTTGATGATCAGGGTGCAGCACCACAGCTAAGTGTTGGGTTATGGTCGATCAGAGAAAAGTAGATTATTAACTGTACCCATAGCCACCCTTGAAAAGTGACTTAAACAGCTTGACAAAAGCTTCTAAAACATTTCATTTACTATCATATTGTTTCACATGTTCAAAGCTTTGTAGAACTGCAAAAAACAGTCATTTAATTGATTATATTAATCAACAACTGGTTTGATAATCGATATGAGTCATTTTTAAGAAGAAAATCTCCAAATTCTCTGGTTCCAGCTTCTCAAATAAGAGTCAACTCATCAGTTGTGGACAGTTGGTCTATCAAAAAAAATACATTCTAGCTTGCAACACACACACACACACATATGGAAAAAAGAATGGAGCTCTGCCAAATGGCATTAACCACTAGCTAAACTACGCTCTTTACTCTTTCACAGTTTCTCCTCATTGTACCATCTTCAATAGCCAGATGATCAATTGTTACATGAAGTAATCACAGAGAAACAGGCTGATTTCTTTTCATCAGTCATTTCTTCTGTTACAGGGTCACGATTCCTCCATATTTAGATGTTCTTTTTTTATCTCCACTGGGAGGTGCAAAGGAGCTAAGCTATATATATATATATATATATATATATATATATATATATATATATATATATATATATATATATATATATATATATATATAAAAAACACATTAATTACCTAATATATAATTATTATAATGAGTATGCCAATTTGGTCATTCAAAAGTGTAACTACTGGACGCACTCTGGAGGGTTCATGTTTATTCATCATATATCACATCATATGTTTAAGTTGCATACAGGAATCATATGTCCTATGTTATGACAGTATAAATCAAGTTTAATGTTCATGCTTAATGAACATACTAATCAGGTGAATTTGATGAATGTCACATCTTTTTAGTGTCAAACTCTGCACATACATCATTCTGCACATTACTGCCTTTTTCTAGCTTTTGGCTGTGGCGTCCACTCATTTGATGAGCTTTTACCTTTGGAAACAGGAGGTAAAATCTAACCTCCAAACTGTAATACAATTGTTGTCAGTGATGCGTTGGCTGCATCCCAAGTCTCTTATTTCCATCCAAGTTTCTATCACCTGCTTTCCTTCCTGGCATCTTATTTACTGAGGAGAGACTGGAAGAACCGATGCGAGGAGAGAGAAACGAGGTAATATCATGAAGAGACATGAAAGGTTGGTTCCTCCGAAGCGTCACCCGTGAAGCGACGGCGGTTTCTGATACCGGTGGCAGCTGGTCACAGCTGGATCGGCTCTCACTCGGCTTAAACAGCTATAGCGAATTTAGACACGAGTTTGTTTTTTATCTGCACACGTGTGGTCACTAATAAAGCTGCGCGGTTATCACAGTCTCTCTGTTGTCTGTCACCTGTTTAGCAAACACCTGCGTGTGAATAAAAATGGAATTCAAAGGAACCGTTTCTACTCGAAGTATGTGTCCATATTCATTATTTGTGGGAAGTTTGGAGGATACGTCTCCTCTTTGTGGACTGGCACAGAGGCAATGTATAGAATGCACAAAAGAAAGACTTCATGACATTTTATGATTTTTCTTATCTTTACTAATTATAATCTCTATAATTACATTTCACACACTCTGTAACTACTCTATTACATTTCATACTGATATATTTTGTAGGTAAGTTTGCTTGATGCGTCTCCTCTTTGGGAAGCACCTCCTGCCGCAGTGTGTTTAACACCAGCATGGCTCCAAGTCGCTGGTTCATCACAGAAATTGCAGGAGATTTCAACAGGATCATATGGCAGGTCATTAAATACTCTCTGGGCAAGAGGCTACATCACCCTCTGCTGGCGACCCCAGCATCCTTCAGCCTCCAGTATGTGTGTGTATCCTTGCGTAGTCAAACATCTGGCATTAAGAACAAGCCACTGACCTAAACCGCAACCCAGGAATAAGCAAAGCCACTCCAGTCTATGGCTGCTGAGGAATCTGTCAGTCAGCAACATTTCGGAGTAAGGCTGCATCTACTAGATCGCATCCATGTGCTCAGTGACTGAGAGGCAGTAAATGAACAAATGAAAAGATACAAAAGTTGTTTTTTTCCCTTGAATTAGGAAAAGTCCTGTTGCATTTTAGAGTAAAGTGAATCTAGAGGTCTTCTTAACTGCGACAGGTGACATATTCCCCAATAATCATAATTGGAAAGCAGTTTTTTTGGAGTATTTACATTTACCTGAGATGTTATGCAACCCCTGGCTATTCCTGCCAAACTTTAAGAAAAAGTGGAATTTTTTAATAAAATGCTCTACGTTCACAGTTAAGCTGTGGAAAAACTTCAGCTTTCTGTTGCAATATTTAGGTACATTTATATGATCAAATATTTAATGGAAAAGAAGAAGCAGAAGTGGAACTATATATCCCCCCCAAGTGCCTCTGAGAATGTGAGTCTGTAAATGACAGATATTTGGGTGTGAATGCATGTATCAAAACCCAATATTTAATTTGATGAACATGTATTTTCAAATAAATCACATTTTTGGACAAATGCAAGAATTGTGTGTTCTCAGTGTGTTCTGTAAGGTGCAGTATAAGATCAAATTTATTTGGAATTTAAATCCTCTTAACTTGAAATAGGAAATCGTTGAAACTTAACCTTCTATGAATTACAATAATGCAGAAATATGTTGCCTTTTGAGTCCCTAAGGGGATTTCTGGGATGGATCATGTTGAAACACCAAGTAAAAAAAGTTAAATCAGACAAATTGACGCTGAGCCAACTAGAACATTGTAGTATAATCAACTTTTTTAACTTAACAGTTTTGAATTTAAGCAACCTAAAGTTGTGTTACCTTTGCTTTTGGACTCTCATTTGCAAGTTAAACCGACTTGAAATGCCT
The DNA here is from genome assembly GCA_030544235.1 of Lepturacanthus savala. NCBI lineage: Eukaryota > Metazoa > Chordata > Actinopteri > Scombriformes > Trichiuridae > Lepturacanthus > Lepturacanthus savala. The sequence goes on along the minus strand of CM060462.1, from coordinate 8,793,594 downwards.
TAGAGTGTAATTTCATCAACAATGACTCAGCTCTGGTAATTAGTGATGTTGTTAGTTACACCTGTGTTTGACAAGTGTGTTTGTGAATATGATTAAAAAAGAAAAAACTGCACTAACCAGTCTATCACTCTTTACTTATGTCATTTGGTTAAGCGGACACAATCTAATCTAATCTAATCATGAATGATCGATTGGCTTTAACGCCCTGCTGCTCACACAACTGCACCGATCACGTCTTAACACTAAATCTGGCTCAGGATCTGAACTTAGCTGACTGTTTGTTCACAACATCTTCCTGCCAAAGGTTACTTAGGGTGTTTCGAGGGTTTAGCAAACAATGACTCAGCGCGAATGATTAATCAAAACCTGGGCGTATAATAAAGCGGAGCACATCAGCTGAGAGCCGCTATGGAGATGCTGAGCTTACCGTGGAGAAGTCTGCTTCCTCTGCTGGATCATTCTCTTCATTTTCTTCCTCCCCTGCACCAATTACAGTGTCTTCAGACATGATGATATCCACCTCTGGAGAAATTCACACAATACAATGCAATCAGTGAAATGGAACATCCGCCAAACTAGGAATCAATAACAAGTGTTTAGAGTTAAGGTAACTTGAGACTTGTCTGTTAACAGTAAAGTGGCAGCTTTTGTCTTCATAATATCGTTGCAGCCTATAATAGTGATGTTATGTGTTTTTATTTGCCAGTAAAACGTCATTATAACAGCAGATCCCCAATCGCCAAGTGAAGGTACTGTATCTGAAATGGATCGAAGCGATTTTATCTCGGTAAGTGGATTTGTGTGGGGTTGTTTTTCTCTCAGAGTCATGCAGCAAAATCGTTTAATGCTTACCTACTCGTTGTTGTTCTGCCATGGTCATTTGCCAGTGCAACAAAAATAAGGCTGTTAATTAACTTTCATGCTTTTTTCGATCAAAATTTTAGGTTTTCACAACCAAGGGCTTGACTCACATCTGGAACTATCACTCCCTTCCCATTAGGTTTTCATCTAAGGTACAAGTTCCTCATTTACTCCAGTAAATGGGACAGACCTTAGAGCTTAGAGCTTGGCAAATGGAGATATTTTACTCTACAAACCTGGGGTGAAGTAAGGGAAGGTTATGGCTCCCATCACTGTACATTATGACAAAGTGTTACAGTCAAGTGAGATTTTAGTGCCGCTTCACAGACATTTGTTAAATTGATAAGGTTAAGAGACACAACTACGACACAGAGCTGTTTCATTGTGGCATTTGTCACCTGGTTTGTTTCTTTTTCCTTTGCTGCGTCTCATTCTTCAAAATTGTTGTATTGTCCAAACAGACAGAAATCAATTTTAAAATCAGTCATTGGTGTATTGTTTTTCCTTCCCAAGGTTGGTCTTTTTTGGCCAATCAGACCAGGGCATAATTCACTGGAGTCACATTTTGATTTTCAAATCAGAAAAACAACAAAACTCTTGTCTCTTGTCACCTCAGGATGTCAGCTGATGCTGGGCCATGCGCTGTCAGGCTGTAAATACATCCTCCCGTTCATAATGACACCACACGCTGCGTGACGCACAGCACCAGCCTTGCCCTTGACCTCTTTTTATTGGACTTCGGTCCAGTACAATAATTCCTGATGAGTGAAAATTGCAGAGAGAGGAGTGCTGGAAGTTCACTTAGAGAACGGAGGCTCTGCAGGGCTCACTTCCTGCTTCCAGCTCGTATCAGCTGGCCTGTGCGTGTTTGTTTTAGAGAACCCAGCCTTGTTGCTGTAGCCTTTGCAGCTCACATGCACCTGTAATGTGACCGTGCCTGCCGACATGTACTGTAGCCAGAGTGCATGTTTGCATGAGACACAGAGAGACTAATACAGAACAGAACATATGAATATTAATGGAAGTGTCAGGTTATACATGACTTTAGTTACCAAAGATCTTGCTCAGAATTTCCTCTTTTATTATCGTTTTTTCTTTTTTTTAATGTTTCATGTTGATTTTGTCTTTTAACAAAGAAATATGAAAGCCACAATCGCTCTTTTATGGATATTCTGCAATTTTGTTGTCCCCAAAGTACAAACTGAACTGGACGAGAAAGCTTTTAGGTTTTTAGCACCTAATGCTTGGACTGAATTACAATCGAAACTTCAACTTAAAGCTCTCATTATATTGAATGAGTTTAAGCTATCATGAAAGGACTGCGGTCTGCCATGTTCTTATGCACATGTGTAAAATGAGCAAGTTTTATACTGTGAATTTTATTTTTTATTGTGTTGTTTACTGCTGTTAATGTTAAGGTGCTGATTTTCCTTCTTGGCCAGGTCTCCCTTAAAAAGAGGTGTTTAATGGGACTAAACCTGGTTAAATAAAGACTAAATACATAAATAATAGCTTTATGCTAAAAGCCCATTAGAAAGACAACCAGCAACCAAAAGGAAGCATTAAGTTGTAACAAAGCATGTCAGTACAACAGCATTATACCGCAACAGAGGAGCACAATTATGACGAGCGTTTAGCTTGGCGGGGCTATTGCCATTAATCATCAGCGGAGGACTGAATCTAATTAAGCATATTTGTTTATAAATAAGACTTTGACAAACATATTGTCCCTGAGATATATGTGTGTGCTGAACTAGGATAAACCTTAGCTGAGAAACATTGGTGTTCCCCCACCTTGGAGAGGACTGCCGTGGCCCTCCAAGGCTCCGCCTGATGCATCGAGAGCCTTTTGGTTTGGCATCATCTCGCTGTCAACGGGAGGTTCCTCAGACGCGTTGTCCAGAAAAGATGACGCGACGCATTCAGAGGGGCTTAATCCCTCGCCCGATGACCTTTCCCCACCTGCTGTCTCTGCAGAGTCTTGTATGTGTAGCGGTGCAGCAAACTGCTGGTTTACACTCCCCTCTGCCAAGGCCACAGATTTAATATCGGTCTCTGTGGGCTGAGCCTCTCCTTCAACCAGACCAGTCATTTCACTCTCCTCTGGACTGGGTAAGACGCTGTTGGTGACCTCCGAAGCAGGATGCTCAACCTCTGTATTCAGGTCAGAGTCGCCGGCGTTTCCAGCTTCATTCTCATCGACCTGCAACGTCAGACCTTCGCCACTCTCTGACGAGGTTGAACCCAACGACAGGTCCTCTTTTGGGAGCTCCAGGGCCACTTTTTCTTCTGGCCCCTCGGGATTTGAAGCCGCCATTGATTGGAAGCGAGGTGACAGTTGTGCCTCAGGCTCAGCGCCAGTTCGACTGTGGTCTGTCACGAACAGTGCCCGAACACTGCCGGGCTCGCTGCCTTCACTGGGTTTCATATCAATTTCTCGCTCAATATCAAATCCTACCAACGAGATTTCTACAATCCCTGCGTCAATCGAGTCCTGCCCCTCCACGCTGACGTTTTCCTGACTTTGGTGGAATATGTCCGTCGTGGAGCTTCCGGCCGATCGGAAACTGCTGTCGTCGTCGCTGGAGAGGCCGTGGCTGACCCCCAGATCGACAACGGCGTGTAGATCACAGGAGCTGGGCATCGGTGGATCTGTCCAGATATCTTTCACAGAGATGCCTACAGATGTTTCTCCAGTTCTCTCAGGTTCATCCATAGACAAACATGCACTTTCTACATTGTATCCAGAAGGTTCAGCTACATTTCCACCATCTTGCTCTTCGTTCCTCGTCCTTCCAGCAGAGCTCCCGATTTCTGGAGTGGAGCCCCGCCGCTGCTCTGCAGTGTAATCCCTACCAGCTGTTTCCTGGTTTTGTTCCAGGCTGTTTGTGTCTGGTGGAGGTTCCCCCTCGTGGAGGCCTTCTATCAGGAGACATAGAGCGGCAGATTCTGACTCCTCGGTTACATCACCCCAGCAGCGTGATGCGTTGGGGGGGTCCTCCGGGTTTGACACAGCATCTGTTAACCCTACGAGATCCGTGCTCTCCTCTGAAGAGAGTCTGGCACAGAACTCCCGTTCAAGTTTCACCTTCTTTGCTGCGCTCTCGTCATCCTGGCAGCGCTCCTTCATTTCAGAGTCGGAGGTGTCCGATACCTCAGAGCCCTCTGACGAAGGGGACTGGCCCATGACTGAACCTATCGCGTCTCCGCTCGGTGTTATCAGATCTGTTGTCCCTGAATTGGTCTCCTCCTCTCTCCTGCTCCTCCTCCTCCTACTCCTCTCTGTGCTGTCCTCTGTTTCCTGCTCAGATCTATCCTCTCCCTCCACGGCCTCCTGTCCTTCCCAGATCACAGCCTCCCCTCTATCAGTTTCCTCCGTCTGTTTACCACTGTCTCCCGGTGGTGGGGTTCCCACACCAAGGCGCCCCCCTTCTTCTTCCTCACTCCGTGCTCCTTTGCTCCTGTCACACAAACTCAAACTCTGGGTGGAAACAACAGGCTGTTCCCAGTTCCCGTTTCCCTCCTCCTCCTCCTCCTCCGTTTGGCAATAATCTTTCTCAGTGTTTGCACTGAGACACACCCAGTCGTCTGGGGGGCTGAGGCCATGCTCCTGGGGGCGTACTTCTGACTTGGGAGCACTCACGGGCGAACTCCGGTCTCTCCCCGCACTCCCAGTTCCGACATGCCCACAATCAATACTACAGTTGTTTTCTGTCGAGCGGTTTTCTCGCCGGCTCCCCCGGGTCGTTGCATCCGGGCGCTCTGATGCCGTGGCGGGCGACCGCAGTTGCTCCGGCCAAGTTATCTCACTTTCTACACCATCACAGCACTCGGCAGCCGTGTGCAGAGAATTAAACTGCAGCTCCAGTACAGAAACTCCCTACAGAACACAGAGAAGGAGGAGGATAAACGTTAGCTTTTTTTTCCCCTCAGAGAAACTAAACAAGCTGCTCTCTACTTCTTATCAATCTGCAGCTCTGTGATTGCATAAGGTGTTCCACCGGTTAGACAAACGGAGCATGAAGGTTAAAAAAATGAGAGCGGTGAAAAGACAAACAATCCAACAATGTTCAGCAGGGACGCGGCTCCTGGATGGGAGTGCGGACTGGGAACAGGGCAGGGCAGTGTGACTCACCTTGGCATGAAGATGGCATACTAAGTGCAGCAGCTGCTCGACGCTCCTCTGAAGGGTCGGCAGGTCACGGCCGGGGGAGGCGCTCAGCGTCAGGGTGTGCGTGTTCAGCGTGGGAAGGTGGCAAACTACCCGCGCGTCCGCAGGGGCCGGCCGCGCAATCCCACTCCCTCTGTCCGTCTCCGCATCCTGCTCAGCCCTGCCGTGAAATAAACACTTAGATCATCCCGAAAGGGTCCGCGACGTGATTGGCTAATGAAGCACGGGACTGCTTTCAAGAGAAGGTTTCAACAATGATGTCAACCGTTTAACATTCCCACTTTTTTCCTTCGATAATCCACTTTTATTACTGTTCTATATTTTTTCCTTTAATTTTAAGAGTGGTAAATGCTGCGGTTGTTACATTAGTCCTATCCTAGCTGTCAGGTAGTAAAGCAGCTAGTAAATGTTGAAAAGTTCCAGAAGCTGTGGCCTGGGCAACCAAAAGTGTTATTTTCTTCCCTGTGTGTGTCTGCAGTGGTAAAATACACCCTGCAATATGAAACTTAAAGAGACCACTCCTAGTTGATAAGCTTTCCGAGAAAACTTTACTACGTCTGCAGGGTTTGCAAGGGCTGAAGGTACTGTAAAAGTATGTTGTGTTTTTTTTTGTTTGTTTCATAAAGATAGTGCTGTAAAAAAAAAAAAAAAAAAAAAAAGGGAGACACCTCCCAGTCAGACAGATCTGTTTGCGTAACGATGGGCGGACTGCTTTAGCTCCGAGGTCTGGCAGCTGAGGTCACCGGCAAGGCTGCGAGTGACTTCACTTTTTTTCATGAGGGAAATGTAATTACCGACACATAGAGAGGGAGCCATTATAAAAAAAGGCGACTGGTAAAAGGCGACTTGTAAAAAAAAAAAAAAAAGTGCACGCCGGCCAGCGTGCAAAGCTCACTAAAGCGGTAGTTATCTTTTCAGCTTGTGGCATCTTCATTTTTGGGTTAAGTGAGAGCTACTCTGTGGATGATAAGTGGAACGCTTAAAAGACATGAAAGGGGTCCGTTTCAACTCGCTGAGTCTCGGTTCATTTACCAAAAAACCCTCCACACCCCCCTCCTCTGCAGTTTAATGTTTCACTATAAAGGGATGAGAAGAATTTGACCTCACTAGTCACTCGGAAAGAAGGCATTATTAGAGATAATGCCTGACAACTGCAAACAAAACACATGCCATCTCCTCGCCACTTAGATCAGCAACGCCGCAGTGTGTGTGGATTTCAGGAGTCGAGTGCGAGGGTAGTACAACAGGTCAGTAAACACAGCAGCGGCCTAGGCTTTTGTGTCGTTGGAATAGTTTCTCTATCTCTCTGGATTCCCATGGAACAATAATGGCGTCCCCACAACTTTTCAATTTGCCCCTTTAACTGTCCCGAACCGCGGCTGAAAAGCGCTAAGCTCGACGGTGATGTGGCTTTGTGGCGATGTTCTCTGGTTACTTCTATTGTTCCCGCGCAGACAACACACAAACAAACGTTTGCCCTGAAGAGCCTGGAGGAACCACGCCGGTCGCCCTCTGATATGTTGACACGGGACTGTTTGTACAGAGAAGAGGGCAATGTTCACTGAAACTAAATATGACTGTGGCGTGTTGTGTAGAAAGAGCCTTTTCAGCTGAAACTAAGAATGTTACGTCTTATCAACATCAGTGGCTTAATGCTGCACATCAGGAGATTTTCCATATTTTACAACTTGTTATATTCAGATTATCAATATGTTCATCTTCTCTAATGCTTGATTAAGCGGACTAAGTAAGTGTAAATACTTTGTTACCTAACTTTATAAGAAAAAAATGTAGGTACCTATACTTTACTGGAGTAATTATGTTTCAGGTGACTTTTTCCTTCTACTGCTTACATTTTTAATATTGTAGTTACCCCTGTTTCATTCTGACTTGTATTTCATGATGACTGTCGAGCCAAAAAGTGATTTTCAGCGGCCTGTGGCCTAAATCATAACAAATTCAGTTTTTTCTCTGTTAAAATATATTTAAAAGGACAGTACAAGACATAAAACATTTTCTTTCCTGCCAAAAGGTGATTCCAGCTAATATGTTGGGAGTTAAAGGTTGATTCTCAGAATCACTTGATCTCATTCTTGAGTGTTATATTTAATAGACTTTCGCTCTCTCACTCTCTATTACCTGTTCAAATACATTTAAAGGGACTAAACACAAAACTGCAATATCTAAAAAAGTAATTTCAGCTCATTTGTTTTGACTGACAGGCAACAGATTTTTTTTAAAATAATTTTTACTTATTTAAGTAGTTTTGAAACCAGAACTTTTACAATTTTACTTGTGTAAAAGGCTTGAGTGGATACATTAACTTCAATAGAAGCATTTTTAAACCCGAGTATTTATACTTCTACCTTCTTTTGACACCTCTGTTAACAGTTCTTATATTTAATTTTTGAATATATTGACCTTCTCTAATGTTTGATTGTTCTTCTTGTTGAAAACTGCATTGCAATACCTATTACTGTAACAGTTTAACTATTAATTAAACGATTAATGTAATTATTATATAAAACAGCTTTTGATGGTTAAAGATCAGTTTGTCTCTTACTGCGTGAGGAGCTGGTGAAGGCATGTGTGTCCGCGCTGTGCCGCAATGGCTGCGGGGGTGTGGCCTTGTCTGTTGGCCAGTCGCAGGGCTTCTCTCGCTCCAGGCTGCCGCAGCAAGAAGTGCGTAACCTGAAAGAGACCCCGACGTGCTGAAAAGTGCAGCAGAGTCTCCTGAGGATCCAAGTCTGAGCAAGAAGGAAAGAGAGAGACAGACACAGAGAGAGAGGATGAGAAATAGAATAAATCTCAAAACAATCACACACACACACACACACACACAGAAAAGACAGAAACAGAGAAGCACCAGAGAGCACAGCAATCCTGGCAGCAAATTTGTTGTCCAGTCACAGACATACCATCACACGCTGCAGCTTGGCAACACCCCAGTGCTGCTTAATTAAACCAGTCCAGAGTCTACAGTGACCTAGTTATCAACGGACCTTTTCTCATTTGCTAAACGATAAAACCGCAGCTCGTCTCCGTCTTGTTTTCAACAATGGAGCAAGAGAGGAATTTTTAGGCCAATGCTGCCATTTTATCCAAGCAATTGTGCCGGGCCGATTGTATTTTTAAACCGTGAAAGCACAAAACACACCCCTGTATTACCACAGTGTGCAATAGTGTCTGATACAGCATCTGAAATTTGGTAATGAAATGACCATAGCAGCAACGACAGCAACAACAACCGTGCGTGTAATGAAAACATTTCATTTTCAGAGGTGAGCAACACTGAGACTGATAGCAAAGATTAATTTGATTGGAGATTAATTATAATCAGAGTATAGCAAAACAAGATTTTAAAGGAGTAAATCCTGATGTAGAATTCAGCAAAGCTCTGTTGCAGATTTAATTTAGTGAATCCAACTTTACTGATGTAAGACAAAATTAAATAGAGCTTAATCAATATTCAGATGGTTGCTTACCCAAATCAAAATGGCTGTAAAATGGTGGATAAATACTTCTGAGTGTCATAACCTCCACAAGATGTCTCATTCCACAATTTAATCCATCCACACGGACATTTCTTTACAGAGGAAGTCGCTCTACCGGCTTCATGTGCCACTGAACAACTGTCATAGGAATGAAGATATTATTATACATTCATGAGCTCAGCAGTGAAGCTTTTAATTCTCCTAATTTGAGGGGAAAAAAACTGTTGGCCCCCAATTAATGGAGCAATATGGCCAAGTTATATTAGATTTTAAAAAAGGGGTTGCCCAATCTGTGTTCAAAAAGGCTGCCATTTTTAAGTTAAACCTCCATTCGTTTCTGCAACCTAGCACCAGACTCTATTTTTAATTAAAATACATTATTGGCCCCATATATCAGTCAAACCCTTAACAACTCCATCAAACACAGTAGCCCTCCCTTATACGCATCTACAAAGACAGTAATGGAGATTCATGGACACACACACACACACACACACACTTTCTGCCAAAGCAACTGGTTGTTAGTGCAGCTCCCTGCTGCAATAAATCTAAATTGAGTGACTGTTAATTCATAGATCTTCTCATCTCAGATTGATTCTGAATAATTAAAACTCTCTCTATGTGTTGACTGGGTAAGAACTTTTAAAACACTTTGGTAGTTGCCTAATCTTTGCGGTTGATAAGATTCAATTTAAAAGGTAATACATAAATATGAGGTAAGCTTGTTGAAAAGAGTAGAAAATGAGTCCTGGAGTTCAGGGAATTATTAAATTAAATTAATTGAAACATGGCACATACCAATAATTCAATGTGGGCGTATAGATGTGTTCAGACTGATAACAAACATAAAATTTTGGGCAGATTAATAAAAAGACCAGTTACATGTACTTCTTCCCTCTTTTTATTATGTGTCACCACAGCAACTGCATTTGATATAAATTAAAAAAGATTCAGCATTTCACATCAATGAGGTCTTACAACTTTCCAGTGGATTGGCTCTACCTGCTAAGAGTAACATTTAAGCATATAAGGTTTATAATGTCCTGTTGCCAGTAGGTGGCCCTATGACAATGAGTCATATTGACGCTGTCCAGCCTGGAACTGTTCTTAAACATGAGACCTGGTTAATTTGCCACGTAGCCATGGTAACACTCACAAGCTTTACCACATATTAATATCAAGGGCTTTAGTTGAGACAACACAAATTTGAAGCCCCACCAGTAAGGTCTCTAGGAAGAGTTCATTTAAAGTATGATGACTGTAAATGGCATCACTTCTTGTTGCCACTAGATGATGTTATAACTCTAAATCTCTTGTATCCCAGTAATGAGTAATTTGTATCGCTGTTACAAACAACAACTTCCTGTTTCTGGGGAAACATCGAAATATGCCACTTTACCACAGCAACAATGATGCATGAAACTTCACAAAGGTCTTTAGAAGAGAGAAAATGGAGTAAATAGTGATTTTGGTACCAGTCAATTCAAAATGGCGTACTTCCTGTTGGACTTAAGGTATGTATCCAAGAGACTTTTTTGTCTTATTTCTTTGTCTTCACCTGATACATGTGTGTACCAAATTTTGTTCATCTACTACAAAGTAAAAAGAGAGGACACCGACTTTGAAAGTTGTTTCCTGTTACCAGTAGACGAGCATAATGACTGAGTCAATATCTTAGTGAGTCAATATGTTTCATAAGTCACTTGTGAAACATAAGCAATTCGTTGCAGCTTCGACAAAGTATGCATACATTTTGCAGCACCGTCCAGTAATAACATAGGAAAAAGCCTTTAATACATTTTCATCTCCAATGTCTGATTCAGCCTGAATTTGAAGTTGGTGTGATCTGGGGCCCGATTTTATTCTTTTGGCAAGGGGGTGCTACAGACCCATAGTACCAAACTCATTAATGCAAACCATTAAATCCAAAAAAAAATTCACCAGGTGTGGTTTTTGTGCAAAAACCTGGTGACTTTTGGGATACATTTAGGGGTAAAAAGGTGAGAGGAGGTGAGAGAAGAAAAAGAAAAGAAAAGGAAAAAGAATCCTTACAGATACGACAGAGTTTGACTTGCTGTTTGCAGGCTGGAGCCCTAATAATAACCAGAAGAAACACAATAGGGCCTAGTTGAACACTAGAGCAGGGCTCCATAGAATCCTTTTCCATTAGGAGCAAATTTCTCAGAGCCCAAGCAATAATATTACAAGTGTGAGAAATTCTGTACGCTGGGTTTGATAAAATCTAAGCCTCATCTTACAAAATACTATTTTAAAGCAAATTTATCATATAACATACCTGCTCAGCCTTCACGAGATCCATCATATCCACACAGCCACTCTCAGCTGCATGTATAATGATTTTTAAACCGCCTCTAAACCCTACTTAATAGCCTGTTTAAAATTCACCAATATGGGCAAGTCAGCACAATGGTGATTAAGAATAACATTGTTTTTGTTCTTTTCAAATGTGTTAACGGTACCTAAGTGAAACCCCTGTGGTTCAGAGGGAGCGATTGGAGGTACCCGCCCCACCCACTGCCAACATGAAAAACAGGCTGCTGGACAGAGTTTGAGCAGAAAGAAGACAGCAGGGTTAAAAAAAAAAAAAAAAAACTGGATGGATGGCTGCCCTATTCTCATAGTTGACAGGATCTGAATCTAACATTATTGTTACATCCTCTGCTCTTGAATTTTCCTATTCCTTAACCCATTTTGCGCACATGTGCACAATCAAAAATAACAATTCGCATTACATCAAAACCAATTTGCAAAATGTGAGAAAATGCTCACAGTCTGCAGCCCTGTAGAGGCTCAGCTCTAACTATCACAACTTTAGTACTTTAGTTTATCTTGTGTTGCAGAGTCAGAGTCAGCCATACTCAAACTAGTTGGTATGTGGTTATTTATAACAGCAGAAATTACAGGAATGAGAAAGATTAAACAAATCTACTGTTGCTGAGAAATCTGTTGTTTATTAGAGCGTCTGTGGTTTTCTTGCTGGCTATCATTTGTTAACCGCCTGTGAACAGAAGATTTTCTTTCTCCAGCCAGAGTTATTTGAGCAAACATGGAAAATGTGTTTTTCAGGAAGAGGCAGATGAGATTAACCGTTCTAATCTGAGCCCTCTATCATTTCTTCTAAAGCCGTTTTTAAATTATAACTGTGCCGTGCGCAGGTTTCTCCAGAACCAAAATGATAGAATCACTCGGGGAAAAGGTTTTAAATCATGTTGAAAACCAGATAAAACTAGATCTGTAAAAAAAAAAAAAGAAAAAAAGGGAAAACACAATTTGGTGTCAGCATATCAGCAGCACAATTATCATTAGGCAGCGTTTACAAAGCCGGTCGTGTCTACTGATGAGAGGCTTCACTCCATTTACCGCGAGCCAGCCTGCCCTGACGAACCTCAAGCTAATTGGTTAAATTTAATGCTCCACTTGGCCGAGCTGGGCCCGACTGGAATGTGAGGTGCCAAACAGCAGCGGGAAATGCTAAACTGCTAGGTTAGATGGTGGTTCCTCAAAAAACTGTTTGGCAAATCACACATATCAGGTTTTAGGTTTTATGGACAGCTCGGATCTACGTGTCGTTACAGCGAGCTGCTGCAGTGCACGAGTCACAGTGAAAAGGCATCTTCAAAAAGATTTATGGCAAATTGTTTTCTGTTGATCGACAAATATAATAACTGACATTGTGTAGAAGAAGGATGCATTGTACTCAGGCAGCCGAGCTAGTTCTGTGAAGTGGGCACCCCACGTAGAAATCAAAATCTGGATAAATATGGTGTTGTGTTTTAGGGTTGAATTTGTGCCACAAACATTTGAATTTGTGCTGCTTTGTGCTCTTTCTTTTCTGACGTGTGCCTTTGAAATCAATAATTGCGCTGTTTTCTATGTTTCTGTATTATATAGTAATCTTAAATCGACCCATATTCATGAAAATATGTAATAGCGACACCAACAGGCACAATAAAGACCATTATTTAGCAAGGAGCGCTGCAAAATCTCTCTCTGAGTGTGACTTGGTTAGCTCCAACTATAAGGTTATTTTTTATTGTGCCTGTGGGTGTCTATTTTTCACATTTTCATGAATTTGGGTGAATTTGTAGTTACTAAACCTTGATATATATATATATAGATATTATATGACTCACCCAACCACACAACCGCTCTCTTCTGTCAGTCTGTTCGCTCCCTTCGAGCATTGAGACTATGGTGGATAAACTTTTAAAATAACCATGACTTTCTCCATTTTCAACCAATTTTCAAACCGCTACATAGTTATAATTTGAAATAGTTACAATTATAGAATGTCATATAAAAGAAAAATCATGTATGACAGTTAAAGTGAAAGTTGAAAAAGCTTCATTACAATGAATAACATTGCAATGACAATTAAATGAAAAGTCATTCTCTGTCATAGCGATGCTAATTATGTGTAACAAAAAAAAAGATTTGAAAATCTATCTTAAAAGTATTTTTGTCTGTGCAAATCTCTCACTTTATTGCAGTTAGAGATCCAGATTACAGCCGGAGCTGGACCGTCACAATATGGCTGCCACTGAGGGAATTCGGCACGTAGCCTGATCTGCTCCCTTGTTACTGAGCATGGGCTGCAAGGGTCCTAACATTATTGTAGATATAAATATATATATTAAAAAATCTAAGATAGCAAAATTATTGATTATAATGGCACAGATTAGAAAAGAAAGGGGACTAAAAGATGACCCCCCAGGTTAAACCTGGGTTACCAAACATGTGGTGTCAAGCTCATAAACATCATAAAACATATAACTTCAAATATCTCAAATAAGACAGAAGCACATATACTAACGTTGCAGCATGAATCATCACAAATTCAGCATTTATTGATGTTTCGATCATGCGGGGTGCCTGCTTCACAGTGCTGACTTAACCCCCCTTTGTATCAGAATAAATCAGTAACAATTGGCTATTGATGATTTGACGCTGACCACTGAGCTTCGGTCTCTGCATCTAATGACATGCACCGTTCCCGCAGGTGAATTTTCCCTGAGAACAATTAATGATTCGCTACAGATCAGTGACTGCCGCACGCTGTGTCCACAGCGTGAAGGATGACTGAGATAAACCACTGTCACCTCCACCTATAGTCTGCCGCCATCCATCATCTGACAGCTCTGATAAATGGAGAGTAAAGCCACACTCCTCTTCCCTCCCTGCAGTTCACCGCAGCCGAGCGCCTTCTATTGAAGCAGTGACATATTGCGGAGCATAGCCTATTAGAGTACAAATCACTCACCGCAGCAGGAAGCCGCCTTCCACATCAACAACATGACAATTGACTTCACTGTAATGGAGGTATGTGTGCTTGCACGTGCGTGTCCGTCTCGAAAAGAAGTGACACTTTTTACAACGGTTACAAGCGCGCCCCATATAAGCGGTGGTGATTCCATGAGATGTCTTCAGGCTCCAAAACGAATAAGGAATAAACATTTTACGCCGTGTTTGGAATTTCAATCTCCACCATATATTTCACTGAGTCTATTCAGCTCTATTTTCTTTTTTTCCAGTCGTTTTGTAAATCCGACAGGTTATGCTGGTTCGAGCTAATATCCAAGTCCAAGTCAAATCATAAAGCTATTATCTTAACAATAGCCAGAGGCAGAGGCAGCACTCTAACGGCTCCCAAAAGTCTTGTTTATGCTGCTTCGCGGAGAGCAATTACCTCGCAGAGTTTATCATCCACATCAGCTCGTTTGGCTTCCTTTAACAGATTAAAGCCATCAGAGTCAATGGCTGGAGAAAATTGGCACTTTCATTTTAATAAAAATGTTTGTTTGTACAGGCAGGGCTGTTTCTCACAACCCAGAGTGCCGTCTCGCTGTGCTGCAGTATATAGACACTCAGATGGGTTCTGTTCAGAGCGACACCACAAGTCCACAGAGTGACATGTTTATCACAGTGACATCACATGAAAAAAAAAAAGAAAGGATTTTTTTTCACCATGTAAAATGTTAAGCAGACCTGAATACAAATAAAAAAATGTATCTTGACTTGTCATGTCAAATAAACCGCCATGACATGTTGGTGACAGCTTCACTACTTTGGCTCTGTGGATGTAGACTGTGGGTGTTTCAGTCAGTAAACTGCCTGTTACAGTTTCCAAAATCCCTGTCGCTATGTGAAACAACAAAAACCTGTGAACTAGCAACCTATACAGTGAATTTGACAAAATCTCGTTATCTTTTTTTGAATCTGTAAAAGTTGTATAACATGCGCGACCTGTCTTTTACTGTTTAATATGGCTTTTTTTTCTTTTGTGGAGTTTAATCTATTTTTTATGTCAGGAAAACAAAGGTATTTTTACAAGGACGTCATTGCCGCATCCTGGACTTAGCAACATCCAAGACGACTGTGATTGGTTCAAAGTAATGCAAATGATAATGGGTGCAGCCAGACTACACTTAGAGGGGTGATTCACGAAGTGATTACGTGCTTTTTCCTAAAGCCACACTGGCAAATGACCCCAAAATACTAATTTGTATCCATAAAGGGTGAATACCGCACCAACTGCATCATCATTAGTCCAATCTGTGAGTCCATGCTGGTTCCGGGTATTTAAATGAAATTTTAAAAAGTAAAATGGGCGGAAATCTTCCCCTTTTTATGCAAATTAGTCCCACTGCAAAAACAGTCTCATTCAAGTCCGGCGCTAATAGCCACACACAGTTAGACCCTGTACAATCAACAACAGCACATGAGATTTTTCTTTGTGGAATCCAAAGTTTTTGTGTCTGCACAGAAGAGATATTTCCAGTTGGATCAGCCTCTGACTGGTTAAAATATTCTTGCAAAGCATTATGGGAAACAAATTTGGCCATTAGTGTTAACGCTAGCCCCAATATATAATGGATAATTGATAAAATATGGAAAATAAAAAAGTCAACATTGGATGTACTGATGCAGTGACGTCAGCAACAACGTTTACACTGCAACTTCACAATGGCATTGTTTTTTTCACTCTGGAACCCTTTGTCAGAAAATACCTTAGTGCTAGTACAGTGCGTACAGTAGCACTGCAAACAAGGTAGAATCGGCATACAGAATTCTTTTATCGTGTGGACAGGGGCCTTAAGAGCCAAATAATTACAGTGATCAAAGATCAAAGTTTCTGGTAGCTACACTATATCTTTGTCCACACGGACGGCTTTATTACGAACAATTCCACCATATAAACCTGAAATCTATGTGTAGCAGATGGTCTGTGTAATTGTTTAGCAGAACATTAATTCCTGTCAGTTCCTGACGGATCCAGTGTTAACGTAGTCATGCTACTGCTGCATGTGTGAATGTGCACAGACACGCTTGTCGTTTCAGCTGCTGTGTGATGCTGCAGCCGCTTTGTGACACAGCTGTACAGCATAATTGTGAGATTCAGACATTAATCTGACATGTTTCAGACATAGCTGTATGAGTAGATTACATTACATATAGAAAATAGTAGAGAAGTAAAAAAAAAAAAATAAAGTAAAAATTGGTTCATGATTTTGGAGAGCTCTGTGTGTGCGTCTAATAATACAGACACAACATGAGGCTTTTGACCAATCTGCTGAAAAGTGAAGAAAAAGCCTAAAACACAGGCTCTGCTTCACTCAAAAACAAGGGCAAATTGGACTCAGCTGCTTAACTTTATGGGTGTGTTTGCGTCATCACATAATTAGCGCAATGTCTTTTGGGAATAGGGCTTTAAGACAGGACAAATGATGCACAAATTATGGTACTATAAGCGGCCACAATCCATTCTTCTCCGCAGTGTACTATACTATTAATATATTATGGTATGGTCAGGCTAGACTACAAACCTACAGCTTTACAAATACTATGAGTTGCTAATGTTAAATGTTAAAAAACTTATTTTACAGCTACCTAAAGCAAAGTTTTTATTTTTAACACAGCATCAGATTTCACACACTGATGGCACCACCCCAACAGTGACCTGGAGTATTCTATGATCTAGCTGCATTGTGCTTTAATGGTAATTTCCTAGTGGAATTGTGTTTGCATCCTTTTCATTCACTTTGTGATATAGAACAACCGTGGCTTAGACACATGTATTTACTTCTATCCCACCGATGTGTCTTTAATCAATAGGAGACTACTGCCGCACAATTGCTGTGTTTCCGTTCTTTCAGGAGAGTAGCAACGGGGAAAACTGCAAGAGGAAATGCAGAAAGCAGTGGAAACGGCTTCGCAAACTGTGCTTTAATGAAAAGGGAAAGATAACAGAGCCTTTTCTCAGCTTGTTTCATGTCGTCTTCCCTCGAAACACTCTCCCTACCGGCGTAACATATCACAGTTCCTGGGTCCCTACATGATATCTCTGTAGCCGCCATTGCCCTCAAGTGCAATTGCATATAGGAGCCTGTCTGCAAGCTCCATAGCTGTAATGATAAATCAAAAAATTCAACTAAAGTATGAAATTTAAAGTCACTTTGACCTCTGTTAGCTTGTCACAATAATGCGTAATAGGCATTTGTTTCACAAGTTCTCATTAAAAACTTTTAAATAATATTTACAGCTTAAGATATTATGCCTCAGATGCAGATACAGTATCCTACACTTGTTTGTTTGGATAAGAGTAAGTTGACCAAATGAGTCTTTTTCCTACAGTGGAATAAAGTCTACCAAGAGACTTCCGCTAATAAGCACCAGCACACGGTTGGCTCACGTTCAACTGGGGCAGAGATTCAAAAATGCTGCAATACGATTCTAAACTAGATGAAGCTGTGTAAAATATTGTAGTGTATTGCATAAACAAACAGGCAAACAGCGGCGTTACGTGTGTCATTATGTGCCCGTCCAACTATAATTTGCCAGTAAGTTTCTGCATCGCTGCAGCGACATACTGTCTGACTCTTAGTCTTTTTATTGTGTGAAGAAATTACACGTTACTGACAGTCCACTGCCCTCCAGTCTCACCACTGTTGTTGGCGAGATTGTTCCCGAGTAAGCTCCATCCCGGAGGCAGCGCGAGATGGTGAAGGGCCAGCGCCAGACTCTCATCCAGGCGTTCGCACTCCAGCAGGGGGATCTGACACTCATCTAGCAGCAGCGCTCCGTCCAGGCCGTCGGCCCTGCCAGCCGTGCTCACCTGTGTGAAGGGTGATTACAAAGATGAGTCACGTTTTTAGAGGGGAGGAACTGGAGCTTAGTGCGGTGGAAGCGCTCATTTTAAGATGCTCAGCATAAGAGCATTACCCAAATGCCTAAAATGTAAGATGCAAATGTAGGAAGACATATCCACAGGCGTCTATCAACACTAAGCTCCATTTGGGGCTGTACCATGTTGACAAACAACAAATTATATCCGGTTTAAAAAGTGGAAAATCTTTTATCTTAAAGGAGAATTTCTGGATTTTTCAACCTTATTTCCCTACTTCTGAGCACCCAGTTCCTTTTTTTTACAGAAATGTGAAGTCGGTGAGCATCTTTCAAGGCTTGAGGAATAAAATATTTACAGTTTTGATTTGTAAATTATTTGTAATGCAGGAGATAACTTCACCTGCTTCTTTAAAAAAGGAAATATTATTTAGGGCGCAAATGTTTTGAATTGCAATGCAAGAGTAGACTGACTAATGGTATTAATCTGAATAATGTATAATGTAAACATTTATAATGCATTTTCTTACATTAAAAAAAAGGGAAGAAACTTGTGTTATTTATATGTAAATTTTTACTGGCCCACTTGAGATCAAATTCCACTGTATGTGGCCCATGTACTAAATTGAGTTTAAAGTTTTAGACAAATCACTTGCCCACTACTCAGCTGTTTTTGGCTCATATAAACTATATTTCCAGTATTTTTCATATTATTAATATAGGGCAGATTGTGAGACTGGAAGGTTCCACAAGTCTTGCAACGGTCCCTTGAGGGTTGTGTTGTTGCAGGAAGTGAGCTGTGCTTTTAAAACCAGAGGGAGCCAAGCTTTGAGCTGAGTCACTCGGTAAACAGGGTTAGAGACAATTTTGTTATTTCACCGAAATAAACTGGAAGAGTCAGCAGTCACATACAAAGTACGGGAGTTTATTTTTGCAGGTTTTTGGGTTAAAATAGTTCTCCTCTTCACCTTGTCTTCTCAAGCGGAGAGCAGGAGCTACACGAATCCACCCGGAGCTGCTGCCGGTGAGTTTGGGAGAAATGTTTGTGTCTTTTGGTATGAACCCAACATTATGATAAAAGTCTGACAAACAGCTGCTTCTTGGGCTGCAACTAACTATTTTGATAGTCGATTAATCATTTGATGCTGACACTGTTTCCTAAAACTTAAGATGCAACTTAAAAGGTTCTTTTGCTCCAATTTACAGTTGACAATCCAATGATCATCAGTTTACTATTATAGAACACTAAAGAAAGTAGAAAACAACTTAATTTGAGAAGCTGGAACCAGAGAATTTGTATATTTTCTTCTCAGATATGATTCAAATCTATGGCGATTGATGTAATAGTTGGAAACTCATCGACTGGTCAATTAATCCTCACAGCTCTATCCTTAACACGTTAATACATTATCGTGTCTTCCTTTCTGGTGAACAAATCAAATTTCTCTGAGATGAGAAACTGCGCTGAACAGAATTCATAAATGAAATACTTAAGACCGTGAGACATCAGGCCTTATCAGGGAAGAAACCATTTCTCTTACTGTCACGCTCCTCATATCCTGTATAACTTGTAACCAGTGGTAACCACTTTTTTTTCTGACAACTGCCTTCTTCTCTTTTTTTTTTTCTCAGTCATTCTGACACTGATTTAGAAATGGAAATGGCTCGTCTTGTCGCTCACCAGGAACTGGGCCATATCGAAAGCCAAATCCTGGACGAAGCTGAACTGATGCTCGGCCAACGGAGCCACGCGGCGACGACACTGCTTCAGGTCGTCGGGGGACTGGGACCCGCCTCGGCGGACTGAACACAGCGTGACTGGCACCGACTCACAGCAGTCATGAGCTACACAACGATACAGGGAGGAGGGGAAACATGGAGATTGGGAGAAAGGGAAGGAGGAAAATCAGTGTCATGTATTTGTAGTTATTTTTTAAGTAATGCAGTAACATAATAATAATAATAAAAACATCATACATACTCATACAGTTGTTTTTTCAGTGACATGATAGTAAAAAACTTAGACAACGGTTTTAAGCAGATAAGTAAAAAATAAAATCGGGTTTCCAAGGTTTCCTGTCATTTAGCGCAATGTAATTTCTCCCCAGAACATGGTGAAGACAAACTCTCCCACAAAAGCGGTAATTTTATATAAATTATTAACAATTTGTTACAATTATTAACAATTTATAAAACAAAATGGCGGAAAAAATTGGATATATAACATGATCGTTAGTGACTCAACTGATACAATTATATGCATGACAAAAAATTGCAAATGCAAATAATAAATAAATGCAAAATCCTATCAGATTATAATTTATAGTTATATTTCCGTCTCTGAATCAGCGCCATTATTTGGTTCATTAAGTCGTTTAATTGTGCCGTTCGGTATCTTGCAACTGTTTCTTTCATCCCGTGGTGAAAATGGAATAAAAAAATAACACGGTTTAACATGTTCTGCCAAAACAATATATCATTTCTACCTGCGCCTTCCGCTCAAGGTCCTTCCCAGCACTTTGCTTCCATCCACCATTATTGCGGGGTCAGAAGTACACTGTATTTTATTACCGCCTTTTTTTCTGCTTACAGTAACTTTTGACCCTTTATGTCCGTGCTGCCTGTTATTTTCGCTGGCTAAGCTACTTTACTTCGCATGCGGTGTCATTAGTGTCTGAGTAACGGCGCGGCCTAAATGCACTGGAAAATTCTGCATGTAGACCTCAGAATAGAAAGTGTAATGTGGTCCAAGAGTGGTGATGAATGAGCCGGGAGCTCTGGAAGAACTGAAGTGAGGTGAAATCTCTTCCTGCGAAACATCAATTAATGATTTGGACTTCCTTCCGCGCCTATAAGGAAGTGCGACTGCCGTCATGCTTTTGGCATAATGTGAAGGCAGAATAACAGCATCCCTTTCTCAAATACTTAGTGTTTGGAAGCAGTCTAGGACATTCTGGCACATTTTGACACCAATTAATTTAATTTAGTGTCAGAGATGTGAAAGATCATGTTTTATTCACACCTTTAAAGTGAAAGTGAAGGTATTTGGATGTTGAATCCTATGTTGAAGTATTTTTCCAATGAACTAGAAACAAAATAGAAACAAGTCTGTTTAGCTGCCTGCATTGCAACAAATAAAATCCTAACAAGTGAAAATGTCTTGTATTTGATACTAACATCGAGTAGAATTATATTATATCTTTTTTTATTTCCTAATTTGGGTAAATTTGTTTTTTGGTAATTGACTAAAATCAAGACAAAAATTAAATAAGTTTCATTATCCAATGGAATAAGACAATTCTACTCAATATTGGACTGATAAGACTTATGCTGTATGTATGCTGTTTTTTGACACCATTACTGGACTGATTTCAAAAATTGCAAAGCGCGTGGACTCCTAAGTCTCCATTTTCTTAAAATGTGAGTGAAAGCTGCTGAACTGGAATGTCTCTTAATAAGAACCTGATCTCCAATTTGAGCAAATGGGAACCTGATAGCACATTTACAGTGGATTTGAATCCATTACTTGAACAATTTTTAAAAAGTTCCAAAACATTTGTCAATAACATATTTTTATATTGATCATTATTGATAATTATTATTAAGCCTCAGAGGGCATTTTATGCTGAATGACCTACAATACTTTAGTACATAAATATAAAGGCGGGTGATATAGTCAGTCAATAATTATCTGCTTGACCAGGAGACAAAGGGCTGAATAAAACCACTTCATATTAAACTTGATCTTGTGTTTGTTAAATGACTGGCTGATTGATTCCATCCAATCCATTCCAATGATTTTACACAAACCTTGAGTGAAACTGTTGATATTATATTGAGCTATTTTCTTATTGTATGATATATAAATGATAATGTTTTATTGCCCAGGCCTAGTTTTTTCTTCTATTCCTCCTAAATATTGTGAATCAAAACCCTTCACTTACACTTTGGGGTCTTTGAGTTTGTTAAGTTTTTTTATTAACTTGCAGCAATTCAGTCTACAGCGACGATGCTTTCAGCTTTTTTTAAGTCATTTCTTTTTACTAATGACTACGCTATAAGTTTACATGGGCAAAGATGTCAAAATTAAAAAT
Organism: Lepturacanthus savala; assembly: GCA_030544235.1. Lineage (NCBI taxonomy): Eukaryota > Metazoa > Chordata > Actinopteri > Scombriformes > Trichiuridae > Lepturacanthus > Lepturacanthus savala. The sequence continues at coordinate 8,771,833 of CM060462.1, read as the reverse complement.
AGCTTTAATGAGTTTTAAGCAACGTAGGCGAAGCTGCCTTCCCACGGGTCCATTAGAGGTGACAGGGAAGCTCCGAGAGATTGGTGAGTGGTGTGACTTACCAGGACACAATGCCTGTAGGGTGTCATGACTGCTCCTTAGGGTGCTGGTCAGGTGTTTCTGTGTGCTGCCAGCAAACAGGAGGAAGTAGTCGACACCCTCCTCATCCACAGCCAGCTCCTCGTCGGCGAGCTGCACTGTGATAACACACCGCCCCTGCACAGACAGGAAAGTGTATAGAGGAGAAAAAAGCACAAAGAAAAAAAATAAAAGTTGGCAAAAAATATTTTTAAAAGTTTCTGTATAATAGTTTAATGTAAAAACTAAGGAAAAGATAGGTTGTGTTGAGTCTGATCAGGTGTGATATTGTGACAGTCACTTATGTGTGCTCTTAAAATACACACTTATTCCACCACGGCTTAATTAAGAGGAATGGAAAGTAAGTCCTAGTCCTGTTCACAACTTGACTGATCTAATGTGAAATGCACAGCAAACCGTGCAAACAAACACATTTGGACCTGATTTGTCAAGCCACATTAGGAGGGATGCATTTGTGTTCACACTAGATAAGGTGTGTGTAACAAACCTCAAACAAGGCTTTGAAGTCAACAGCCAAAGCAAAAGTACCAAATCCAATCTACCTCAATCTTATCTAAGCTCATTGCAATTGTATGTTCATCTGTTTAGCCACACTCACAGCTTCCCTACAGATACAAATCAAACGTGATCAGGAAAACAAATCCAATCACAGTTGTCAGTCACTTCACATGTATTTGAAATAGATTCCGATGCCAGGAGTGAAGTACAATCCTTCACAAGACGGTCTAGTTACAGCATGTATATCTGTGTGCTTGATATTAACCAGGTCCTGACAGGATATGAAGCTGTATGGAAATGGTTGTCTTCTCAGCACCACACTGGTTTGGTAATACTTCAAACTAAATGTGGTAATGATTTGACCTTGAAATGATACGCATTGCATAATTAACAAACAAGGAGGCAGCAGAGAAAGAGGAAAATATGGAGTTTCTGTTGACTCAGTTAAGGAGCGAGTTAGTGAGGGGGAGGCCAGTCATTAATTAATTCCTCCAATTATTGGTCAGTCAGTCAGTAATTTTCTATACCTGCTTATTCCTCATTAGGGTCGCAGGGGTCTGCTGGAGCCTATCCCAGCACGTTATGGCGAGAGGCAGGGATACACCCCAGATGGTCGCCAGCCAATCGTGGGGCACACACACCATTCACTCACACACTCACACTTACGGGCAATTTAGAGTCGGCAATTAACCTCAGCATGTTTTTGGACTGTGGGAGGAGTCCGGAGTACCCGGTGAAAACCCACGCAGACACGGGGAGAACATGCAAACTCCACACAGAAAGGTCCCAGACCCAGGACCAAAGGAGGTCTTGACCTGCGACCTTCTTGCTGTGAGGCAACAGCGCAAACCCCTCCGCCACCATGTCGCCCCCAATTATTGGTATACTTCTGAATTAATGCTTGTTGGTAATGAATGCAACTCTTGACTCCCAGGAGGTCACTCAGTTACTTTACCTGACACCTAAAAAAAATTCATTACAGGCAGTGGTCAACACAATAAGTTTGGACAGGTTGTTCGTAAGATGAATCTTTATATTTGATTTACCAGCCATGATAAATAAGTTTGACTCTATGGAAACAGTAAAGTAGCCAAAGGGAGTACAACCTAATGTGCTCATAGAGACATGTGCAATAACGAACTGGGTAAGTTTGGAGCGGTGCAGCGTGGATTGCCGTAGAAAGAGGAACCAGTTGGATGTGGTGCGAGGTTCAAAATATGAACTTGTGACCGTAATACAACATTTTAATAAACATTTATGTCAAAGGTTGTTCCTATCTCAGAATGTTCGCAAGTCAGATGTTTGTCAGATGTTTGAACTGCTGTATTATGTTAGTCTGGCAAAAACCGAACAGAAACCTGTTAGTTTGACTGAAATCAAGCTTGCAAAGTCAGACTAAGACACCCAGATAATGGGATTGCAATCGATCTGATCTGTGCATGGGCTAGAGATCTGCGCCAAGCTCCGGCCTGGGGGCCGAACAGTATGTAAAACGTGAACAGAATAATTGGTAAGGAGGTAAGTCGAGCAAACAGAAAATAGGATGCACATATTTACAAGATTGCCCATCGTGGCAATTTACCTGTGGGTTGATAACTTGCTACGTTACTGGTCTTTTGACGGTAGCAGCACAACCTAAATAGAGTATATCACTACTGGAGGCGACATGATTTCATCAATAAATCAACTTACCGCTTGTGCATGTACATTAGGAGAAAGACAGCAGTCCGAGTAGACCGGTTAATCAAGCTATAACCACTGACAATTGACAATTGGCTTTTAAATATTCGGGTGGCTTTTAATTCTTAATGACCTACTTATTTATATGTAAATGTAGAGGTGGACGATAAAGCTAAAACACATATTGATATAAAATATTTCAAAGTGCAGCTTTTTTTAATGCAAACCTTAAATGAAAGTATCAATATTATGTTGAACTATTTTCTTAGCTATTATCTAGCATGTGCAGCTTTTAGCCTCTGTCTTTCCTAAAGGGCTTAACAGAGAATTACAGGGTTCTGTCTTCAAACATACTAAAATGTCAGCCTGAGACTGTGTTTTCCACAAACCCATGGATACGCCGGTAACTGAATTAGCTAGCGAGCAAAAAACGATCAAATCTGCCCGTGGACTGTCATAGATTCCACTGAGGAAACTCTAAGCTGACTTTTGTCTACCTCTGTTGCATATAGTAAATCTTCCATATAAAATGTCCAGCTACATCTTTTCTCAGCTATATGATGTGTCAATTGTCAATGTGCTAACTTTCTGATGTGGAAATATGATTATGCACAGTCTATTGTGCAGCTTGATGAGGCTGAGCATTGTGCGGCACAATGTGGCGTCATCTGAGGACAAGAGGAGGAGGAGGAGGAGAAGCAACCGAAAAAAAATAGAGGGATATTGTTCAGAATTTGCTTCTTTCCACCGGGGGACTGCAGCTTGTTGACACAGAGGAGAGATAATGGGACATTTCTTCCCACTAGGCCTGACCCAGTGGTGCAAACCTTTCTACCGCCGTCATGAAAAGGCCGATGTGATGGCCTTTGAAGGCTGGTGTGGAGGAGAGCTCAGCAGCCAAGGTTAAAGATGCCTACTCCTCCTCATCTTTTAAAGCGGTAGCCTGGGGTCCTTGTTTAGCACAAGGGGGGGTATCAGCAGGTTGACAGCAGCAAGGCTAACCAGCAGCCTTGGGATCTGCAAGTTTGGCAAATCCACTACTGCTGGTGAGCAACGCGATGGGGGAAATGTGTTGAAAGGCGACCGCGCAGCCCAGAGGCCACGAGAAGACAAACAGCCTGCAGTTACCGAGTCGGGACTGAATACATTGACTTGAAGTGTTGGAGACACAGGCTTTGCTATGCAAGGAGAGTCTCCGCTTTAAAGAGCACTGCAGAGGCCCCAGCATAAATGAGTCGTAGATGGTTTGGAAGCCAGCAGGCATAACATTTGCCCCATTAAATGCTCATCTCTTATCCAGAATCCAGATTGGAAATTAGGGTTTGGTGCTACTGAACGGATTGGTACCTTGTGGATTCGTCAGTATGCACTCCACGTGAAAATTAAAGCACATTAGTGTGAAACAAGCTCTCTATCCTCGCTACGGACAGCAGAAGAGCATGAGGAGAGATGGATTTTCACTCCGCTGAAAGTGGGTGGCGAATCAGCTCAGTCACAACACCGGCCTCCTGCATATGACACAGAACCTGCTCAATTTTTTTTCTGACGGCACCGCAGCAGGCTCTTATTTTGACCAAATTAATATCCGCCCATCATAAATAATAGCATGAGACGCTGATTTGCTGCAGTGTCGGGAAAACAGATAAAAACAGAACCGATTTTACGAAAGCCTGTTGACATAACGGTTTAGTTTATTTATTTATATGAATAGGACAGTGTGCACTTACAGTAATTGTAAAAAAATAAAATAAAATAAACCAATAAAAAGATCACACACCAGGTTTAGCAGTAAGCTACTTTCCATCTGTAGTCCTACAGGAAATACAAAAACATAGTACACATAATGCATAATATAAAATATTCAATATTTTATATATAATTATTTTAAAATAAGCCTATCACTTTATATTTTTTATATTTATCGATATCTTTTTCTATTTTTAATACTGATCAGGAGAGAAAAGGCTGAATATGGACGGAGCAGCACTGTTTTATTGTTTTCTGCAAATCCTTGAGCATAACTGATATTGATATTATATTGAACAATTTTCTTATTGCATTAATGATGTGGGTATTGACTATATATGTTGATAGGTTTTTACTTTACAGGCCTATTATATACACATCATCTACTATATGCGCATAATAACTAAGAACAATCAAAAGAGCACAAGAGGCCAATATGTTTGCACCCTCCTCCACTGAGGTTTTAGCTCCTCAGTCATGATTTATGTGTAATCAATCAGTGATGTGTGAATTGAAACCCCAGGGCTTCTGTCAGTGTATTGGCAGGCAGTGCCTAAATTGATCCCCCACTGGGCCTAAGCATCTGGGAATTTTGTTTAGATGTATTTTTCAGATGTTATTTAAGCCTCTAGGCCCATGAAGCGCCCTGGAGCGCCCGTTCTATAGACCCCTACCTCTATAGTTTACGTCTCTCTAGCAGCGCCCGCATTTTACCTCCCACGACGCCTGCAGAAACTCACTTAACTGAAACACAGCCGAACACTTCAAGATTCAGTTCATGATCTCTGTCTGTCTTCTGCCTCCTAAAGGTGCGACTGCTGTCGCCCAAAAAAAGCCAAACCCCGTCAATAGAGTTTAATATTTCTCAAAGACCGAAATGAAATCTTATCAGGTCGAAATGTCATGTTTGTGGTATAATAAGCCTAATAATCTAATTTCCATTGGCAAATTATTTTGCATTTTCCATATTTTTCATTTTATTTTCTTTCATTTAATTTTGTCTTAAGGAAATGTTTTCTTGTTTTCTTAAAACTCAACCAAATTGATTCAAATCAGGGAAAAAATTGAACCAAAATATTTGCCAAATAACTCTATTCAATATTGGTCTCATTGTACCAAATACAAGACATTTTCACTTGTTGAGACTGTGCTAATCACGGTTCTCCTATTGTAGGAGATTTCACCATCTATTGTAAACAATGAAATGTGATGAGATTTAAAAAGAGATCAGTCTAGTACTTTAAAAACACTAAACATTGCATTAAATAAAGTAATTATCTGTTTCCTTGACATTCAGTGTCCTCTGATCACAGCTACAGCCTGCAAGCAGGTGGCACCTGTGAGTCTGCACTAGGGTTGCAACTATTCCCATCATCAATTCACTTATCAATTATTGAAAGGATTAATCAATTAGGTTTCTGGTTCATAAAACAGCGTGAAATGTCAATCGCTGTTTCCCAACACTGAAGATTCAACCTTAAATAAACAGTCCACACCCAAAGATCATCAGTTTACTATTATAGAAGACTAAAGATACTAGAAAATAATTAGAATTGAGAAGATGGAACCAGAAAATCTCTACATTTTCTTCTTAAAATTTACTCAAACCAATTAATATATATATATATATATCAATCAGGGGTATCATATATATCAAAATAGTCAACAATTAATGTAATTGTTGGCAATTAATCAATAATTTATTAATTTACCAGGAAAAGCCATTAACTGGATGATGCTGGATGCTGTTGTGTTTATGTGGGTTTGTAAATGTAATATCTGATGTGAACTCTCACCTATAATAGCTGTTAGTTTGAAAAATACACACGGACGTTCAATCAATAAGTGATTCATGCTCTTTCCTGTAGGCATGCTGCTTGTGACCCGCCTTGTTAGATTTGTTGTAAGAACCCTATATTTCATTATACTCTCCAGGAGCGTGCAAATATGGACTTTTAACTGCATACATGCACTTTACTCCCATGAGGAATGAACCTTTATCTCTTTCCTGCATTTGTTAGTACTTGTAGTGTATGGTATGAATGTGATGTGTAGATTGTGAGCTGAAATGAATGAATGGTAGTACTTATTTATTATCTTTTATACTTCTGTGTGCAGTCCTTTAGTGCACCTGCATTTTATTGTATAGTTGTACAATGATAATAAAGAATCTTAGATCATAAGATATGGTCTTATTCAATTTAAGGTTTTACATAGACTGCAATATTTGAATGAAAAATTGGCCTAAATATAACCTGGAAATAACTCAGAGTGCCTGATTTGTTGCCACAATCTAGCAACATTGGGACATATGTTCTAGTTATGCAAGTCATTAGGCAACTTCTGGGTGAGGATTTTCTTGTGACAATGTTCATGTTTGTTCTTGTTTTGAAAATTGAAAATCTATAAATAAAGTGTTCAAAAAAAATAAGAAAAGATACTTGCTACTGGGCCTAACAGACTTCCTTGGGGGGGGGCTGAACTCATTTAGATAAAAGAGAGAGATTAAAGAGTAGAGAATAGAATATCGTCTGAATAAGATCATTGTTCCTCCTTTTGGAGGCGAATGCGGTGGCAGGGGGTGGAGGTGGAGAAACAGCGATGCAAAACATCTGCTGGGGACAGCAGGAAACACATCTGCGCACGCTGACCTTTGAAAAGCAGGCGAACAAAGCGCACAAACAAACCGAAACCAACACCGCTGACGATTAACAGCGATAATCACAGCACAACGCAAAATACAATATACTCGGTGTCCGGTTTAATTTCGGGAACACGCGCCAGCCACTGCGGAGCTGTGTGGCGTGCACAAATGGATGTCTTTCAGCCTCACCGTATGACTGTGCTCTCTGCTGGTAATAAGTGCTTAACAAAGTGACCTGCTGGGGTATTGACCTGCTAATCACGGAGCTTCAACAGGGAACAGGCAGCTTTTAAGCAACATCAAAAGAACAGCTGGAGGCTATGAACCCAACCCCCTCCATTTAAATATACATGTGTGAGTGGTGGCTCTTTCCACACATCCTGCAACTATCCAGGTAGGGTAGTGAATGGTTTTAGGCCTTCACACATACTGAATCCTCACAAGGCTGCTTTTAATGATGATTTTAGAACCTATTTTGCAGTTTTTGGAAAAGAAAATGTTTATCCCTCAAGCTGGATTTCTTCCTATAGGGCAGCACTGTGTGGAGGTCAGCACTGCTTCAGAACCCAAGCTAATTGTCAAGAGCTCCCATCCCCTCTAAGATATGTTCCTTTAATTGCTGTAAATTCAAGATACCTGCCTCTTTCTCAGTCCTGTGCCTGTAGAAGCTGCTGTAGTGATAAAATATTTACTATGGTCAGAGGTATAAAGAGCTGGCCTGAAAAAAAAAAAGTTAAAGGTTTACAGCATCACTTGCCTGAAATTGTGAGTCATCCCTTCAGGCATTCACACATACACTATGATCCGTGCCAGCAAGTGGAGCTAACCTGACCTCAGAGGGTTTCTTTTGGAAGCAAAAATGTTTCAGCCTTTTTACTTGGTTCGCCCAGAAGCTTTGCTGCTTTTTCTCCCCGCTAGGGCTATGGAAGATAGTTTATGGACAAGTTCAAAAAAGGAACTAAGGCAACTCTTCTGGTGTAAAAAAAATAAATATATAAAAAGCCTTCATTCACTGGCAAGTTCATACAGAACATTAAAAAAAAAGCCAAAGGTCTGAATAAGGTTTTTGACTGAAAAATGACTGCTACCCCAAAAAATGCCACCTTCAACTGTGTAAAAGGGTTTAGACACAGGACACCGTTAAAGATGTATGTACCTTACACGTAACCATGTTAGCTTGACTGAAATCGAACTTACAAAATTGGACTAACACACCCAGGTAAATCTGACTGGAATCGAGCAATTCCTAGCCCACTCGCGTAAACAGAATATCTCAAATCAGCAGAAGCTGGGTAACTTGATAAGTAGGGCGTACAGAAAGTACAATATGCACATAATTGCCATTGTGCCAGTTTACCTCTGGGTTGCTAACTTGCTAGCTTTCAACCCAAGAAAAGGTCAACTAACAACATACTAACAAGATAAAGACTGTATATCACCACCTATCGTAGCTGAGGTAAATTCAATAAATTGATTTACCTCCCATGTATGTAGACTGGGACAAGAACAGTAGACCGAGTCAAAGGACTTAATGAGCTATAACCACAGCTCAACTGTGCATGTAAATGTACTGACTGACCCACACCTGCTCATTTTTCTCTGGATAATTCAAAGAATGAAAGTAGCATACTAACTCACAGTTAGAATGGCAGACTCTCTTTTTTTGAGAGAAAAACCTTTTTTCGAGACATTCCTCAAGTCATCGTTTGCCCAGAGAAAATTGTATTTCTCCTTTTAATACTGATGATTTAGAGATTTACATTTCAAACGGGGGCTGTTGTTCTGAGTCACTTTGGATGTCAGATATGTATTTAAAAAGGTATAATTGGAAACCAACTACTTAACCCCTATGAGCTATCTTGCTGCGACGTGTCTGAAATCCTAAAAAATCGGATGCCTAATGAGGCTTGACCCACCCGGTTCCACTAAAGAGTTGGACTGTAAATTGCAGATAAGGTTGTCTGGGTGAGCAAAGTCTAGCCTTCAGAGGAACACGCAGAGACTAACACTTGTCTCTGGCTTATCTCATATCCTGTGTGCCTTCTTGACCTGCTAATGATGGGGGACCAGAGCAACCACTCAGACACACCATCACTCACCTCGTTAGATATTACATCAGAGAATACAGCTTCCACATGCAAAACTGTAGAGATTTTAAGAATTTGAGCGCTTGGGGACGGGTGGGGCATGGATGTAGACAGAAGTATTGTACGATTATCTTTGGTGATAACCAGGACTATGAGCCACAAACAAAAAGTATAGACATTGACTCTCGCCTAAGACCCCCCAGTAAGCTTTGTGTTTGTGACAAAGAATGGTGTGGGAGGTTTGAAGCTGCTGAGATAACCCCTGCAGGGAGAATACTACATGGTTTCTGTTTATTTAAGAGGGGAAAATGGACATTCATTGACCTTAGCACTTGGGTCCATCATGTAAATGTGCCAGATTTAGACATAATTGGTTACAAAATGAATGGATCGATAAATGGAAGAAGTAAGCTTTGAATACTAATAACCATCTTCACATCAGACCACTGCCAAAGAAAATGTAGTTGAATTTCTTACAACCACAAAAGTTATAAAGGTAAATTCTTATAACCACAAAGATTCACAGCCTGTTCATTTCTTGAGGCAAAAGTTTCCATTCTCTTTCCCGCAGAGTTAGTCTGATATGATCCGTCAATATAGGCGCCCAAATGAACATAACACAGGCACTGCTCACACAAGCAGCGTGTCCCATGTGCAGTGTCAATACCAAGCTACACTCAGCAATGGTTAACTTAGCATAAAAACTGCAAAAAAAAGACTGGAGACAATGTTAACCTTTAACAATTCCCAAAAGGCCAAGCCAGTGGGATATAAGGGCTCGGATTTACATAGGATATCCAAATATTTAGTTAAATCAACCTCCAGTATTATTTGAATGTCTAATATGTGGGCCCAAAAAAGTCTATCTAGCAGTATAGTATAGTCTCAGATGCAGGATTTTGAGAGACACTATAACTTTGATCCAAAATCAATCTGATGAACTGAACATTTTAATGTGAGACATCTTGCACTATGTCTTGAATGCACAGGCCAAGTTTTGTTCACATCCCACATGAAGAGTGGGAATAGAAGAGCTAAACTCTATGAACCTTTTCAGTTCATTCTCTATTGTAGTTCTTATCACAAAGGATATAAACCCCCTTGGAGAACAATCTTTTACCTATTTCTCGAAAAACCCTCATCAAAAAAGGTTCACCTGGGACAGGGGTGACTTTTCCCTTTTTATAACATGCCTTGAAAAAATACTTTTTCTCTGTTTCAGTGCACATCTCTGATCTGCACTGTGTAGTCACAGAGTCATGAAGCCCCTACCTGCTGCTGCAGGGTGAATATTTAATAAATGCAATAGCATGTCCGCCATCGTTTGACGTCATGAATCTGATAAAGATCCAGATTGGGGTCGCTGCACAAATGTACTTGATCTTATATTTTTGAATCTCTCCACTTGTCTGTGTGGTTCAGAGGCCTAATTGGATAGAAAAGTATGTGGATTAAAAAAAATCTAGAGGCTGAAGTGAAGTACCTATTCTAGGATTGAGCCTTGATGATTACTATTGACTCCATTGGGGAAAAACACCACATTAAAAAGGAAAAAAAAAACTTTGGACAAAAATGTCCACATGATTATCTGTGGTCATCTCATGTTGGACATTTTTTAGTAAAATATCTGTGTCGTGTAAAATTTCTTAGATTAAAATACACAATGTAGGACAGAAAGCAATATGCCAGTGTCTGGCCGTGCACACTCGCACAGTTTTCAGTTATTCCAGTTGATTGAACCTGTTCTCACATCAGGCAAAGCTATTCCAGGAATTGCACAAGGTCATTGAGTATATACTAATACGAATGATGAAGGTGGAAATAATACCACCCCAACAGGTGCGACAAATGAACATTCAGTTACATCCTGCACACACCGCCACGGCCCTGAGAAGACGTCTAATCGGGCAGAGTGAAAACACCTGCAGGGGCATAAAAAACAGAACTATGTACACAAGGGAAATAGCTTCCATGTTAGTAGTAAATTTAGTAGGAACAGTGATACTTACATACAATGGAGCTTGCTGTGGATTGAGTTTCATGTCACTGGACACTGCAAAGAGAAGAACAAATTATATGTTAGAGCTTTCCATTATGTACATAAAACTGCACAGTGACATAGAAAGTTTTGGTATTAAAATAAGCTGCTATAATAATATGCATGAATAAAACCCCTACAAAGACGTTCTAAATAAAGACTACTAGGGCTGCAACTATCGACCACTTTGATAGTCGATTAACCTATCAATTATTGAAATGATTAATTGATTAGTTGTGTGGTTCATTAAAATCGGGTAAAATATCAATCACTGTTTGTCAAAGCCAAAGCTACAACTTAAAATGCATTTTTTGTCCAAACCAACAGTCCACAACCCAAAGATGGCAGTTTAATATTACAGAAGTCTAAAGAAACCAGAAAATAACCAGACCTGAGAAGATGGAACCAAACAATATGGATATTTTCTTTTCCTAAAAAGCAAAAAAAAAAAATAGGACTCAAAATGTTAAAATTGATTATAAAAATAGTTGGCATTAAACGTATTAGCAACTAATCGATTAATCAACTAATCATTTCAGCTCTGATTCCTACAAAATACACTCGTGTATCAGCTCTAGAAGCATCAGAACATTGTTGCTGACAAGGTGACTGTTAAGCTTGACCCTGGCAGTCATTCCAACACTCTGTAGGAGGTTAATAGTTCATGAGTACAGAACGGACACACACTTAATCACACACAGAAGACCACACACTCATGAGCCAAACAAAACTGAGCATTCTCTATCAGAGCTTGTTTAATTCCAAGGCAGCCGATGAGCTGTATCCTCTAATCACCCATTAGTTCTTTACCAAGCAAAAAAAAAAAAATTAAGAGTGGTCTACCACCGACACACCGCTTTGCCACTTCTACAGTACATGGCTTCATGCCAAGGAGGTCAGTTAGCAGGATTTACCACAACATGTTCACATTTGACTCCCTACTCCCGTTCTGGGACGCAGGCCTCAAAGCTGGTTCTGTGCAAGGTCAGAAGCAGTGTTGTCTCTGTAATTCCATCCAAACAAACGAATTACAGCTATAGACTTGAAGAGATCTTGGCCTGCCTTGCATCCATCAATGAGTTAAGGGACCGGTGCGGCTTTTGAGCGCTTGTGTTCTCTCTGGTTATTTGAAGACAATTTTCTTTTGTTTTGCTGTTCCCTGGAACTAAAACAAGTCCTTGCTGCTAGCCTCAGTGGTCAGCGGTACATTAATCACATGAACGCCTCAGCGGGGGGAGGAGGTGCCGACTAAAGGCTGAGACCTAATGAGTTCAGCCGAGAACACCAAAAGTGTCAATGTTAGATTCAACAGAGCGCTGAAGTGCGGGGCGGACAATTCGCTTTTTCTGCAGCCGAATCCACACATTTTTTCCACTTTTTCTGCTAAATAAATAGGCTTGAGCTTGAATTAGGCGGATCAAGTAAGGGGATAATCAGTAGCTCTAATAATACTCTGGAGTCTAATCCTCTTGCCTTAAGTGCACCGGGCCTGAGACCAGCCTCCACACCACATGTACGGCTGACTGATAACATGACTGTCACCTAACGTGCCCAACAGACTCACTGCTTCATACTTTGAAATCATCTGAAAACCAATCCACATAATGTAAGCCATTCTTTAACAGGCAAATTGACTTTGTATATGGTTGACGATATATACACTAATCACATCTTATTGACCGCTGGGTGACCTAGCACATTGCATAATAAAAAAGTGTTTGGAAGTCAGTAGTGAATGTGTTACTATATTCACAGTTTTCATTGTTGATAACATGTATTCATCCAGTAAAGGTTATATTATCATAACTACATACAGCTGCTAGGGGCCCATTTTGATATGAATGTGTTTTCAGTAAAGAAAAAGGTCTAAGGGAAACACAATTGTTAAAAATGGTCAATTTAAAAAAAAAAACTATTTAACACAACCACAACTGAATGAACAGAACCTAAGTAAGTTAAAGCCTTTATCTTTGTGTCTATAGGGCAATTGAAAAACTGATAAATGAGATGGGGTATGGCCAAACAATAAATCAAACCAAACTAAAAATAATGAGCGAAAGCAAGCTACAAGCCGGGTGGGGATGCAGAGTTGAGTGTTAATTCTCTGTGTATTCGTGAATACAAGAGACTCTTTCAAACAGCAGGGAGCCACTTGTTAAACTGGCATTCTATGTTAATATAAAAACCCCAGATTTATATCTGTTCACCAGACTGCTTTGAAACTTTGATCACAGGGGACTGTGGGTCTAACAGTTCCAACGACAATTCATTAAGTGCACAGTGGGCCATCTATAATAGCTAGATCAGAGGGTCACTTTCTCACAACAGGAAACAACAAATGAGAAGACTCAATAGCCATATTTTTTGTGTCACAAAAGGCTGCAGTATTAGCTCAGAAGAAATTGTGCTCCAGGTAAGTTACTGTAAGAAGATATTGCGCTGCTGATCATACTTGGGCCAAGCTACAGTGTCAGTTACTGTTTTTTGTTTCTTTTTTTTTTTCAGAAGTGTCAACACCACAAGCCACATGGAATCTGTTCTTTTCAATTCTGACTCAGACCACTTGCTTTTGTGGATCTATATCAGATAGAGATCAGACTTTATGGAATGCGAGCCAAGAAATGCAAGTTCATGCGACTATTAAGTGCCTCTAGATCAACATTTCTTACAATTCTGTACTGGTGGGAATAGGCAGAGTCACGGCTGAATACAAAAAACATGGCTGACAGCAGCGAGATGGAGCTCAATGGAGGGATAGTGCGGTGTTAATCCTAATAAGTATTCGGTGTGACGTTACAATCCCACCACTCCTGGCTCTGGCTCCACATCCACACACACCTCTGTAGAGAGGTAGCAGCCATTGCTCCACAGAACACCATAATTAAGGAATTGTCTCTGTTTCACAGGCTTCCACTGCACAATAATTTATGCATGAAACCATACACTCTGACTTCAGTGGCCTTCATGTTTGCTCTTCTTCTTGTTTCTGTCTGACACAGCTGCTGCTGCATGCAAAGTCATTTTTTGCGTTGATCTTGTGCTCATGTGAGTCACTTCAGGGCCACGACCAGTTCAAACTGGAATACGCTGGGGGGCTGGCTACTGCTACTGCAGAGCTGTGCTTCTGATTGAACTGAATTCTAATTCTCCATCATAGCAAATAAACCCTATTACACGAACCATCATCACTAAGATTGCAAATTCTGGGAATTTACAACATTGGAACAGGAATATATGGAAATTAACATGAATATATGGGAAAAAAATCCCAAATTTACAAAATTGAAGGTTGGCCCTTAAGAGGGAACTTAAATATACTTGGTGAAAACATACTGCAGCGTAATCTTGACTAAAAAACAAGATTTAAAGGGATAGTTCAACATTTTTGAAATCATCGTCAGTATATGTGTCGCTATAGGTGCTTTAGCTTTTTTTGTCAATACAAACTGTTTCCAGACGAACGGAGCAGAGCCTGGAGCTGCTCAGCTACTACAACTAATGGTATTTTTTGGTTTCCAGCATTGTAGCAACTCTTAAACACTGTGATTGACAAGTTGTGACCTGCACATTCACCACACTACAAACAATACCTGTCATGTTCCGACACATGAACCAAAAAAAAAAAAAACAATTCCAGAATATGGAATAAGAATATGGAAATATATATATATATAGTTCAAAAGTTTGCTAATTTACAGTGTCACAAGTGTCTCCCATACTGGGGGCTCCCATACTATTTGTGATGTCACAAGTCCTGCTTGTAGGCCCATCCTCCCATTAAACTCCCGTTAAGAAAAGCAGGGCATTAGCCACCTCCAAGTGCAAAGACATCACAAAATGGAAGGATAAATCAAGAACCAAAAAGCCCCTCAATGATGGTGATATGCCAAGTCACGGTTGTGAAGGAACCTGTTAAAGGCTTCCACAGCTCCCCTGGCTATTAAGATAAACCATCATAGCTATGTGACTGCAGCGTTAATGGGACGATGAATAGGATTAACTTCACTAATCAATCAAATTCATTGGACTGTGTTCTGCACTCTTACCAATTACCAATTGTTAATTTCACAACATGTTCACATATAGGACTGGGTGTACAGGACAGACTATGACTACGGTGTATTGGACGCTTTTTCTAACAGCTTTGTCTGTAAATGTGTTGCTTTTGTCTGTGACAAGGTCTCCCTTGGGGCAAGTGTCCTTGTTCTAGTTCTCTGTGGCACTAACCAACTTGCCAACACACATGATTCAATAATCCCCCCCCCCCCTGGATAGAAGGGCACCCAGCATTGGTACATGACAAATCAAGTCAACACCACTTCTAGACCAATTTAAACTACAGGAACCAGAAGGCAACCAGAAAGATGAAGTATGGACAACATATGGAATGACAGGTAACCCAGTCTATGGACAGTTTCTTGGTCTGTCCTCCTGTATCATCAGAGCTATATTGACCCACAGGGGTAAATTAAATTAGGGCTGAACTGAGTGCTGAGTGAGTAATCAAACATCAAAATCTGCATTCAAATATCATATATACATTTTTCCCTCTGTGGTTTTCTAATAGGATCGAGGGGTTAAGAGAGAGGGGGATAGATGAGAGAGGCAGCAGGGAAGAGTGAGTTACTGAGTAGTGGCTACTATTTCACTCAATACTTCTTCAGGAACTGCTAAAAGCTCAACATATACATGAAATAAGGGTTATATTATAATGTTGCATTGTATTAATAATCAGAGTTTGACTAAACTGAACCAAAGTTTAGATCCTGAGTCTCCACATGCAAAATTTTGTACATAGAAGGCTCTTTTCAAAGCAGATGCCAGAAAAGCCAAAAAACCAAGACTATAACTATATAACTATTTAAATTACTCATGGGCTTTTCCTACCATGCCATGTCTTGATCATGAAGGCTTTTAAGCATGCATACAATATATAACATATACATATACAACAATTAGCTGGAATGATGAGTCAGATTAGCGGAGTTTACAGCTAATTCTGCAAAGTCTCACTTTGTCATAAAACTGTTGACCTATAAGACTTTGAAAATAATTAATTAAAAAGTCTACCCACCCATAGATCCCATACATGATGTCAGCACCTTCCCCTCTCCCACTAAAGCCACAAGCTTCCCAGAGCCACTGAAGCCAAAGCTAACGTTAGCATGATGAATTTGTGTTTAGTACCACAGAGTCGCAGAAGCCCCAGGGTTTGCTTGTTACTTTGATTCCCGGGCCAATAACAGGACCAAGAGTCTCTGGATTAAAAACATCCGGTAAGATGCGTTTGTGCGTGGAACATTTCTAATTTACCTTGCTATCTAGCAAGCAATGAACAGCAACTAAAGTTATCAGGTTAGGATCCCCCGAAGGACAAATGAAACGGTTCACGTAAGAAGGTGTGCGTGATTGTTTGTCGTGTTTGTTTCTTTGTGAAGGTGACACTAAAAAGACATGACAAACAAAAGGAGGAGGAGTCTGAGTCTGGCATGTTTGAAAGAGATGTGCTTCAGAGAAGAGCTTCACGGTACAGTTGCACATGCAAGTGTTATTAGCTACTAGCAGCTGCTAATAGCATTATTAGCTATTAGCAGCTGTCCTGGTTTTAAACCATGAACGTTTTCCTGTATTTAATCCTACTCATTATTAGCTGCGAACAACACCTCACTCTCTCTCTCACACAAACACATACACACAACTGACCCGTCTGTGAACAGCCCAGCTTCCCTTTGCACTGAATGAAAACATATTTCACTCTTTACAATGTATGCAATGTTGCATACAGTTATTGGGGGCGACCCAGGGTAAATGAGCTCCAGAATGGTATAGTGCAATGGGGCTTTTTGCAGTACACGTGAGTGTGGGCCACCAAGGGAGAGGGCAGGAGGATTTTTCTTGTATCAGCACAGTACAAGGCAACTGGGCCTAGTGTGATTACATCCTAAAACGATGGAGTGGTACCTGGTGGCTACTGGTGTGCATAATCCGGTGAAGATACTTTAAGAAAAACGGGTTCAATCATATAAACTAGCTTCATACTGCAAACCTCCTAAGTAAAACAAAGAAGAAGAAAAAAAAAAAAACTCCCATTGGCGACAAACTAACTTCGAATAATGTCAATGCAAATTTGTGTTACAGGGACACCAGTTACCTCAGGCTCCTTCTTCATGAAACCTTTTCGCATTTGGCTGAAAATAGAGAGCTGCAGTCGGGGACATGGAGAACACCTGTAAAGAAGGACAGAAGCCAAATATAGACTTGAGGTGTCATCTGACACCAGGGCTTCATGATGACAACAGAGACAGACAGGACTTAATTCTCAGGGAGGGGCAGAACGGGAGCTTGTAGCTCCCCTATGCAGGTGCCACCCGTCTAACAGAAACTAGATGAGGACAACTCAGCCCAGGACACTATGGTCATTTCTTGTGGTCCTTACTTCTGTCATGTCTCACACTTTGTTTTTTTGTTTTTTGTGTTGTTTTTAAGATTGAAAGTGGTCAGGACACTAAATCAACTTTTACATTTTAGAAATTAAAGACTTAATGAAACTTGTCAATTTTAGACTGGTACATTTTCAAGCAAAAACAGAATTGCAAACATAATTGTGTATATTTGTATGTGCGTGAGTCACATATGTGATGCGGATATGGATAGTAAATTATAATAAAGTACTGTGCTGAGCATATGACTCAGATGTCACAGTGTGTCTCTTCTCATTCTGTAGTGGATGGAGACAGTATGCTGCAGGGGAGCGTGTTTCTCTTTCACCCATTAAGACTTCTCTATGGAAGAACCTTTAACAATATTTTCCCAGTTGATGTAAAAAAAAAGGCATCTCTGCGACAACCTGAGTATTGTTTCATTATTCACAGATATCATTATCTTATTATCTTATTATTATTATTTGTCTATTTAAAACATAATTTTCCAAGTCAAATCAAGAAAGTGCCTACGATTAACCCCAAATAAAGTTCAGCTGTTCTAATAGGCTTTCCTGACAGTTCTGTGGCCACATCTTCCAGCTCAAGCCGTGGTCCACAGAGAGCTTCCAAAGCATCAGAGGGATCTTGTTGTTCAATGATATCAGTCAGGTGAAGGATACAAAAGCATTTCCAAGGAATTAAATATAGCATGGAACACAGTGAAGACATCATCAAGTGGAGAAATTATGGCACAACAGTGACGTTAACAAGAACAGGACGTGCATCCAAAATTCATTACATGACAAGAAGAAAACTGGTCAGGGAGGCTGTTAAGAGGGTGACAGCAGCATTGAAGGAGCTGCAGGAATATCTGACAAGTACTGGCTGTGTAGGACATGTAATAACAATCTTTCATCTCCTTCATAAGTCTGGGCTATGGGGTATAGTGGCAGAATGAAGCCTTACCTTTGGAAGAAAACATCCAGCCCAGGACACTAAATCAACTTTTACATTTTAGAAATTAAAGACTTAATTAAATTAGTCAGTTTTTGACTGGTACATTTTAAAACCCAATAAAAGTCACTCATATTCTATACCCACGTATTCCTTACTAGGGTCACAGGGGTCTGCTGGAGCCAATCCCAGTGTACCTCGGACTAGAGGCAGGGATCCACCCCAGACAGGCCCGATAAAAGTTTAATACAAGACTATGCAACGTCTGACTCATTACTAAAGACTTTTGATGACTAAACTCATGAAGAATTCACCAATAAAAATTTTGACAACTACCGTTATCCATGCAATTTGCAATCAGAGCATTCGAACGTGGCAAACTGAAGGAGGAGCGAGGCTCTGTGTGAGGTTTGATGTTTAACTCGGATGTTTGTTTAACCTCTCATGCTTTCTCCCCCAAGTTAACCACTAGTTACTGGCCTACAACTGCAAGTACACTGCTTTCGCTCTACACAAAACCGCAGAGAGAGCAAAGTGCGTCTGCTCGTGTTGGGACCTTTTGTGTGCTTCTTTTTATGGTTCGCTATCAGGCCTGCTCTTCTGGGGCACGGCTGAATTAGTAAGGGCTACGTCACCTCCCGAACAACGACCGCCACAGTCAACTCGGACACATCATGTTGACTACAGTTTAAATGGTCACGGTTGTTTGATTTAATCAAACCTGGCTGTTGTCTCTACGGACAGATATGAGGCCATGGCGGTGACGCGACCTCACCCCTGCCGCACAAAAGGCGCCTCTGTGCAGAGGCTGCACACAAATGCTGGCTGACAACACAGGACAGGGGGATGAAAGGTCTCCTCAGTGTTTGGTGACAGTTATTACCCTCTCCACTGAAACCAAATACCTGTGGGCCCAGATAGCATTATCTTATTGTGAGGCACACTGGGGGACGGCCTGTAATCAGGGCCCGGGCCTTGATCAGCGCTCCTCCCCAGGTTTGATGCCATCCCCTCCCCCCAGTTACCGCGCTGTGAGCCTATGGAGGCACTTACTAGGCATTTTGTGCTGCTGGTGCTACATGGTGAGGCCTTCGTAAAGAACAGAACTGGACCGAGATTTAAAGGTATATTCAGGGAGTGTTCACGACTAGTGGAGGAAACGTCCCAGACATCAGCACACGAATAAACACACTACGTATACAGCCTTCATTACAAGATCAGCGGGGCAATTCTGGCTGATAGAATTCTGCCGCACTCGGCAATCTAGTCCCTGACAAGACTGTGACGGGTGTTTAGGAAAGTGAGCTATGCGGATTTCCAATTTATTTCAAGAAGCAAAACAGGATCTCTCAAAATGACAAATTGCACACTGCACTGACAACTCGCTGCACTTACTCATTCAGACGCGGCATGTAGAAGAACTTGACTTTGAAAGGAAGAAAAAATTGAAGCCAAGGAGTGAGAAACAAAACGAACAGATAGGTTTTTTTTTTGTTTTTTTTTAAAGAAAGGAGCTGGGTACCGTTTGAGAGGTAAGAGGTTTAGTCCGGAGAATCCTGTGCAAACCCCAGTCTCACAGCAGGCGTGGTCAGATTAATTTTACCTCTACTGCCGTCACAGCTGATGTGCGTTGCTGGGACGTCGCTCAAAAAACACGTCCAACTTTATATTGCAGTGTCGCAACAAGCAAAATAAAAGCATGTACATCCACATGTTTGATAGCGACTGCATAAGGACTTTGTGGTTTTTATGATCATCGCACAGCTTAAGGTTTATACATTAGCCCTGGTTCCTTGTGTGTGAAGTTAAGACAAGTTTGGTGAATCAGAAACTCTAAATTGTCCACAGATATTCATGTGTTCGTGTGAATTTCCCATGAGATACACTGGTGACCTCTCCATGGTCATTTTCAAGAGTTAAACTACAACAGATGACAAATTACTGTCATCCCCCGACCTAACCTAATCTTCTATTTGAAATTGTTTGAAAATGACCAGGATTCAGAGACGTGTAAAACTAAAATCAATGCAGTGGGTTTTTGGACCCAAATTACTTGCGAATTGCTTCCACCACTGATTCCCTGTCTACGGCTAACCAATCAGCCCATACGAACTCTCTATTTGTCAAACAATAAATGAATAAATGCATGGATCATTGAGACTTCTGAGATTAATACTTATGTTTAAAAACAATGGTGAAGTAGTTGCCCCCTCTAAATTTAACTGCTGCTAGATGCTGCGTTATGAATGAAGCACATCCAAAGACACATTTCTTTGAATGCACACCTGGGACCATGTGACCAAAAATTAAGTTAGTGTGAAGAAGTATGCAGAGTTTAAGACATATCCTTGGCCATATCATTTTTAAGGGACTTTTGTGTTAAAATGATTTAAGGCCAACTTGCTATAAAAATTATTTTAAATTTAGAAAATCAGCTTTAGAAGTTTTACTAGATGTAGACGGTGGTATCTGCCACTGCAACTGGCTGAAGATTCCGATTGTTATTGTTGCCACCTTCTGTGATTTACCATTTTCAGAATCTCCATTGTTCCATGAATATAACAACAGCCTCTGTGCTAGCGACTGACAGGTTGAATGGCAAGTTATTTTTATCTTTGTCATCAATAAATCTTATAACAATAACAATAGACGTCATATGTCTTTTACTGTTTTATGGCATTTTCCTTTGCTGGGATTCAGTCATGGTAATGCCAGGAGTACATGCTATTTAGTAGGACACTATTGCATGCTGGGCTTAGTGGCACTCAAGAATTTCCCATAAGCACAGCCCAAGTACAACTTAATTTTACCTGCTCTTTGGTCACACGTGTTGTTACGAAAACCATTAAGTGTTACCACAGACGTTGCTAGGCACAGAAGGTGCATCGCAGTCAGACTTTGCCCTGGGGAATATCATCAAAACAATAACAAGGAAGAAAACCTTACTTACTCAACACTTCAAATATTGATCACCACCTACGTCTAAAAGCTCTGCTTCTTTCATTTATCCAATATCTGTCACCTCAAACTACAAGAGTGACTTTAATAGCACTTTGTCATTTGTCTCGGCAAACTTAGGAGCAAATAAAGGCATCAACGGAAACCTTACCCGCAGTCTATTTGATGACGACGGCTGCGGGCGGACTCCTTCAGCTGCACTTTAAATTCATTTGAAGTCCCATCAGAGAAGCAGGTGTGTTTACACTATGCAGGTATCCTCAATAGCAGGCATGCAAGCTCTCACCACACTGATTACAGTGAGCTAAATATGGCTTTGTGCTAACACAGACAGTAGGCAGATCAAAGCCCTGATGTCAGCGAGGGGAGGCGGAGCCTACGGGCTGCAGCTCAGGTGTCTGCTGTAACTGCACCGGTGCAACTGCCACTTCTTTCTACACACACTCTTGTTTTTAAAGGTGTTGTAGTTGGAAGCGTGTGCAGGTAAACTCTACAGCTTCCTTCTCATCGATCAATCGGACAGTAACGTCAGCAGTAGTAAAACGCTATGTTCGCCAGGATGATATAGAGGAGCGTTTAAGGGTGATGACAACAGCAAGGTCAACAGCTGCTCAACCTTGACCGTTAAATTATAGGGAAGCATTGCATAACTGTAATGAGTTTCATGCTCATTACATACATACATACACTTTTCTGGTAGAGAAACGAGACAAGTTTAAAGGCACAATGTGACATTTTTCTGGATTAAAATCTCTAGATCCTAAGGTATAAAATTTATAGGGGCTATACATTTAAAGCTGCAAATGCACGGCCTGGTGCAAGGCCCACTTTGGAGGTGTGTCAAAATCATGTTGCTTATTAGATGCCAGCGGCACTGCACTGTGCTCTATGCTAGGGGAGCATGCATAGCACTGAGGGGGTTGTATTGGGTTCCAGAATTAATCATAGGTGGTATCATCGCTCATCCCCTTTAAGCCAAGTTGAAGAATATGACGCAGGAAGGCACCAACCATTTAATAGACTTTTAACCATCTTATTTCCCTGTTTTCACGCTTCTTGAAGTTAATAACCATATACGACTTCAGTAAACATTCCTGTGGCTCATAAAAACTGAAAAATTCTCTGTTATCACTGCAGCCTGCATCAAGACAAATCAGGTAGGTAGTTTCCACATTAAAATAAAACTAAAATAGTTCTTGATAAATGTCTACAGAGTAGATTTCCGGAATCATGCCATCCTTCACTTGCTGAAATGTCATCATTTCATTGAGTAGAGGAGATATGGGACCAAAAATGGATGTTCGCTGCAAGTTCACTTGCAGTTCATAAATGTCTACTTTGGTGTGAAAGTCCCTATTTCCCACATAGAAATAAATGTATCCAAAGAGACAAGATTGTTTCGGAAATATACACTTTTTTTTTGAAAGGCTGCCAACAATACATTAATGCCCATAACTTTGCTTCAGTGTTGTTGTGTAAATATATATTTTTTACAAGCTCAAGAAACACAAATAAATGGGTATTTTTTAATGCATACCAAGATTTTAGTTGCAAATTATGCACATTTTCAATATGATAAGTAGTTTAGTTTTGTCTTAGGACCTTAGTTTAGTTCAGCCATTTAACAGTTTATCGTATGGTACATAATCGCCTATCATGATAAATTGATCACATGTACACATGTAAGATCTGCTTTCAGCCAGTCTTAACACAAGGCACTAAACTGTTCTCAGCTGTCCTCAAAAAATACCCACCTGGCACAAGTATGGGCACAACTGCCTTTACTATTTACAGTGTGTGGAATTGATATAGCAGTTATCCATGCATTTTGGCGACACAACCTTTTAGCACTTTTCAAATACTAGGTTACTGAATGCTTCAAATCTTTGTTGGTTGCTATGGTAATCAAACAGCAAAATCCGTATGAACGTTTCTTTTCCTCCTCTCAGATCCACTTCAGTGTCACTTGTTTTGCTGGTGTTATGTCAGCCTACGCCTGCTGTTTGAGGGACTGCAGAGAGCTTGGTGAGGCTAGTTTAGCTGCAGCAGGAGACCAGCTGGGCAAACAAGCAACCATGATGCTGGTCCCGCCAACAAATTCCCTCACTCCAAGCTTCATTTGCTGTTGATTAGCTCCAAAGCCAAAAAAAAATGATATTCGGGAGAACCCTATTAGAGACAAACTCCACATCCACTGGACATCCTGCAGCGTAGCACTGATTTTAAATGTGAGACTGCTTTATTCAGTGTTTTACTAGTTTTAATCACTTGGTGTTTTAGAGAGAAAGACCTCTAATTTGGCTCCCAGGAAAAAAAAAAAACATCCTGAACTGTGAACAGTGAAGGCATCCTACCAAGACTGCCTCACTGCAGGGGCTACTTGATAATGTCATTGAAGCCATCTTCAGCCTTTTGATAGAGACCCCTCTCATCATGTGGTCCCTGACATCCCCCATTTTCCGAAACTATTTGGAGATGGTACTAGGACTCACTCAAACGAAGTTGCCCCTATCACAACAGTCCTTATCAAGATCAGATATGTGTGGCATGCTGATTCTTGGTGCAGATTTGCCAATCAGGTGCCAATTGATTGTCAGCACCTGGGGGAACCGGAAACTCTAAATAACAGCCACAACAGCAAATTTTTCACAAGCACAACCCACACACTGTGCTGTGCTGCTCATTCCACAAATGCATGTTCCATTCAAAAAGGAAATAAACAGACTTTTCAAAGGCATAAACTTATTGCATTGTTAAAGAGAAATAATCTACAAAACGCAAATTTATATTTTTGTTCGCCATTATAATTTTTTTTTGGTTGGTAACCATTATTTAATCAAAAAATTGGACACTCAACGGTGTGCTTTACAATCATCGTTGGTATGACAGTGAAGCTATCACGAATGAGCCGCGTGCACCAAGTTCCGTTAACATCATTGAAGTCAGTGAATCATACTGAGGTCTAACTGCTGTTGATCAGGCGTGTCATGAGTAAATTCCATTTCTTAGGAAGAATGGGTGACTCATATACTATATTACCCAAGATCCTCAACAAACCTAAAAGCTGACAACTCCGCAGTGTTTTTTATCAAATTCTGTGTTGCAGTTCAGTTTAAGGTCATTTAATGAAATTTCACTGTGATAACTGTGTTGGGTTCACAATACATGGAGGGTTTTCTGCCTGTGAGCAAAGAGGTGAGCAACAGCTCCTCCAGTGAAGAAAGAGTCCATTAATCTGTAGAGCAGACAGGTAATACATTGACATTGATTTTTTGGGAACCTTTATACTTAATTTCACGGTTTAATGAGTTAGGACACATCTTTATATGTTTATTTGTTTTTTTTGTTTTGAATGTATGCTACTTTATCTCCCAGTGTTCAACTCCAAAAATGGCAATGCTGCTTTGCAATTGTTGGACTTTTTTATTTTGAAAAGCTCTCATCATTCTGTCTTTCACGTTCATAAAAGGTTTGGTATGAATTTTGAGTCATGTCTTATGAAACAGTCAGAAATACTTTATATGCAATTCATGGCAGCTGCTATGAATGTCTTATGAACTGTAAACAAGTAATACAAGGAAACTGATAGCTTGTTTTTTTATCTACACATGGTAGAATATGCCCCTGCGCATAAGAAGCACATCCCAAGTAGTCCTGTTTTCATTTTCTGCTTTTTGTCATTTTTGGAACATGCAATACAAAAAAACTCTTCTGAGGCTCACTGTACAACATGACTGTGTTCATGCTTATGGTTTTAATTTTATCATTTTTCCTAAATACCATCATATACTGTATACCCCAGTGAAATGTCAGCCCGATATGAAAAAAAGCTCAATAGCCATCTTTTTAACCTAACATTACATAAACCCTACATTCAGATTGTGTGTGGTTGGATTATATTCATGCGTATGTAGGAATTACAACCATCTCCTGTATATTTACTGAATTCAAATGTCAAAATGCAGAATGGGTGCGCAACTTCCACCAGAAGCATTTAAATCCAAAAGTAAATACCCCTGGTTTGTACCTCATTCTAAATGACAATCCTGATTCGGTAGGTATCTCTGTGCGTCGCTATAATTGAGCCCCTCGTGTTTACTTTGCGTTTGCTTGGACACACAAAAGCTTTAATTCTGTCCATGTGGAGATTCCAAGCAATTACAGAGTTTGGCCACTTCTGAGGCCAATTTTTATCATCATCAATTATCATTTGAATACAGCTGATGAACTATTATAAGGTCCAATCTGAACATGGAAAACTAGTATATGCTGTTCAGATTCCTAACCTTGTTTACTTATTCTTATTGCCTTGTACACCTTGCATGGTATCATTTTGGTATTCATAGCAAAATTCATCTTATTATCCACAGCTTTACTATTGGTTACAGAATACTTTTTCTATAACCAATCCATCTCCCTGCTGTGGTGCTGCAGTATTTGTTTAGAGAAAGTTAGCGCTGGCATATTTTGGCATGTCTTTGCAGCCCCATCGTTGAAAAATGAACAACAAAAGTGTTTTTGATAACTCTAGGGAGGGAGAAGACATGACTCCGGGGCACAAAAAGTGTGGATGAGCTGCAGACAAGGCCGCTATTTTGGAACAATGAGTGTGGCGGCTGTTTGGCGTGATGAGAGGATTCTAGCGATTCCAGACTCAACAAAAACTAAGTCAAGGCTTTATTGTGAACATCAGCGGGAGAATTCAGCAGTCACCCTCCCAGGCACAACTGTCCCTGAGACAGTGCCACAACGTGAACCAGAACCTGTAAAACTTCCTCTAATGCTTCCATTCTATAGTAAATGCAGTGTAATTACAAGGCTGACACTGTGCATATCCTCCATCATCATTAAATTAGGGGGTTTGTGAACATGAGAAATTGGCTGGGTTCAGGTTGGAGCCAGCAGGATCCTCACAGTAATTTACAGTGCTCTAAATGGGAGGCCAAGTCGCCTTTCATTTGTCTGTTGTACTGGAGCTAAATACACATTTTGACTAGGAAGAGACACACACACAGAGCGGTCTAATGAGCTTGTGGAAGCATTGTAAAGTCCTCTCCCAAATATCCTCAGCAATATGAATAAAAATATAACTGTATGATAATGTTTACTGATTTTTGGATTATCTACAGCTTTGTCTACTGTTGCGCTCACTAAGATGCTTAATTTCATATGAATTTGCATATGAACAGAAACCATACACCTGAGGTACACTGCTTCAATGTAGGGTCCTAGACCCGCCCAATATTCTATTCTAGTTTTATGTCTCTCATATGGGTGACTGAATTTTATAGATTATACACTTTTTGATGACTGTCAGAAATATGTCGCTGACATTCATAATTTAACAACCTACCCATGTTTTTTTTTTCTTTTTTTTACCAATACATCCTTGGAGTGTTATTTACTAAAGTTATAAAAGATGCATCATTCATTCTTCATTCAAAGAAGAACTAACTCATTCAGGGACTGTCTACTCCATCTAATCCATGTTTCACAATGTAGTGCTATTTTGTAAAGGTAGAACAAAACTACTGATTTAAAACACACACACACACACAATGGTTACAAATTGAACCAAATTGTCTTAGGACCTTAATTAATTACCTTTAATTGACAAAACAGGAGAGATCGCATAGGGAAAAAAACACAATTTAAAAGATATATCTCAGTTATTCCAAATTGATGAGCTGCAATTAAAAGTACTTACTCACAGAACAATATTCAACAACAACAATTCCCTATGCAAATTCTAACCCTTGCACTTATGCACATTCTGGAAGACAGGGGAAACAGCTGCTGCAACAATTACACTGTCATCAATTCCAGTCTACCGGGACATATCACACATGAACTGCACTGAGATCCTAACATAAATGGTCAATACAAGTAACCACACGGCATTTACGCATATAAATCAGTCTGATTAGCAGTTGAACCTCGCAGTGAATCATCACAAGCGTGATCATGAGAATGACAAGCAGAAAGAGAAACTTCTTGGACTCAAACCACACCATAAGGTCCACTGCTAATCTCAATGCATAAATCTCCATGTGGATTTGCAATGACCATTTGTGGTTGGGTTTTGGGGCAGATCCATGTGCACACATGCAGGCAGTGATTGGTAAGATCGCCTGCAAGGTGTGAATGTGATCATTTTTATCTTAGGAGAGAACCTGCTTGATGAATTAACTGCAATTAATTGCAATAGCGACGTCAGCACTGTGCAATTACATAACCACAACAGAGGCTTTGAATTTAAACAAATACTGATGTGATGACCTATGCTCTGTTTGTGTGGATTCTATTAATGTTATACCCATCAGCTTTTCTAATGGGTGTGTGCAGAGTGTGTTTGATCATGTGACCACCCAGCCTGCAGACTTTAAAGGGACCAACATGGCAGGAGCATTATGAGCAAGCCGTGGCAGAACTGGTGCCAAAAAGAAAAATGCAGAAAAGCTGTTGTTTGTAGCAGGTTGTAAAAGAAATAAACACAAAATCCTCCGCTAAAAACGCATAAAATTCCACTGACGTCTATGGGATCAGAGGTTTACTATCCCCTCCAAAAAAGGGTACAGCCATGACTTTTTGTGAAATACCAGTATGTGCCAGTATATAGGGATGGGCAGGGACAAATTTCCCCTGAATTCCCCTGAATTATGCAAGTATTTAAAGTGCCACTACCATGTAGCTTCAGGAAAAAAATATTCCCTAATATTACACGGTGACCTGGTCTATTGAATATAATGTGAGGGTGGTGAATAGTTGGCCTCCATTCAAAGGGCAGTCAGTGCATTTACATGCACAGTTAAGTCCAGCTTTGGTTATAGCTCGATTAGTCCTTCAACTCAGACTATTGTCCTTGTCCCAGTTTATTTGTACAGGAGGTTCATTGATTTATTGAGGAAATCATGTTACCTACACTACAATAGATGGCAATATGCACCTTTAGCTATTTGCTGTCAACTTCAAAAGACAAAAGACAGGTAAACTAGCAGGTTAGCAACCCAGAGGTAAATTGGGATGATACTCCATCTTGCAAAAATGTGCTTTCTCTATACTCTACTTACCAAGTTACTAGCGTCTCCTTGATTTCAATCATGTTATGTGGGTGTGTTAGTTCAACTTTGCAGGTTTGGGGGGTATCCTATTTGTTATTATTATTATTTCTCACTGGTTTAATCAGTTGCAATGACCCTGGAAGGTCATGGGGTTTAGATAAGACTTCAAAGAAACCCTGTGTTACAACATTGGTAACCAGAGGGCAGCCATGTTTATGTGCCTCCTCATTTGAGCATGTTTAATTGAATGAGGTCAAGTAAATAAATTAGTAGGCAACTGTTGTCCCCTAACATGTGTGCAGATACTCCCACTAGCAAGAAAAACTCTAAAATTATCAAGTGAAAGCAACTCTTGGAGCACTTCCATAGATCCACATTCTTGCTGTTCTGCAATTTTTTTTTTTTTGTAGATATTGTAAATGAAATCCTAAGCGCAGTAAAAGGGTCAACAACCCCCCAATCAATTCACTCTTGAATCTTTATGGAAGTGCTGGGCAATAGTTTATAAATATATTGTATTTGTAGTTATCAGTAAAATCATATCACTACTGTTGTAAAGTGGAGTAATATCATTTACTATCATGCTAGGCAATGATCAAGTCAAAGGTCACACACACTTATAAAATAATTGAATGACAGCTGTGTGTGTGTGTGTGTGTGTGTGTGTGTGTGTGTGTGTGTGTGTGTGTGTGTGTGTGTGTGTGTGTGTGTGTAGTTTCCATATTTGTAATGACGCAGTTTTTTTTAAATCTCATTTTTGAATATTCATGTAGCTACAACGTGCGCTTTAGTTGCGAAATAGAAGCAGAATTAAAACTAAATAAATATATATATATATTATCTCCTCCTGTATAGATCCTATATATAAACTTGACAGCTTTTGTGTATATTCAGCATTATTCTTATGGTCAGGCTATGTTCTTCCTAGCTATCGCTGAACTCCCAGAAACGTGAGAAGTTCCCACATTGGCCCAAACAGGCTTTGAATGAGGATGGCGTGGCTACTAAGCAACAAGTCACAAAATACAGCTGCCCGCAGCCATTAAACACCTTCTGTCAATGTAAAAAAAAACTAGCTGAAAGATACAAATTATTTCTCTTCGTAAGAGCCTGTAACGGGGGCTACGTTGTAAATGACTCCTCTTACCTCAAGCAGATGGAGCTCAGTGTGAAGTTGCGGCTTTCGGACGCATAATAATCCTCCTAATGGATGGACTTGCGGTGTTTGGAGCCGGGTCGAAATGTCCTTTTAACAAGGTTTGCACCGCTGAGTGAGACGGATGAGCGGCCGCCGTAGTTTTCTTTTTTTTTTTGTCTTCTTCTTCCTACTTAAAGTGTCCCGAGTACCAGAGACTGCCTGCACTTTCCTAAAAGTCTTGAATTGTACTTGCGCTTACAGTTGTTAGTGTTTCCCAGGACAACTCAGGAGGAGGCGGAGTCAGCTGCGGACTCACCACCAGCTCTTTCACACCACGGGAAGTCACTTTTGTTGGAGCTAACTTTTTGTGACGCATTTGTTTTTTTTATTTATATGGCTATAAACCAGACGCACGAGGCGACGTACCGTTAGTGACTTTATTTCAGCGTCAAGCTGATGGTCTGCTCCTCACGTGCAGGGTCAAGCCAACAAGATTACACAAACCTCCCGTGTGTGGTAGTTTTCAGAATAAATGTGCAGTTTCAAAACAAAATCCCCCTGGCTGGTGCAGGAAATTGAGTTGAGCAATTCAAAATTAATACAAATAATAAAACAAGAGTTTTAGAGTTTTTTTTAGAGTTTTCTAAAAAAAAAAAATAAAAAAAATGTTTCTTCTGTGTTAAATATCCTATTGAGATTGTCCATGTTTGAAGCATAGCTTAGGCCTATTTTAGATATTATGACTCCATATCTTATGCCATAAAAAGCCTGCAATGAGATAAACCATCCACTAACAAATTTAGCATGCTTTTATTTTGAAGCTATTGTGAATTTGGGTACCTCTGTGAATTATTCTGATATCTATCTAGACATTACACTTTTCCTATATCCCTAAAAAATGTACTTATAGTAAATATTCTCTTGCCCAGATTTTGTTAGAACAAAAAAAAACTCAACTGGAGCTTAAGTGTCCCACATTACCCGATTTCACTATAGATTAGTGCACAAAGCACAAACATACACTGTAAAAATGCAGTGAAATCTGCAGTTATTTACTGTGTAACGTTACTGTAAATGATTATTACAGTACATTGCTGTATATTTTACTGTATTATTGCAGAAAATCATAGTCGTGAAGAATTAGTGTAGCGAATCACGGTAGTCAAAGAATTAATGTATTATAATACAGTTAATCACCCAGTATGGCAAATACAACTGAAATCTCAGCATTTAATTATTTTATTATTTCACAGTTAATCACCTTATCCTGTACATACAACTGAAATCAAAGTATTTAATTGTTTATTGCTATTTTACAGTAAAGACACAATACTGTAAACAATAATAAAATATTAATATTAATATTACAACAGGAATAAACATAACTTTCTGGATATTTTCTGCCAGTTAGTTACCATACATTTTAACATAATGATTTTACAGTGTATATTTTCTGTCATTTAGAGACTTGTGTATGCAGACATTAATAACGTAGGCCGGAAATGAATTCAAGTTAGGAGCTATTCCATGTTTTGTTGAAGTTGTAGTTGTTGTAATAGCTGCGTAGCCACAAGACTAGTTTCCACCAGCTTCACTTTCCCCATCCACTGTAACTGATAACTATGCACTGTAATTCCACTCTGAAAGAACAACAACGCTTCCACTGGGCCCAGTAATGTGTCATCATGTGGTCCATGTTTTGGGTTAAGTGGTCAGAGGTGGGTAAGGTCTAACAGCTCTGATTCATAATGAATCAGAGCTGCTGGGATTGTCCTGCGGTGCAAACGCTATGGAGGTGCGTGTAATGCTCTATAGGAAGGTTTTAAATGCTGTCTCATCATGACTGCTTTCAGCCAATCACCCTCTAGGCACGGGCAAAAAAAAAAAACTCTCCTGTGGTTTGAGCTGCCCTCTGCTGGCCCAGAAGGCCCTCTGCAGTTATATCTGCAGTTGATGCGATGTGGTTTGAAGTAAAAGGAACTTCCATCCTCTTTATGCATTTGCAAAATACATTTTAATGGCATGCAACAAGTCAAAAGGGCGTTTATTTATGTTAAGTTACTGTGTTTGAGTAACTGTGCGGAGATATGGAGGAATGCATGCACAAGCGCCTTAAAACCCATAATTATCTTATAGGAAATGAGTGTTAGTAGTAGTAGTAGTGTACACAAGGTCGGAATTTTGGGATCATAACTTGTTACTGAAGTCAATTGCCTTAAAGCTAATAGACTATTCAAAATCCAGTGATTTATACCCAAAACAGATAGAGTACCTGATTTTAGAAATAAGTAAAGTTCTAGTTAAAAACAGAATTCTTACGTTATCCTTTATTGTCCAAGGCTAAAGAAAGTCATTTTAAATTAACAATGATATCTCTCCTTCCGAGGAATTTGAGATTAAGATTCAGTTTTTATAGTAAAGTGCTCTTTTTGTAATTCAGAAATCAAAACCACGGAACATGTTTTCTCTTCTTGTAGCCACTCAAAGACTTTGGAACCACCTGTAAGAATGATTTAGACAAAAGAATGTTTCTATTGATTTAATGTAGATAAGATGTACGCCGTAGTGATGGAAAAGAAAGAAGATAAGATGCCCACTAATACAATTCTCATTATGACCAAATTCTACATATATATATACATCAAATATCATGAAAACCCCACCTGTTATCAATGCTAAGTTGTACTATATATCCCTTAAGCATATGAACTTCAAATGTGCAAAAAACTACATTCAATAATATAACTTAAATGATCTTGAAGAAAATGATATATAGCCAGAAGGAAAACTATATATATACTTGTATATTTTTTGCTGCTTTTGTTTTAATTCAAGTTACATTTATTTAAAAATATTTATTAAAAAATTTATAAGGGATATAATTTGAGAGGTAATTGCAATTTCAATAAGTAAATAATATGCTCAAACCAATCTAAGGAGCAGGTGTTTATCATCTTGTGGAATATAATTTTGGAAAGAACTTGAAGATAAAATGAACTGCTTTATTAAAAAAAATAATAAATAAATAAACATAACGAAATTATATAAATTACCACAAATAAAAAAGAGTAGATGACTGCATTGAAAACAAAATATGGAAGGAGAAAGTTCAGTAATTTGAAAGTACAGCTGCTTTGTGAGATTAAGTGACTTTTTTTTTAGTTTCCTCTTGAATACAACACAAACATATAAGACGTTGGAATGTTTTTTCCCCCACAACAAAACAGATTATACAGTATATAGGTAGACTGAAATGGTTTCTTTATATTTAGACGATTCCTGATGTCTGAGGAGTGCTGGTTAGCATTCAATGCATTTATTGAAAATGTGTTCCACTCATTGCATTTCAAGCCTTCAGAAGAAATAAACTTAACAACCACTAGTCCTCGTGGGGGTTTGGCTGTAGCCTCCACACGCCCCAAACAATGCAGCGTTCAGAATAACCGTACTCTTCATCCTGTTTCTGTGCATACAGATGATGCATGCGAGCAAATCAGTGTCGGAAACACATTTATACTTAGGGAACGTAGACTATGCATCTGTTTGCAAAGTAATCATTCCTTTTAAAATCATTCCTTTCCTTAAGATTGTTTTTTCTGCATCTTTGGATTGACATGAATTAAACGGAGCTTTTATCATGTGGCTATGAAAAAACATTCTGCGGTTTTCAGCTGAGCCTCGCTGGCATGTGAGCCCACACTCTCGGATGAAATCATTGTTAATAATGTCAGAATGGCCCCCGAGGACAGAGGGGGGGAGTTGCGTGTCAAACAAAGTGATGGCTGAAACATTTTGAACTACGCTGATTATAATAGGAGCCAACAAGGAGTCCGGGCCGATGGCCGCTCACCTGTAACAGCACTGACCAATAAGAGACAGACTGATATGTCGAAGTGAGTCTCTCTCTCTCTCTCAGCATCACTTATCTCCTGTAAAAGATTATGACTGTGACAAAAGTGTTACTGGTGAATTACACCTGCTACCTGCTGCCTTTTCCAAATAAATGTGTGCTGCTAGAAGGACAAAAACACAATAAATACTATATATATATATTTTGTGCAGCGGTGTATCTTCAGCTGCAGCAGGCCGAACATAAGAGACTTACAGAAAGCCTGATATAGGGGGATATAAATTAAATATTTGTAAAACATAATACGGAAATGAAATTACTTTTATATTTTTGTGTTTGCACAGAAAATGCTGATGATTTCGAAACGGATAAAAGCTCTTATGTGGTTGACTCGACTGCAGTGGAACCTGTATGTAGAAATACGATGCTAATCCCTTGTTTTTGTGTTTTTGTTCGTTTTTCAAAAGTGATGGTGTGGTTTTGACTGGAATTAACTCACATCCAGAGGTGTCAAGTGTCAGGTATTTAGTTCATTACTCAGCGGAAGTTGAAGTATCCCAAGCTTTTTACTTATGTAAAAGTACAGGTTTTAATAGTAAAGTATAATAATAATGAAAAAAAACATCTGATTGCCTGATTGATATGAGTAAGATATGAGTTGTAATCACTTTTCAGCAAGAGATGTTGCAGTTTATGTGTTGCATTGTCCCTTTAAAAGTTTTTTAACTGGTAATAGTAAGTCAGTGAAATAATATATTAAACACTCAAGGATAAGAACAAGTGATTTTTTAGGCCTTTAACCTTGAACTCCCAAAGCATGAGCTGTAATCACTTCTTGGCAAGAGAAAAATAGTGTTTTGTGCCTTGTATTGTCTTTTTGAAGGTATTTTAACAGTGGGAAAAAAAAGGCTGGATCAGTTATAACTTAGGGCACAAAGCAGGTCAACTAATGCAAGTTCTGGCAGAAAATCACTTTTTGGGTCGACAGTTGTCATGAAAACAGGCCGTAATGAAAGAGAAACAAGAGAAACAAGGCTATTTTTAAAATGTGAGGAGTAGAAAGTTGAGATAATTGCACAAAATTGGAGGATAAATAAAAAGTGGGCTGAAAAATATCTACTTAAGTAAGGTAACAGAGCATTTGCACCTAGTTACTTGACATCTACAGCCGCATTACTGTCTTTAAAGCTCTCCTGTGTGTTAACCTATGCACACAGTATTATTTTATAGTAACACTCTAGGTATCCGTTTTTATTTACTGCGGGTTCTGTATGCAGGCATCTGAGCGTGGAGCTTCATCTCTCTTTCCCACCTGTAACCAACCAGTTAGATAAATTGCAGGTCGTATTGAATAGGGCCCCCATCCCATTCACTGCTATGCTAAGCTGCACAGTATTGCGGTCTGAAGGAGGCGCGGAGGGACGACGGGAGAATGCTGAAGCGGGGTGCTCTGCAGATTGCCAGAACACAAGGCAAGACGGGGAGACACACAAAGGACAACATAGCTGTCTTTGTGCCACGGTAAAAGGAGGTTTTGTAAGTTGGAGGACTTGGATTGAAGAGGATGGAAGAGATAGCACTAAAAAGAATAGCCAGTAAACACTCAGATGGGATAGGATAGAGAGACAAAAACACACTATAGTGGCAGTAGCAGGGAGGAGGGAGAGAGAGAGACAGCGTTTCCCTCAGAGCTCTCTGGAAACTGTCTCACAATTCATCGGAAAGCTTATTACACTTACCAGCCCTGTACACATGGGCCGTGAGGATTTTTCTTCATTTAAGGCTGCACAGGGAAATTTTTGCAGCCCAAAAGGGCAGCGAGAGACATGTTGGAACAATTTAAACTTCAATACCCCACAATATGATAACTTATAGCATCAATAAACTGCAAGTAAGATGCATCTTTAAGGTCAGTTCTGTGATCTGAACAATAACAAACACCACATGTTACCTCAAGGTCCATTTAATCCATTTTTCTCAGCAATCTAAGGACTTTTTTTGTAGAATAGAAACAGAATTGGAAGATTTATTGTCATATGCTCAGTAAAAGCACAGGTGGTCCCACCGTACAATGAAATTGGTACTTTGATAGTCCTCCATTATAACAGTAATGTAAAAATGCATAAATTATGTTGTTATTGTGCAAACAGCAGAGAGCAGTGATCCTATTGATAGGTAAAGTGCACTATACAGAACAATTAATTCAATGCTAATACAGTATTTATAACACAAGCCATTCATCCTACATGGCTTAAAGCCGAGGGTCAAAGTTTATTCTTAACCTGGGAACAGCAGCTTCCTAATAGTGCTTTTCAATCACATGACCTTCCTGAGTTCAACTGCTGGTTCCAAGGTCAAACAATGAACTTTGAACTTCATCAAAAGTTATATGCAGTTATTTGCATTGCTTTTACTGCAATGGGTTCCTTTCATAATGTATTATATAAAACCCATTATTTTTTTACTGTAATGATTTTAGATTATCTTCCCACAATTTGGAAGCCAAACAGAAGATATACAATGAAATACAACTTCATTCAAACTTAAGAGACAAAGCAGAGGTAATTTATCTATATTTTTTTTTCACTGCACACAAATTTGACATCTTATCACCTTATACGTTTTTGTTTCATTGGCCATGATAGCAAAGGACTCTAAACTTAAATTATAGCTTCGACAGTGCTATTTTTCTTACCATACCAAGTCATTTTTGAGCATATAACTAACTGTTGTGTTGCCAGGTAATAAAACACTTCTATTTTTGAAACAGTGTTTTAATAATTTTGGAAGGCACTGGCAGGAAGGGAGGGCATGGAAAAATGTGTATTTTGTTGTTTTGAATGTGTTGGCCATTACACACAGCGAGTTGCAGTTTTATCGTCATCCGAATGCATCTATTTAAGAAATGTACCTCAAGCTAAAAATCTCTCTGTGCGTAAATATTTGTTTGTAAAGCTCTCAATCTTCATTAGAAACCAATGGGTTTGTGTGCCAATTTTTTGGACCAAAGGAAAAAAACATTTTGAAAAATCTTTATCCAATCAAGCGATCGTAAACCTGCTCACCTATTCCCTCACTGAATTCTTAACAAAGACTGGGTAAACCATAAACTGTGTTAGAATTCAAAGTATGACCTA
This sequence comes from Lepturacanthus savala, assembly GCA_030544235.1. Taxonomy (NCBI): domain Eukaryota; kingdom Metazoa; phylum Chordata; class Actinopteri; order Scombriformes; family Trichiuridae; genus Lepturacanthus; species Lepturacanthus savala. The sequence continues at coordinate 8,735,482 of CM060462.1, read as the reverse complement.
CAAAGAACCCAATTTTCTTAAAATGATGTTCTATTAATGAGGCGCATACATTTATAATAATGCTGGTCTGAAACATAAAGTTTCCGGGAAGACAGAGAGAAAGAGAGATAAAGAACATCTGCAAATACCTGCCATATTAAAGGTGAGTGAAAGGCCAGATACCAGGTTTATGAGTCAAATTGCGTTTTGTGTGTGTACTAAACATCATTTATGTCCCAGTCATGTCCACAAGGTGTCAGTCAGTGGTCTGGCAGGTCAGTAAGTCCACTTGATCCCATCAACTGGGATTTATTGTGCTAGTGGCGTACAAACACACACCACAATATCAATCACTGTCAAGCAAACTGCGCGTGTGTGTGTAGGCTAATGTGTGAGTGAGTATTTTGCAGGTTTTTGTTTGCCTCATAATGGCTGATTTAAGGTCATATTTGACCAACTATTCAGGTCTTCATGCATCTATCTATTGCATATGTATGCATCCACACGTGCAGTCCTGAATGTACGCCAGAGACCAGGTCAGGCGACTTAAGCTCGGCCAACGTTGTCCAACCAAATGAGAGGAATTCGAGGCGGTCCGGCATCCAACCTCCATTCACTGAAGCCTAGCAGATTAACGCCTTTGGATCGCTCCTCTTTGTTGTTGGAGGAGGTGAAACACAGTCACTACAGAACGCTGCTTCTAAGGAAGCAGCTTGGAAATAAACATAGATGCTTAAGGTTGTTCATTATATGTAAACAAGGCTATCCTCTCTATAGATCTGACATGATGTTCTACAAAAAAAAATCCAACATTGACGCCAGCAGTCAGCAGAGGAAAAATAGTACAAAATTTGCAGCACTAATTGCACCACCTTGTTATCCAAAAGTGATTGCACCTACATAGAAAAGGATGAGGCACATAAAAAAAAAATAAAATAAAATAAATTGAGTAGGCGATACAGATACCCTGAGGGGTTTAATGACATTTCAGATATAACTGCCTCAAACCTAACCAACACAAAGAGTGAGACAAGAAAAGAAAAGTCAATAAAATCCAATTGTATATTTTATATCACATGCATTGAGCTGAGAAAGTATAATAAGAATAAGCTTCAAATCTTTGGTCAACAAGCAGCAAATAGGGAAACGTGGCTGCTATAAGGACAGAGGCGCTATATTGTAAGGTGCATGCTGTTTAACGTCTATAGCTCTGTTACTGCGTGGTGGAGGTGGTGCCATGTTCAGTGTTGGTGACCTGCTGCTGCCTCCTGTTTGGTAGATTGGACAAAGTAGATGGGGGGAAATAAAGGGATGAGACGGAGACAGTAACAGAGAAAGGAATGGTGTGTATGTGTCAAATGATGGCCATGTGGTAGGAGCCCTGTTATCGAAGCTTGTACCTCACGAGACGGCGGCCCTGTCGCGGTCAGTCGTCAACTTCGCGTTCCCTGTTGTCAGGGGTCAGAGGAAACGAATATTCATATGATACCTGGAGTCGTCTGGGAATTCACTGGAGGAGAAATATTAAAGCTTTGTAGCATCCATCTAATTTTCAAGATAAATTGAAGCAGACTTTAATATGTCACAAAAAAAGGAAGAAAAAGAAAAGAAAATGTGAAACAGGTGCATTTCCATCAACTGGTTATGATTGGTAATGTAATTGTAGCTGGGAAGACACCAATAGCAGAAACAGCTGATCACTTGTGTGATTTAATAAATCAGAACTTATTCAGCAAAGGTGTTTTCATCTCCCCTTTACATCAACGCCATTGCGAGTGTAAAACATTTTGTTTTTTTAAATTCTACCTTAAATTTGCAGTTTCCATCAACCTTTTCCTACACATAAAAATAGGCCGATGGAAACTTGTTTTCAAGATCTACTGGATAGAAAGAGACAACACAGAGACTGGGGGCTTAAGGCGCTTTCCCAGAATCCTCCCCTCGAAGCTATTCATTTCATGTTTGCATGAGACGTGGGGATTTTGCGGGCCGCGCCCCTCCTCCTGAGGCAGGCTTCGCAGGCACCATCAGCTGTAATCCCGGCCTGTTCACCAGAGGACGAAACTCTGCAGATGAAGGGCAGAGACGTTATGGAGTCTAGCACCTAAACACTTTCTCTTTCTGGACAACTCACTTATCTACACGATCACAGCGAGGCAGGCTCCCAATGGTGTGATTTTTCGGTATCATTAAAACTGACAAGATACGGGTCTGACTGTTGGCCTTAGATACTGGATTATTGGGCTTGAGCAAGTGAAAATGTCATGATGAGCTACAGCGTGTGATTGGTGGACATCCTGGGTGGATGCAAGGAGGGAGCGGTGGGCGGGGCTTGGAGGAGGAGGGGTTAAACAGAGACTGGTGAAGACAGGGAGTATGGAGGCTAAATTTAGCCAATGGCTCTGCTGGGGTGGAGCTAATCCTCTTTGCACTCGAATTATCTGGCCTTCGGATTAGAGAGCTTTACCTCTATGCAAGACATCTACTCTCTATAATGAGGTCCCATAGCGGGCCGTACCATGTCGCCAGGCGGGGGTGGGGAAGTCAGTAGTAGGTCCTCTGTAATGAATGAAGAACTTGTTTCATGAACCAAAATCATCCACTGTTTGTACATAGTGCAGTAGTGTTTATGGTGTTATCCATTTAATAATAAGTGTGATATTTGACTGTATAAAGCGGAATAAAATCATCTCATAATAAAACATATAATGTAATGAACAACCCCAGCTAATAGAAAAAAATGTGTTCATTTTATAGATAGTGTGTATGTATAAAATACAATACAATTTGTATTGGAATTGCAATAATGAGACTTTAAGATGCATCAATGGAATGCAAGAGATGTATAAATGAAACAGTCTGACACCATGCACTAATAATCTATTATATTCTCTATATTCATCTTTCTTGCTTGCTCAGTAGGTAGATCCTGTACATTGGGGAGTCCCAACCTGGGAATCCTGATCACCATGTTACTACAAATCTGAGACTTGTAAGATGATTACTGGAAGACGAAAGCAGAAATTGCAGATTTATTTTCTCAGACTTTCCCCCTTTAATCCTATTTTCCTGTCAATGACTGGATAAGTGAAAATTATTCACGTAATGCAAGGAAAGGGAGGATTGGTTCATTCACAACCGTGACACGACTGTGACAAGGAGCGAGACAAAAAAACATGGCGCTCCAGATGTAGTAGGTGAAGGGCAAAGTTGTGTATTCAGATAGTTCTGCACTGAATGCACATTGCAGGAATACTGCTGCTATGGCTACATAATATTTTGCACTGTCATATGTATATATTTGCACTTCATCCACACATAATATTTCCATAATATTTCCATAATGTGAATCTTTATTTTATTCTTATTTATTATTGCCTATTATTGTCTTTATTGCATTGTTATTGTTTTTATACACTGATTATCGCCTTATTATCTTACCTTATTACCTCAGGGAAATGAACAGAGTAAGAATTTCATTGTGTAGCGTAACTATGCATATGACAATAAAACTCTTGAATCTTGAATCTTTTACATTTGTGGATGTACAGAATAATGAAGAGTGAAACATAGCAATGTAAAACTGGGCAGTATGAAATCCCCCTTCACTGCCCTGTTATCACATATATAATCTTTGAGTATTTTACTAACATTCACAATTAGTAATACAAAATAAAATTAGCAAATTAGCTAAGCTAGTTTGATTTATTTTATGATATTACTATATACTATTACTATACTATTGTACCACTGTCTTAAAGTGTAATGGAAGGTTAAACCCTATTTCAGGTTTTTGCTCAAATCAGCTAGAAACATCAAGAACTCAGCCATCAGGCCACTTTTTATCTGCCTCAGATCCTCTCTGCAAATTCCTCCACTTTTTTGACACGTAGCATATGGAAGCGGTGCTCACCAACTTAATTCTGTCTGGAACATGACATCACATTTGTGCTCCTAAAGCTGCATATTCTTAAAGTGGCCGATGAATTGGAATGTGTTTGAGCAAATGGGAACTTGATATCTCCTTTACGCTGTTTTTTTCTTCTTTTTTTTTAACTTTACTGGACCGACCAAAATCCCAAAACGGTCGCGCCCCTGAGGCTCTATATTCTTGAGGGACATTTCAACTCACAACCCTCCGTTTACACTATAGTGTAAAAAATAACTAGTAACTACAGCTATTAACTAATGCAGTGGAGTAAAAAAAAATATATATATATGTCCCTCTGGAATAATGGATATAAAATGGAGATACTTAAGAAAAGAAAAAGTGAAAATTGCACTGGACCACAGGCTGGAGTCTCTTGCATGAGCACAGTTTGATATATCAGGCCTCTCACCCTGCCATTACTGGGGCAATGTAAACACTTGGCCCTTCTTCCAATAAAAACTAACTACATAAAGATGTTTTCTGCTGGGTGAGACTACAGACAAAACCGGCGGAGGCCTCTTGTGGCCTGAGTAATCTATCTATTAAGATGTGTTTATACAGCATACTATCTTTTGGGGGAAAAAAGCCTGGCATCAATCCACCGTACCATCCAGCTGCTGTTCACTGTGGCGTCAGATCCCTCCTCCCTACTTTCACTGTTTTGTATATTTTCTGTATGTAAACCACAGGAATGAAATGTGGTGTGAGAGGGCTATGATTATCCATCTCCAGGAAAAGGTGCCACTCAGACACATCCATAATCACCTCATCCGCACCCGATGAAATAAACCTTCTCTCCTTCCTGCTTCGAGGGGGAAGAAATATTTTAGCTATTTTTGCTGAAATGCTTTTTCCGGAGTGACTCTGGATGGTTGAACAGCAACTGTTGGCGTTTAACAGCTCGCTCAGCTACACTTTGATGGGACACACGGCTATTGTAGCAATACGCTGCTCTGCTTACAGGGCAAAAGGGTTCATCCCAGCTGGTATAAATATAGGAAACCATGATCCAAATCTACTATAGGAATATCGCTGCTGCTTCACTGCAAAAACTGAAGCCTTGGCATACCGCAGTGGTGTAGGGGTAGAGCGCTTCCCACATGGAGCTTTGCTCTTAAGTGGCCGATCCCAGTTCCAGTCTCGGCAGGAGTGGCCCTTTGATGTATGTCTCCCCCCCACTTCTCTCTCCCATTATTTTCTGTCTGGCTACCGTATAAAAAAGGCATTAAACAAATGAACTCGTAATAGGTGAAGATATCTTGTTTTGGTAAAAGTCCAATTATTTTTAGCCCAATTGTGAGCATAATTATTTTAATCAACTGGCAGATAATTGATCTTAATTAATTTTTTTTCCTGATTTTGGTCAGTTTGGATTTGATTTAAGATAACACCACTAATTTAAAAAATATATATATTTAATTCACTAAAAAAAATTGAAATAAGCGAAATTATCTGTCAGTGGAATGAGATAATTGTTGGTGAACAGTGTGTTTAGTGTCAAATCTAACTAATGGCTGAAGCTGCTGATATAATGTATATGTCATTGAAGGTGGTAATCAGTAAAACAATCCAGTATCTCTAGACAGTGAATGCACACCAGTGAAATCCCACATTCAGGTCTCACAACAACAAGCATCTGCCGTGTCCAATACCCTGAATCTCAATGAGCTTCATCGTAACAGACGCTGACCTCTGACCTCTTTCTGCACGAACCTTTTGCAGAGGTCTGAAGTACCACAAAAAAAATCCTGGAGCAAATTTTCCACAGTTAACATCCGGTGTCAGTGGCGCCTTTTGCTGTTTAAACCGACAGGACTGTACCATCAGATTGTGGAATTAGGTGGTGAAAGTGTGTGTGCGTGTGTGTATGTGTGTGTTGGGGGAGGGGGGGGGGGTTACTTCCGGGGAGTTTCCTGTGAGGATGAGCCTGGTTGAGGGAGGGATGGTGGTGGTTGGGGGGGGGGAATTGTGAGGTTGGATCCTAATCCCTCAGGCTTGTCTGTAGCACGGCCTCAGGATAAACTGACATGGAGCATTTGAACATATGAAAATGCGACTCGGACTATAATTTATTTATTTATTTATTTTTATTTTATAATCTATGTTTGTTTTGTTTCGGAAGGGAATGACAAGTCTGGTAAGGAAACTTTTGTTTCTATATATTAGATTGTTTCAGACTGCAGGAATACCCGTTGAGCCATTGTTGTTGTTCAGGTTTTATCTGTTGCAAAAGCACTGATGTGATGCCACTATGGATGAGGATCGTCCCATTTGACTCATCGGCTTTTAAATCTACATGCACGAAAATATGCTAATCTTACTAGAGCAATATTCCAGTGCAAATTGTCATTTAGTCAAACAAACCTTTAAATCAACCCCATAATCTATTGCAGTCAGTTGCACTTTTAGTTGTTTTGCAACAATTGAGTAATATGAAAACGTCGAGGAATTACCAGTCTCTAATATCAGGATCTATTCAATAATACACGTTAAAGTAAAGTATAGTAAAGGTGTTGACATGAAAATATTGTCAATGTCACTCTTTCTCTGAAATGGTCTTCATGACAGTATTTTACTCCAACGCATGTTGACAGGAAATGTATTTGATAGGTTAGCAGACATCACGGAGGATTGTTGTTTGACCTCTCGAGGTCGCTTAGGAGCTGAGATTAAAATTAACTCACTGCCTGAGAGTTACTCCACCAACACATACAAAGCATGTAGCATTCATAGTCTATTAGATGCTTCTTTTCAGTGAAACAACGTACAGGTTTATCTAATATCTGTGCCTGCAGTGGCAATCAAACCCTTCACCTTGCTCAGTGGAAACCATGACGGATGGACTTCTGGACAATGATCTTCACTGAGGAAATTATGTTATTCATGACACCATATGCAATTTGTTTTTGTCGTTTTCTCATTTAATTAAAATGTCAATACCAGACGAATAACAAAAAAATCTCTGCATTGTGGTTCTACTGGGGTATTTTTTTTTCTTTGTCAGCCTCCAGGTTTAATTTATTTACACAGATCAAAAACAGCAGTGAAATCAGATTGAGATAGAGGAAGTAGTACAAACTGTGCAGGGGCGACGGAGTCACATCCAGCGTCGGTGACTCATTACAATAATAAAGAGACAAAAATAAATGATCAAGAAGGCAAAATGCAAAAACAGCTAAATGTGCAACTGATGCGCTTGGGGTTAAAACAAAAAAAAAAAGTAAAATAAGAGCCCTGACAATGCAGGAATTTAATAAAAGATCCTGCTGCAAAAAAAAAAAAAAAAAACGCTGGAACAAGTTTTCCACTCCTGGCCATTTTACTGTATGTACAGCTATTCTTCTAAAAAAATCCATTATCACAGCATTAATATTTAACTCCACACGTGTGTACGCTGACATGCTCTTTGCAGAAAGGGGCCACGGAAACAGATGAAGTGAGGACGACAAAGTTTGGCTCAGTCAAACTAACAAATGATCTGACCAGGAAAAGGTCAGTTGTGAAATTGAAATAGGGTTTTTTTTTTTTTTTTTTTTTTAGGAAATTACGTGGTGACCTCTCCGCTTTCGTGTTAAAACCTCAGACTCGCATTGATTTTCATGATTCAAAGCGGCTCTTTGACTTTTCAACACTGGGACCGTCTCGGGAGGAAGGCAGATCATGACCTATTCAAACTCTGCTCAGAGGCGTAAATGCTGATTTGACATCTGAATAAGTGTGCATGTGAGGGTGTGTGTTCCTGTGTGTGTGTGTGTAAGGATAAAGGTGTACACAGATCAATACGTTAAAAGAGAAGGGAGAGTGGGACACAGAGAAGGGGAAAGAGTGAGTGCAGGCAGCCTAACTGTTATGTAAAGTGCCAGCTGTGTGAGTACAGGCTCTGCGGCAGGATGATGAAAGCAACGCCGCCTCCCTCTTCTAGACTGAGCATCCATCCTCTCACTTTCCTCCCCCCTGAAATCATTCATGTATTATTCACGTTACTGGAAGGAAACAACAAATGGGGGAAAAAAAGTCCGAACGGAATGATACGTTTCGACGCTTCAATTCAGAGCCCATAATCCAGCCGCCTCCATGACTTTTGTGGCGGAACAATAACGTGAAGCAACAAGGGCAAAATAAAATCTGCAGACTTAATCTGGATTAAATTACAGTGTTCGTAATCCTGCCTCCAAACCAGAATAGACCATCCCAAACCAAACCAACCGTCCACTTGTTGGCTGGCAACACCACAACTGTCTCTGGATCGAGCAAGTAATACACGTTTCATAAAAGTGGCACCAGGAGAACAATTTAAGGAAATCTAAATGATTGAAGGTGGTAAATGTTGGACAAAATATCTCCAGTCCAAAAATATCGCTGCATTAAAGAAATATTATCAAGCTATAATCATGAAAAATGCACCGTAATGACTGTTTTAATGCAAAAGGATTTGCTGATCACTCAACTGCAGTTCCCATCTGTTTTATGGGGTTTCAGATTATTGTTTTGGTTTGATGCCCAGAAACTTTACTCTTTTGGTTCACTACCCACACTGCTTTCACTTTCAGACAGTTTCTAAACGCAACAGGCAGCTGATTTCAGTCGGTACATTTACATGCACAGTCGCGCTTTGGCTATAGCTCAATTAGTTCTTCAACTCCTAGCCTACATGCATGGAGACAAATTGTTTTATTGCTTCTGCTACAATAGGTAGCCATATACACTCTTTATCTTGCTTGTATTGCGCTGTTAGTGGTTGAACGTTTTTTTTAAAACAAAAGTCAAAAGAGAGGTAAATTAGCAGGTTAGCAATCCAGAGGTAAATTAGCACGATGGATAATCATGCAAATATGTACAAAGTGTACAAAGTCTGTTAACTCTACTTACCAGGTGGAATATTCTGGTTTAAGTTACTCTGTTTATGGTTTTATATACTGTACTGCTTCAGGGTCAAAGCTTGATACGGACCTGTAGCGCATGCTAGCTTTATTCCAATCACATTATCTGGGTTAGTCTGACTTGCAAGTTTGGTTTCAGTCGAGCTAATGTGTTTGCACATACTTTAAAAGTCAGTTTTTATTTGCACAAACACCATATTTTGTTTTTTATTTAGGTGTCATGTAAATGTACTGAATGACAAAGGTCTAAAAACCTGCTGAATGGCACCTACCCAGCTCCAAGCTACAGGAAGACACACTTAGCAGAGCTCGTGAATAGCGTAGCATTTAGCAGCCAAAGAACCAGATATTTTCCTTACTATGGTTCCATTGTGGTTGGTGATGTTATTACCGTCATGCTTTATAATGTTACAAAAGTAAAAAAATAAAATACCCACACCAATGAAATTACCTGCATTCACTGCAACAAATAAGCGTGATTGAATAAAAAATTCTATCCAACATTCATTTTGCTTCACAATAGACTTACGGCTAGAAATTCTAAAAGCTTTGGCTCCTCTTGCTTCTGGAATAAAAAAAAACTATATCCTTCTTACCACCAATTTATTTTATATTCAAGTGAACCACCATGTGGCTTTCAGAGGTCATTGGTGTTTGACAGATGTTGAAAATAGATGTTAAATGTTACATAACATACACTGCAAAGGCTTAACAAGTGAAAATGTCTTGTATTTGGTACAATTAGTCCAATATTGATTAGAATTATCGCATTCCATTGGAAGATAATTTAGCTTTTACTTGATTTTAGTAAATTTAAGCTTTTGTGTGAGATTCATTATGTTCATTCATAATTATTGACTGTATTTTTCCAACACAGATAGAAATCTGTATGTTGAAGATAGAAGAAAAATTGTTAGTCGCTGTTAGTTTTCTTAAAATAAGACCAAACTGACTCAAATCAGGAAAAAATTGAAATAAGCCAAATTATCTGCCAATGGAATAAGATCATTTTACTCAATATCAGACTAGTTGTACGAAATACAAGACATTTTCACTTGTTAAGATTTCAGTGTATTGTCCCAATAAGGTATCAAATTCCTTTATGTATTTTTCACAATGTTAGGTGTAAGGTGTACTTTTAAAATCTTTTTTCCCTAAAAACCTGAATTAAACAGTATATCCCAAGCCCATTTTCAGAGGCTTTGTTGCTACAGCTCAGTTTAGTCTGGTTGTACCTTTTGTCTTTACTGTACTTGTGTTACTGTTACTACATTTTAGCTTTTACCATTGCTAGCATTCATTTGCATTCACCATTATAATTTCCTTGTGTAGCCACAGTACCTGTTTATCAAATGTTATATACAGACAGCTCCATATTAAAGGTTGTTAGAAGGCATGAGGGCTGCAGTTGTCCATTCCCAGTGTTGTTGAAAATGTGAAAAACCAGATCGTAGTATAGATAGTAATTGCTTACATTTGCAAGAATATTCACCTTACTTCATTGTGCAAAGCATATTCATTCATTTATTAGCATGTTAGCATGTGGAAATCAGTGCAATTCCTGTAATGCAATTACATTTTTGTTGTTGTGTGCCTGCATCTACCTCCAGCCACTATTAGAATCAAGACAGGTCTGAATATGTCATCATTATAGTGCTTTTATGTGATGGATTAAAATGGCGTCAGAGCATTTGAGCATAGAGACGATGAGATTATCTTGTTGTGTGTAAGTGCATGCAGCCTACAGGGGAGACTGGGAGTCCTGACCTGCTCTTTCCTGCTTAATGACACTTTTCACTTCTGACTGGAATAACAACGTGGGTTTATAGTGAGTTACAATAAGCAATAAATAAGGCCAAATTGATCAAACTGACAAGAAAGTGATTTGAGAAGAGCTTAGACAAAAACAATGAATGTAAATTGAGACGATTAAGTAGAAAATCAATTAGGAAATGTCTTGCCCTACGAGAATTGCATTAACCCTTGTAAAGTTATTTTTTTAAGACTCAGCTGAAGGTCAAAAATCACTTTTTTCTGATACAATTGTTGCAGAGCCCTTTCAGAGTGTCAGGTCACAAACCATCCCAAAGGGGCATGTTCCAAGGGAATGTGTTCAACCTACAAATGCATTCTTCTTTACCATTTTTCTGACAAACCATCTGTGATGTGTGTCTATTGCTGTTTTGTAGGTTCGACATGCAGCTCTGTGCAGACCAAGGAAGATAATAGCCTTTCGTTTCAGCTGTTGAGGCCGAGTGGACCGAGCTACTGAAAACCTGCAACTGACGCCTGGAATCCAGGACGCGCAGCGGCACCGGAAGCAACACAAGGCTCCTGGGGAAGATTATGCCATTATAGTTGACAACTTGAGCTTCCTCAGCGTACGACGGCTACAAGGCAAAGTCAGTCCCCTTACACTCAGCAGGAACCATGGATGACCCCTATCACAACAATGTGAACCAGCAGATGCAAGGAGGGGAGTACACTTACACCCAGGATGGAGGGGGTCAGGACGGCTACCCCTACCAGGCCGACTACCCTCCGCAGGAGGAGGATGCCGCCAGTGATGACACGGAGGGGGCAGATGATGATGATCAGATGTACGAGGGGGAGTACCAGGGCATCCCTCACCCGGACGAGATCAAGGAGGCACGGCGGGCCGCTCGCATCGAGGCCAAGAGGAAAGCCCGCCTGGCTGCCCAGCAGGTGGAGGAGGAGGAGAACCTGCCAGAGCAGTACGAGAACATCATGGAGGACTGTGGCCACGGACGCTTCCAGTGGATGCTGTTCTTCGTGCTCGGCCTGGCGCTGATGGCAGACGGGGTGGATGGCTTCGTGGTGGGTTTCGTTATGCCCAGCGCCGAGAAGGACATGTGTATATCCAACGCTGACAAGGGGATGCTGGGTAAGTGACAGAGGTCGAACGTGGAAATACTCAAGCTGTGTCCCAAATCAGGGGTTTCAGCCTTCAAAAGGAAACAAAACGTCTACAGAGGCGGAGCACCTGTGAAATGAGGCGGTCTGGTCACCTAGCAACCAAGATTTCTATAGTTGAAAGGAGATCAATGATTGAAAATGGAGCAAGAGAAAGTACCCCTCTTTCTTTGCTTTGTTCTTTATTTCGTTTTGGAAGAGATGGAGATAAACTCTCCATTTTAAAATTTTAAAGAAAAAAAATTCAATAAATAACTTATTAATATAACTGGCGTGCAGCACATATGGGGATAGGTTAAGTCTCTGTCCATCTCTGAAAACTTTAGAGTAGATTTCCAAACTGGTGTTATATATGGATAATCTGACCACATTTTTGGAATCTAAGAGTGAAATTACAGTCAAAAAAGATATACAAATATTAATCACCCTATGTTACTACAGCTTCCAGCCTTGGTAAATAACCTGCATAGCACCCTGATGGTTTGAAATGCATTCTGGGAATTTGGATCCATCTGTTGTATCCTCCAAATTCTGGAAAACAATTTGACATAAATGCAGCCTTTGTGGATAGGAAAGCACTTTACAAAATAAAAATCATCAGTATGTCTTCTTGCTAATGTTTGAGAATCAGTATTAAACACATGCACAGCTCATTATATTATGGCCATAAACCAAAGAACTGGACAACCACCATCAAATGGCATGATATAGTAGGTATTCATGAATGTGTGTACAAGTTTAATGGCAAAAAGTGACACTTAACTCAAAAACCAAATGTCAAATGGGGCAATAGAAGAAAAGTGATTCAAAGTATTATAATTAGTATTGATTGAAAAGTGTTAGAATTAGTATTTATCCTCTGGGGATTATGTATATTTGGGGACTATGCATTTCTGTATAGAATTTCCACTGCAATCCAGTTAGGATAATTCAGTTCAGGGCAAAATTGTGCCAACCAACCAACCGACCGACAAAATAACAGATCCTCATATCATAGACATGTCTCAAACACATTTCTCCAAAGTAATTGGAAAAGCTTAAATAATAGTGAACTGGAACCAACCATTAAACAGATCCAATACTAAGCAAAAGAGAAGAAACCTTTGAGTGAAAAGATATGTTGTTGCACTCGGCTGTAGCAGTATTCTGCATCTGCTTAGCTCTCGATTACAACCCAATGTGTCAGTCACAAATATCACCCAGCTGCTGGGGCAAGGTGGGGAAAAAAAAAAGATTTGCATCTTTCTCGACCAAAATAGGGAACATAACCATTGCATTTCAAATATTGTTCCATAAAAGTAAACACACCAAAAAATATATATATATTATACAGAAATTTGTATGCGGCATAGACCCAGCTCACTGGGAAATGCACCTTGAAAACGTCTGTTCCTTACATTCTTTGCAGACAACTAAACTGCAAATTAAAGGCTCTCACCTTATTTCCCAGGCCTCATGTGTAGCAAGGCAACGTGGCAGATTGCACATCGCTCATTTCGTCTTAACAACAGGCTCCTGGGATGAGGCATTGCTAGAGATTGATGAGGAACCCAGTGGTGATTGTATTCAGTGTGTGTTCCCAGGCTAATATGGAACATGTTGCAGCAGTCAGAGAGCCCAGCGGCCTGCAGTGCCCAATGCAGAGCTGTCAGATACGCTTCAGGCCTCTGACAGGCTGCGGTAGCGGGAGGAAGGCCTGGTGAAAATGAAATCACAGCGTCTGTTTGTGCAGAGCAGGAGGGGAGCACTGATCGTTGTCTGAGAATATGAAGTAGATCAGCAGAATGATGCCATTTGATTCACGCTCATGCTCCCTTCACCAAACACATGGGAACAGAAATGCATTTAATCTTTACATTATTCTGGGATAGAAGGTTCACTGCCAAACTTTTTATTAAAAAAACGGGAAAAATAGATGGCCATTCATTGTCTTTAATGGTGGTTTTCATTGTTATAATCTATAGATATAAAATACAAGTGACTTATACATAATGGGAGAAATAGTGCTGAAGGAAAGAAGTTCAGGCAGGTTTTAAATCCTGCACTTTATGTGGTTCCAGAGATGTAACACCAATTATATGAAGGAGAAAAAAAATAACTAAACTTGCACTGCAGCTAATGCATATCTCAAATAAAAGTGGAATTGCTATTAAAAAGGTCATGCATATATGAGGTGGTTTTATGGTGCCTGCCTGCTACTATTAAAGCGTTAATCCAGAATGGTGCTCAGCATTCATCGCTGTAGTGTGTTTGCACTGCACCTCCCCGAGATCACATTAATCAAGCACAATGTCTAGTTTGACATTATAACACTTTACACTCTTTATTTGTAATAGTAATGATAGCTTCAGTTCTTCAGTCCTATATATCTATTAGTTAGTTAGTTTAAGAAATTCATTATCAGTCAATACTACAAAACATGCATATCTGTTGCTAGGAAACATCTGTAATGTTGATTAATCAACAAACAATAGCTTCGGTAGATTTCACTGCCATTCCTTTGTAATTAGGAATTACAGCAAGAAGGTTGCAGGTTCAAGACCTTGGTCTGGGACCTGTTTGCATGTTCTCCCTGTGTTTTTGTGAGTTTTCTTCAGGTTCTCCAGCTTCCAAAAACATGCTGAGGTTAATTGGAGACTCTAAAATGCCCATAGGTGTGAATGACTGGTGTGTGCGCCCCACTATAGCCTGGCAACCTATCTGGGGTGTATACCTACCTCTTGCCTGTAATCTGCTGGGATTGGCTCCAGCAGACCCCTACAATCTCTAATGAGGAATAAGATGGTATAGAAAATGACGGACTGACTTTACATACATGGAGGAAATGTGCTTTTCAGATCTAATAGTATTCGTGAAGTTTGGAATGAGTGGTAAATCCATTGATATGAAGCCGATGAGATAGTTTGGTCATTATTGTCAAATCATAATTTAACATGAGGTATATTGCGTTATTTTTTATACAATTTCTGGTCTTTCCAGTTTGCATCATTGTTGAACACATTGTTTTTCATCCGGCGTCAGTTGGGTCATCTATTTTACTCTTCATGACATATGAGCCCAGTGTTTATGTCAATTCACTCGGCTATGCAACCGGTAAATGGTAAACACTGATGGTGCCAACCTGCTCAACAGTATCTAATCGAATCATTCACAGAGCAATTTAGGGTTAAGTATCTTTCCCAAGGACACTTTGACATGCGGACTGAAGGAACAGGGAATTGAACTGTCAGTCTTCTGATTAGTGGAACCCTGCTCTACCTCCTGAGGTACAGCCACATACATACCTGAGTATAAATATTAACGACAGTACTCTTTATGAAAGTGCTGGCTTGTGTGGTGTAACCAGTTTCCCTTAGTATTTAATTATGTGATTATCCAATTGGTAAAAATGTTGGCACAGAACAGGCCCTTTTTTGCATGAAAATGGCATTGGTGGGTTGCAATAAAGAGCCAGTAACACATATCCAGATATTAGTTCAAACCAACCCAACTCCTGCCTGTTGTTTTACTTGTTTCCAAGCGGAGATTTGGCGTCGTTATTCGTCTTATTGTTGACAGTACCGCTGCCCCCCTCCATCCCCATAGCTGGGGGAACAATCAATATAAATAATATTTAAAAATCTGCCCTGTGTGCCGAGTGCATGCGGCTGACAAAGAAGTAGGCTAGCCCCGACCAGGCTGTAGCACCAGCTGTGCGTTAGTCACAGCTGCTCAGGTAACATTAGAGGTCAGTCCTCTAAAACAAAGTGTCCTCTCGATTTGCTGCAGTATTTTTTACAATAGCACACGTGTGCATGGTGAAAATTAAGTGGTCTTTAGGTGCAAAGTTACCACTGGGTTTTGTGCAAGAGGAGCAGCACCAAAATGTCAACCTCTACACACAAGGGCCAAGCAAAGTCAGCTGACGTCTAAAAGAGAACGTTTACCGGGGCAGCGTTTTTGCCTACAACAAGCCGGCGTGACTGGAGTTTAGCCATGAATCGTAACAACTTCACAGAGATCTCAATCATTACGGTCAATCTGCGAAAGCGGATAGCAGAACTGACACAGTATAACAATGACGCGGATTATTACTTCATTACATAATGTCATCAAGCTGTTTTACTGTGTGAAAACGTGATACTGTGTTCTAAAACTTGCATTGATAGATACTCCGAAACACCACTGAGTAAATGTGACCGACGTAGGTGCTTGTAGCTAGCTGTGATGCCAATTACACCAAAAGCTATTTTATTTCAAACGAAAGCAAAGGTCTTAATTATCAGCAACATTCAGACAGAATGTTAGGTTCTTTTGGATAAATTTGGAAGACTTTCACATGCTTCTGGTGGTTTTTCCATGGAGATTGTCTGGTAGAGCTAAATGCTTTCTCCA
The DNA here is from genome assembly GCA_030544235.1 of Lepturacanthus savala. Classification (NCBI taxonomy): domain Eukaryota; kingdom Metazoa; phylum Chordata; class Actinopteri; order Scombriformes; family Trichiuridae; genus Lepturacanthus; species Lepturacanthus savala. The sequence continues at coordinate 8,719,384 of CM060462.1, read as the reverse complement.
CTTTCACTTCATTCACATACTAATACTGAAAGAAGACGCTGAGTTCTTCCCTTTCCCCTCCAGGGATTCAAGTGTGCGCCTTATGCCCGAGGACACAAAGCAGGTGGATAGACGTGCGTTGCTACAGGGGACAGGGCTCGCTCCGTGACAAATCTGAGGCGTGCGCTCCGCCTCGGGCGAGTAAACCCGCCATTAAAGTGACATGTCAGCCTCGACTCCTTCCCTCCCTGCGCCCCCCGGACGGGGCTTTCGCTGGACGGGGCTCGGGAGGCGCGGCTTAGCGTGTGGAGCGCCGGAGCATTTGGATAGAGTCGAGTAATCCACAGGGGAGGATGCACACTATGGCTCCATGTGCCGTTAAGCTGCTTAAGTCCCAGTGTAATTAGGGCCGTGTGTAGTAAAAACACAGAGCAAGGCAGGAAGTCTGGGTTGAAAGGTTTGAGCAACATGGAGAGGATGGCCTGAGGTTGTAGGCTTCATCCTGATACCGACAGCAGAAGGGGGGGGGGGGTATACCTATACCACCTTCCCATACAGGCGAGAAAAAACTACCTATTCGTTATCATTTTTTATCTCCTTGATGCATTGATGGGCAGCACAGTCGGTCACTGTTAAAGGCTATTCAAATGGCAGACTGAAACACCTGCCTGATTACGCCTGCCAGAATAAGCTCCAGTCCACCGTGACCTGCGAATGGAGGGAAAAAGGTGAATTGTGCTGTGATGATAAAAATCAATGTACTAAAAAGAAGGTCCAAAAAGCTGGATGACAGAAACGCCGCAACAGTAATCACGAAGCTGAAAGCTGTTTTTTTTTTTTCTTTTAAATATGCAAATATTATTTCTCATTCCAGTTTCTGGAAGTGCTACGATCATTTTGGGTCTTGATACATCATTATGGATTTTTCAGAAATGCTGATCGGGGCACAGACACAGGGAGGATGCATCACGCTGAATTACAGCGGAAAGTGGTGGATTTCTCTGTTCCTCTGTTTTTAAAGAAGGGTACAGGCTGCCCCCTGGTGGAACATTGTACAGTTTTGTCCTGATTTTCTATTGTTTTTTTACAGATCTACAATGATTTTTGTGTTTATATGTACACAAGTATATGTATCTATATGTTTCATGCATTAAAGGTCAAATGCCTGTAAGTGCATCTCTGTGTGTGTGTGTGTGTGTGTGTGTTCCCAGGTCTGCTGGTGTATGTGGCCATGATGGTGGGGGCGTTGGTGTGGGGGGGTCTGTGCGACAAGATGGGGAGGAGGAAGTGTCTGATCTACGTCCTGACCATCGACCTGATCTTCTCCTTCCTGTCCTGCTTCGCTCAGGGCTACGGCTTCTTCCTCTTCTTCAGGTTCTGCTCCGGTTTTGGGTGAGACACGTAAATTCACATTTACATTCGTAGCGGCCCCTTGAGCAAATCAGTTATTTTTCATTGCATTTCATAATGTCTCATTTTTTTCCATAAATTTTCCTTTTAGGGAGGAAAATTGATTCTGGGGTTGGGTTCGGAAGAAAAATGCATCTATTCATTTACATTCAAAGATGTTTGTTCTGAAATCAGATTCCTGACATATTAGTTAGATGAGTAATATGCAGCAGGTACATTAAAACAAACTGTCGTCTCTAAGGACAAGACATTATTCAAGCACAGGTCGACTCACTTGTTAATTTATATTGCTTGTTCTTCTGTACTTTAAAAGGACACTTGTTTCTCTGTGACATGTCATTTAGTCCAGCTAAAGGCAGATTTTTAAGAAAAAGAATTACAGCCTATTATAGAGCTATTAACATTAACTTGCCGTGTTGCTTGGTGCTTCATTACAAGCATCTGCTGTTTTCATGGGACTATAAGGGATGAGCTAAAATTGATATACCCTAGAGGTAATGAAATTAAATTAAATTCAGATCTACCATCTCAGTACAAAAGCAGTTCAAAGCTTTATATATATATAAAAAAAAAATCTTGTGTGAAGTGTGCTTATTCACAGAAGCATGAACATACACATAAATACACACATACACACACTCTGGGCACACGGAGAATGCAACCTACATAAAGCTGCTTCGTGACACCTTCCAACTGTAACAGTGTAGAGCTGATTTTTTTTTTCCTTTATTGCATTCATCACATGAAAGACATTGGCACCACTGTTAACGCCGATTAGCTCTGCCCACAAGGACGCCCCTTTAACAGAGCATTTTTCTTCATTGCACTAATTAAAACAAGTGAACAATGCTCTCTGCTCGTGTAATTTGACTTTTACTGTTAAATTCCAGCTGTCCTCAGCAACTTGGAGCAAAACAGTTTTTTTTTTTTCTGTGCACAGATTGATCTCTCAACTTTCAAAGACACATTTATTTTGATAATGACTGCAGCCAGGAGTGAGTGCCCCAGACTTGCAATATTGATGTTTGAGCTTTTTTTTTTTTTTTTTGCTAAGCCCCCCCAAAAAAACACAAGGTCATCAAAATAAAACGCTCGGCTTAATGCTGATTCACAGTGATAACGAGCCCCGTGTTAGTCATTAACGCTCACATCTGCAGATGAACTGTGGCCGTTTTGCTGCCTCACAAAAGAGCGGGCGGTCGCCCACGCGCGTCCGTTCTCATCGTTGCGGAGTAAAATAGAGAAATCTTTGAAAAAAAAGTGCCCTTCCTTGTCTTGATCTTGCAGTGATGAGAGTTTTGCTGCAGTGTGTTTGCACTGTGTTTGAGACTGGCACCCTGACAATGAAACTCAGTCTTTGATTTATCTTCTAAAGAGCTGAATTCCAGAACATCATGACCCTAAAGTTTCTTTTTGTCAGCATTTGTCTTTGAAAGGTTGCTGTAAAATAAACACGGAATTCGCAAAAACGACAAATTAAAACCTGCACAAATTAGGCAAAAACTACCCATCTCAAGGGCAATTTGTTGCTAAATTTTATGGGTGCATTTGCACTGATATATCAGTAGCGTAATATGTTTTTTGCAAACGGGACCATAAGACGGAGCAAATTTCTGGTGCGAATAATATACATATGGCGCTAAAAGTGGCGGCGGTCCATTCTTTGTGAATTCGCCCCACAGTGTTGTCATGGGGACTATTTATTCAATATAATGATGTTCCACTGAAAAGTGCTGACATCCTGAATTGATTATCCAGAGTATTTTTATAATTTTTTTTTTCTTTTTCATTTTATTTTCAAGAAAGACATGGTTTCTGCTGAATTCTATTTGTTCAAAGCTTTGTCTGCCACGAATGGAATTTCCTTTACCCCAAGCTGTATTGAAATAATGGAACAAATCGCAGAGACAGATATGTTCAAAGGAAAAAAAAAATAAAATAAAATAAAATAGCCGCATGGCTTGATGTTACATTTGGTAAGTGAGAAATTATATCTTTGTATAAGTTGGGGCGAACTGCCTGTTTTCTCTGAGGTTGACGATACAAAAATAACCTCGAGCTCCCAGATCACAGGCAACAACAGGCAGTAAAGGCATCAAACGAGGCCCCAGATCACAGTTAATGTTAATCTTGCGGTTCCTCCTCCAGAATTGGCGGCTCCATCCCGATAGTTTACACCTACTTCACCGAATTCCTGCAGATGGATAAGCGGGGTGAACATCTGAGTTGGCTCTGCATGTTCTGGATGTTGGGAGGCCTGTATGCCTCCTTCACTGCCTGGGGAATTATCCCTCACTATGGTAACACACACACACACACACATGCAGTGACTCACCTTAACAGATATAGATACGCACAGCATGTGGACGCACAAGAACACAGAGAGGAATTTAAAATGTACACTCAGAAGACAGAGATAATGTGCTGTTTTTGTTGCATGAAATACTTTTGATTTGTTCAAAAGATGATAAATGGAATTTTTTGGGTGATTTATTGGACTTGTGACAGGCTTAAGAAGATATTTCCCCCAAAAGTTCTTTCCTATAAACGTTAACTTTTTTTTTTTAAAATGATTTTCCCAGGCTGGGGCTTCTCCATCGGGACGGAATTCCAGATGCACAGCTGGAGATTGTTCATTCTGGTTTGTCTCTTCCCTGCCCTGGCTGCACTTGTCGGCGTCGTCTTCATGCCGGAGAGCCCTCGCTTCCTCCTGGAGGTCAGATCGTCCCTGTAGCTCTTTTTTTTATAATCCTCATCTGCTTTAACATAAAAAAACATGTTTATCGGCATAAACGAACTGACAGTGAATTAGAAACCATCTGGTTATAAGTTTCCCTTTTTCTCGATATTCATTATATCGGTGCACAGTATTAAACATCAAGCTGTGATTGGTTAAAACTGTCGAGTCATCAGCCACCAAAAAAGCAACATCCCACTGCTGTGCAAAGGTAGCGAAGGGCTGCTAAGGCGTCACCAGAACACCACCCACCCGTGTTTCTCATCCAGGACATTGTCAGACCTTTAACCGCATGTGGTATTGTATTTGTATGTTACAGCGGGGCTGCTCCAGCGTGCTCGTCCTATCACACACCCCCAAATAATCACACATTTCCCCAGCTGATAAGAGTGCAGACCTCATGGGAACGCTGTTACTCGACTGCATATCTGGCTAGATTAAGCCAGTAATTTGTTCCATTCATCTACAGACACCTGTGTAATTTCTAATAATTTACAGAGCAATTAAACCACAAAAGGATGTTGAGATTTGAGAAATGTGCTATTATATACGCAGAGGTTCTTCACAATGGTTTGGTATATGAGCCCTGATTGGTTAAAGGGGCCCTAATATGAAAAGAAAAACACTTTTTCAGTGCATGTGTGTAAAAATGTAAGTGTCTGGTGTTCCTGCTAATGCACAAACTGTGAAATAAGAACACCCACTCATCCTGTGGTGGTTTGGCCTCCTCTGTGACCGTATAGAAATGGCTCTGGGTGTGATGTCATAAAAGGAGTAGGAGTTGATTGATCCATCCAGACGCCCCCACCTTCAGGAGCGTTTGCACTTGACTTTTGTTTCCTTAGCAGAACTCAGCTCTCTGAAGGATGGAAGATCCCCGACAGCATTGAGCCAATCACAGGTTTATGTTTCAGCAGGGAGGGGAAGGGGGTGAAACAGGGATTCTTTTTGGGGAGTTAGTGTGAGAGAAGGCAGAATGCATTGCTGCTACAGGTCTAACTATATGCCTTTGGAGCATGAAAGCATGCACATTTCGCAACATTAAACTAAGAAAATGGCAAAGTAGGGTCCCTTTAAGTTTAGTTTTTGCATTGATACTAGCTTTTGTAGCGAATTTATGTGTCTAGATCAACAGACGACCTCTGTTTATTACAGAATGCCCGACACGACGAGGCGTGGATGGTGCTGCGGCAGGTTCACGACACCAACTGGAAGGCCAAGGGCGAGCCAGAGAGAGTCTTCACTGTAAGCTTTAATTTACAACAGTGCTGCTGTTCAGGCCCAATGATTCATCACCAAATATTTTATTTAGCAGGTTACAGAATTAATGTAACCTCGGTTTTGTGCAGGTGAGAATAAAGCAGATGTGCTGTTAAAGGGGTTATTGCAGCTTCTGGCCCATTCAGTGGACATTAAATGACTGGTTTTGTTGGACGGTATATAGATCTCACAGCAAACATTAAGACAGAGCAGGAGAAGAACAGGTGTCACTAATTACCTTAGTAATGACAGTAGCTAGTGTTCCGTTCAGGTCTGACAGTAAGCCAACATGTACAGAAAACCTTTTATCATAGCAGACGTTAAAATAATAAGAAAAATGTCAAGCTGGTAGTTATTAAAAGTCAAAGATTGTTTTCTACCTTTGCCATTATTACAGAACAGAAGAACAATTTGATATAACAAATAACAGACAACTCTTTATCTTTTACAGTCCTCTAATTACATGGTAACTTAAATATATGATAATAATATAAATAATATATTATTTGGCAATTACCACTGACAAATAGGTAAATAGAGTGAAACTATGGTTGAAATACTAGTGATTTACTTGGAAAGTATATGCAATCATTGGGTATTTTACCATTACTGACTAAATATATACCATTTATAATATATTATAGTTGTTAAGACTAAATAAATGGTGTCATTGCGTAATTACTACTGGTAGTAAGTACTTAATACAGAGAAACAAATACTAGATTTACCTGGTAATTAAATGGTGATGGATATTATGCTCTTTCTGATGCAATAAACACAAACTCTGTGAATTAAGCTGTAATTCACAGTAATTAAGATGAAACTGTACTGAAAAGGAAGCCATGTTTGCTTCCACAGTGTTACCATATTCTTACCACTGTAGTTTCACTGTAGCTGTAGTTTCACTGTATTTAACTACTTACTGTCAGTGGTAATTACCAAATAATATACTACATTTACTGGTCAAATACCTAGTAGTTAGGGGACTGTAAAAGAATGGGTTACCAATGCATTGTTACTTTGCATTATTTGTATATGGCATGAAATATAACCATTTTTAAATAAGATGTGGATACTATTGGGGTCACAAGACTAACTCAATTACCATGTGATAGAGTAGGTAATTCAATTATTACTTTAAAAATACATATCTTACTAATGCAGTAGGCTATAGATGAACTGTAATCACTAAATAACCTAATATCAGAGCAAATGTTACGCAGATGTCTTGATGAAGACATCTTACAATTTAACATGGCGCTGTAGGGAAAATGTGTCATTAACAGTTATAAAAACCATCATCATCTAATCAAAAGCGAATGTATCAATAATATAACATTTGACATAAGGGAATTCACATTATGGGGAATGATGATAATAGTAAAGAAGAGAAAGGTGTGGATTGAAAACCTCTTCTCTCTTTGTGAAGGTGACCAACATCAAGACGCCACAGACGCAGGAGGACGAGTTCATAGAGATCCAGAGCGACACGGGCACGGCCTTCCAGCGCTGGACAGTCAGACACCTGACCATGCTGCAGCAGGTCGGCAAATCACACTCGCTGCCATCCTAATTATTCTTGTTGCAGAGTGCTTGGTTCATTTGCTTTATTTTATTATATAGGATTCATTTTCTTTCCTGTTTGTCCGTCTCCTAGGTGATGGCTAACGTGATGTCACTATCAGCTCCAGAGCTCAGACTACAAGGCCTCTTCCTGGTTATTGTGTGGTTCTGCTTGGCCTTCAGGTATGAAGACACTGTTAAATCAGTTCTGCTGATGATGATGTTAGACAATCTGGACAGTTCTTCACAGCAGAGTTAATCAGGGAGGGAAGAAAGATTGTCACCAAAGCAAGGAAAGAAGCACTCTATCAAATATATATATATAATAAATATATATGTATTTTATATGTATATGAGTTGTTATTAAATCAAGTTCTGAAATACTGTCAGACTTTTACATGTAATTGTTATATTCTCCAACTTCGACGACACAAATTATGCCTATTTGCCTATTATTTCACTTACTGTTGTAACTAACCTGACCTTTAAATCAGCAGCTCGTTAACAAATATCTTAATTTGAAGTTCTGGAAATGCAAATTTACAACCTTCTCGTGCTGCCATGGTAACAAGCAACATGCCAAGTTATGCAAACTCAAAAAGAGTAGAAAATGTTGCCTTGCTATTTTGGTCTTAACCAACTTAAAACAGCTATTGTTCATTCAGTTATTGTTCAACGGCAATTAGTAAATCCATGCTGCTTAGAATGAGTCTTATTGTGGACTTACAATAGTCACATGAACATAAATATTTAAGTTCATTTTACTTAAAAATGTTTTCAGTCTACATTTCCTAATTAATGTTTAATTCATGTTAATTATAAAGCTATTTATTTTGCCCATAAAGGTTAATTCATTACACTTGATATATTGCTTTGAATTAATGTAATTCTGCCAGCATCTGGGCCAACTTTTATTTGTTTTAGCTTGAACCAATATTATATTAATCTCTATCTATGTGTATCATTTGGATTTCCCGTATTTTTGTTATTTTTGTGTCAGCTATCACGGGCTAGGAGTGTGGTTCCCCGATATGATCAAGTACATGCAGTATGAGGAGTACGAATCCAAGGTCCGGGTTTTCCACCGGGAACGAGTGGAACGTTTCCACTTCAACTTCTCCTTGGTCAACCAGATCCACCGGGAAGGAGAGTACATCCATGACAAGTAGGTTTCTCTCAAATACCGTACATCAAATGTGTTGAAAAGGGGAAGTTGGCTCATTTTTTGCTTTCTTTTTGTTTTTTTTACGTGTCCTTCTATTCAGGTTCGCAGACATTGAGATCAAATCTGTGAAGTTCGAGGATTCTCTGTTCGAAAACTGCTACTTTGAGGACGTCAAATCAACCAACACCTTCTTTGAGAACTGCACCATCAAAAATACAGTCTTCTATAATACAGGTATCATACAACATTAGCAATGAATGATTTTACACATTCAGGCCTAGAGCTATAAAATAAAAATGAACTCCTGAGTGATATAAAATAGATATTAAACCAATAACACTGCCCTAAAGCAGTCGCAACACAATATTCTTGGACGGATCAATAAGGAGAGAAAACTTTGTGTTAACAGCCTCATGTATGATTGTTCTCTCCCTTCAGACCTCTGGCAGGAAAAGTTTAAAGACTGTCGGATGGAGAACACCACCTTCCTCCATCCAAAGAAAGGCTGCCACCTCAACTTCCAGGAGGAGAACGACATCGTCATCTACATGGTCAGCTTCCTGGGCAGTTTGGCTGTGTTGCCCGGCAACATCATCTCAGCATTGTTCATGGATAAAATAGGAAGAATCCGAATAATAGGTGAGATCAGCAGAACGTGCATATGAATGCGGACGGTGGGTTTTTGTCCGTCTTAGTGTTTATTCTTTTATCTTTCTAGGTGGTTCTATGCTGGTGTCGTCTGCCTGTACTTTCCTGTTGTTGCTGAGTTTCAGTCAAGGAGCTGTGATATGTTGGCAGTGTCTCTTCTACGGCGCCAGCGTGGCGGCCTGGAATGGAGTCGAGGTCATTTCCGTGGAACTCTACCCCTCCGCTAAAAGGTACAAGTCCACCTATGTCCCCTTCATAAAAAGTCCAGTACCAGAGCAGAGTTCATCTATAAAACATCCCACACATACTTATACAGTTACATCTTCACAACAGTAACAAACCAGCAGCTTTAATATAAGAGATACTCAGTATTAAAGCAATTAAAGTTATTATTAAAGCAAAAGGGTGATTTTTGTTTTTCCTTTCCTCCTATTACAATGAATTTTACCATCATGTTAAATCCTGTCGATGTGCCTCCTTACTTTGTAGCATTTGGCATGAATGGTCGAAAGGTCAAAAGGTCAATTTGAGAAAATGACCTTTAAAGAATGAAATGTATGCTGGCTATTGTTCAGTGATCATGGGCTAGAGTGATGAAATAAAGTAACATTAGCAATAGTTTGTGACAATAGTTTGCTATTTATTTTTCATCCATTTTGTTAATGCATAGTAGTTATTGATGCAAAATATCAACATAATTGACTTAATTGACAGTTTTATGGAAAATGTCAATTGTGGATGGTGTCTGGCATTAACGTAGTGAAAGTAAACATAGAAACAAATGGGTTTTTTTTGTATTACATTTTCTAAAATAGCAAATTTAAATATGCAAATAGGGTAAAAACTCATCTAATGTGTCCATTTGCATATCCGACATTCACTTTATGAATGGATTTGTCAAAATGTTGTTTTATGGAATCACGTCAAAAACATCATATAAGTGCACATATTGCGCATATTTTATGCATAATTGAATCCATTTTTTCCCAAAGATTTCATGCATGTAATTATATCAGTTTAGTCACTAAGAATAATGTTATGTATCTTTTTTTAATTTCATACTCAGCGTTGGAAAAAAAATAGCATTTTAATGACTAACAACTAGAGTTGTCGCTCGCACAAATATGCCCATAAACAAAAAAAAAAATATTTATTCCAGGAAGAAAATAAATTTTTTGGGTTATTCTAGAGACTTGAAATGAATTCTTTGTGGGAGGGTTTCACCAATTTCTTGGGAGGGGGCCAAAATCCTAAATCCTTTGTCTAAGTTGTCCACTATCATGTCATTGAAAAACAATGCATAAGTAACATCATAGATTTCAGCAACTATAGTTGCTGGGGGGCCTTTATAAAACTCTGGATCTAAGTCTGATGAACCATCCTATATGTGGTGTGGAGTTGATGCTCAAGCCAACCACAGCTACTCAATATAATAACATTTAAAAAACTCAATAGTTAGAGAGCTTTTCCTGATTCAATGGGAACATCATCCCCCTGATATACAAGTAAAACTGACTTTACCTGATTTGACTCCCTGTGTGTTTCTCCGAACCGCGCAGAGGGACGGCGTTCGGTATCCTGAACGGCATCTGCAAGTTCGCCGCCATCATCGCCAGCTTCATCTTCGCGGCCTTCATCGGCGTCACGAAGATCATCCCCATCTTCCTGGCCTTCGCCGCCCTGGTCTGCGGAGGTCTCGTGGCTCTCAAGCTGCCCGAAACCCGGGAGAAAATCCTCTCTTGAAAGGCCAAACTCCTGCAGCCTCCAGGCCCCAAACACAGCAGCAGAGAGGGAAGGAGGGTGGAAATGTTCGGAGAGTAGCAGCTTACGATTGAGACGGAGCGATGGGGGAGAACGGCCGTGCTATGCTAGCTGTGTTTACGAGTCTGTTGTAGGATTTAAATGTTAAAAAACCTGCCTACATCAACCTGTGGTTGCTTTCTGTTCCTTCAGGCTGCTCAGCATTTGTCACATCGTACAAAACTAGCTTTTTTTTTTTTCCCTTTTTTGTCATTTTATTGCCCGTCCTCTAGTCACACACATACACATACACAGTGTAGCACAATTTTGTTCTGTTTGAGGTTCTTGTATGTAAAAGAAAAGATTAATATGAGATGAAAATGTGTCTACTTGTAGTAGTTCCTGTTACCATGTTGTGCTTTGATTTCATTCCCTGTCGGAGAAAAAGAAAAAGAAAGGGAAATTCATCGTCATGACTATTTCAATCCTGTCGTATTGGCTCCCGAGGCTCAGCAGCGATATTACTGCTGGTGTTATATTAATATACAAAGAAAACACCCAGTCTTTTGTTTATTCTGCACTGCCCTGTGGTCTCTGTAGTCAAGTTACAGTACTGTAGTCATCCTTAGTTCACAAAGTTGTTGCTTGGTTTGTTTCTCTAGACATACACCCTGGATTTACCGTTTTATTAAATGTGGAAAGCATTTATTTTTGAAATCAAATATGCTCTTATTCATTTTTTTTCCCCCCCAAATCACCCAAATCCGACCGGATTCTGTTATTTATTTCACCCTCGACTCTTAAGACGTTGAGTCTGTCCTGAACCGTAGATCTATGTTCTGTAGCCGGTGGTGATGTAGAACCATGTTCTTAAATGTCACATCTTGCCATGACAAATTGTGAGGAACTGTTCTGATTGTTCATTTTTTTGTCTTTTTTTTTTTTAAAAAAAAGGGTGAATGATACGAAACCTTAAGAGACTAGATGTTTTGATATTATGCTCTCGTTGTAACATTCTGATAAAGAACTGTGTTGCAGAACCTGCTGCATTTCTGACAACAATGTGTCAAGATTTCTAAGGAGCATGTTACTTTTTTTTGGCATGACTGAGCTGTGTGTGTGTGGGTGGTTGTGGGTGTGTGTGTGTGTACGTGTGGATATCCACAAGTCTGTGAATTTGCTGAAACACAATATTCAGACTACCAATACTATATTTGTTGTTGTACATACTGTAGACCTGTGTATATTAGCTGTAAAATAGTGTGTGTAATGACTTGAATAAAGCTGAGGGATTATGATCCGGTTTCCTGGTTGATAATAGATGCAAAATGTGCGATGGATATATGAAACAGAGAGTTTGGATGAACATTGTTCTAAACTTTAAGTACAGTATTATTGAAAAGTTTGGGGTCACTTAGAAATTTCCTTATTTTTTGAAAGAAAAGCACTGTTATTTTCTAAGAAGATAACTTTAAACTAATCAGAAATACACCCTATACATTGCTAATGCAGTAAATGACAATTCAAGCTGCAAATGTCTAGTTTTTGGTGAAATATCTACATAGAGGCCCATTTCCAGCAACTATCACTCCAGTGTTCTAACGGTACAATGTGTTTGCTCATTGCATCAGAAGGTTAATGTCATAACATTTTCTATTCACATCTATTGCATCAACTCATGGTGGTAAATAAAAGTGACTTTTTATGGAAAACACTAAAATGATTGGGTGACCCCAAACTTTTGACGTCAGTGTATCTGATTTGACACATAAAACATGAAATAACATCCCAATAATGAATTTAAACTCTGAAAATTAAAAGATTGCAAAATGACTTTAACAGGAACTAATGTGTTTTCAAATGGGACAAAAACTAAGAAAAAAATCATAAATACATTTAATGTATTTTTAGCCAGAGATGGAGATTGCACTGTTGCAATGTCTGTTTTTTTTCTAATACAAAGACAGAATAGTGACATTTTTTCTTTTGTTCTGAGATGTGAAAACTAAATGAATTATTTCATACTAATAATCATGTTTCAGTTCTCGCTGTTGGGTCTGACACGGTCCGGGAAAAGTTTTCCTTTCAGGAAAATGTGTTATATTCCAGGCAGGCTATCGGTGAGTGGGTTATTCTGAACGTTACTGTTCTCATGTCGGTGGCAGCTGTGCGTCGGGAGGGGTCGGCGAGGAGGGCTTGTAAAAACATGGCAGCACACAAGTGTGAGCAAGTGCCGCTAGTAGGAGGATGTGTTTACTCTGGCCGAGGTGTGAAAGACTCACTGCTGATCTGTCCTCCAGCTTTATCAGGACGGGAGAGAGAAGCCGTCGGGAGCTTTCTCCGGCAAATAATGATGCTTTTATTTCATCTTCTTTAATTAAAAGTTAGAGATTCGGCCGATTAATATTATCATATCATAATGATGTGTTTATTCATTTAATTGGGGGAGGGTGGGTAGTATTAGTAGTAACATGACATATTTTCTTGCCTGCTTCCTTTGTGTCAAACCGTTTAATGTAATTCTCTTCATTCCATTAGACGTCGCTGTGTCTAATTACACATAAATTGGGTTCTGCTGATGTCACACTGTCGCAATTAGATGAAATTTACTGTTCCCACTCTGGATGACCTCTTCACTCCACCTATTTTTCACACTTATGGTGTAGAATGTGGCCGAAATCAACACATGATTTAGACCAAAAACTCATTTTTGTCAAAAAAAAATGTAAAAAAAAAAAAGACTTAGGCCATTATTTAATACGGTGATGGTATTTTAAAATATATTGGAGCTTTAAACAACATATAAGCGATTTACATAATGGTTGACAACTTCATGAACATGTTGCCTTATATTTCTCCATGTGTGCAGTAGTGAGCATTGAGATACAAGAGGGTTTCTAAATTAAATTAGGTGTCAGATGTTGTTGGGCTCCAGAACAGCTTTAATGGTGATTAAAAATCCCACAGTTATCTTTGCAACTCTGCTGAGGGATGAGCACTATTCATCATAAACATATTGACTCCAGTATATTATATCTAATTAAGTGTTTTTATGATGGTGGCGAAGAGATCTTTCAAACACGTTGGTTCAAAATGTCCCCTTGAAGTTTAGACGTGTCTGTGCAGTCCAGCACATGCGAATTAAATCATTTTTATACTCATTTTTATACTATTCACATACCCTAAGCATGTGCATTTCATTTATTTAGTTTTGGGCTTTATTTTGACATTGGGGACTCTTGATTATGAAAATATGAGCAGTCTAGTGGCAGCCTAACTACACCAAACAAAAATAATGATGTTCTGATTTAAGTTTAAACGACTCACTGAAAGTATAATAGTATCCGTTATGTCATTTCCCAGACACAGCACACTGATGTAAAGGCAACAGCTATTTCTGTTAATGTGGCTGGTGAAATGGGTTCATAATAGAAAATTCTCAATATGGAAAAACATAAATAGAGTGGGCTTTCTCATTATCAGTACTTCATTGTGTCTCTTGACACTAAATTTGCTTAACACATAGCAAATATTCTCATATCCCTCTACGGTCGCAATGTTTCCATAAGGCAACAAGCCCATTTTATGCCTGTAACACAAACACTACCTCAGCAGTTATAATGCAATGCTTTCAAAAGAAGTGGGGCCGTAAGAGAACCAATAGCATTGTTCACATTTTTTAATAATTTAGTTTAAAATAGTTATGGAAGGCCTTAGTTCCATAGAGCTCTTCACAGGGAGGAGCCTTGACATTTTAATCCTCAAATATAACCCCAATATTAATGCCATAGGCGAGTTAGGTTCATTATTTGTAATGGGATTTATTGCATTGTATTTGATCATTTAATAATGGAAATCTGTTAAAATATATATTTTGTCATTTGGTACCATTATGTAATTGCTGTTCTGGCATATTGATATCAATGTGTCTTTAGTTACAGGCCAATATCGTCCAAAAGCATATTGTAAACTTTCTTCACAACCATGTAGAATAATATAAGGATGTTTCCAGATCCATCAGTTTGACAGATTCATATTTGAATATTAGTTGTGCTAAGATTATTAGCAATTGTGTTTGCAAATGCATTTTGTTGAGCCCTTCCCATATTGCATTTCATGATATTTGACATATTTTTAAATTTTACAATTGTAAATGTTATTACAATGTTATTACACTGTCACTAGACTTTTATTATAATTTATTTGTGATTATGTTTATTTGGTCTATTTTAAGACAAAAAAAACCCCTGCAAAATATTTTTTTTAACAACTGGTATAAAGGTGTGTGCTTTCTCTTATCCTTTGCGGACAAATGCAGCACATTAAGTAACACATCATCTGCTTGTAACTACATGATCATGTGTTATAAACATGTATTAACTGTTTGTCGAGGGACACACACACAAATCACTAAATGATGAAGGATGTCGTATTTGACATCGCTCCAAGCTAGGAGGGAGCACACTGGAGGTCGTGCTGGGGTGGATGGAGTCATGGAGGCCCAGACAGGTGGCAGGCAGCCCAGCCTCAAGAGCCTACTGTGGGTGGGCGTTCACCCAGAGGTGCCAAACTCCCAGCCAGGCTCCCACGAGTCCCACAGCTTCACCTTGGTCAGGGTGACTGGCAGGGTCACGCTGGGAGTTCAACCCCAGTTCACTCTGCCCTCTGCTTGACACAGCATTCACCTGTAGATTATCCTCATATCTTTCTTTGATTGACAGTCATAGTTATACCCCATCATCTTATATTTTAAGGTCCCCTGACACTGTTTCATCCATTTGTTTCAGTGAGTATTTTAGGGAGATGAGCAGCAATTTCCTTTTTCTCCTGGAAAAATCAGCGAGCAAAATCTGACCATCGGTGTTTATGATGCAACTTAACATCACTTCTTCTGCGGCATACTCATCCGCACGACGCAGTATTTCAGGAAAAAGAAAGAAGGAGGTTGAGAAAAAAAAATCAGGAAAGCAGAGACAGAGGATGAGGCCAGAGAAAGGGGTTAGCAGCAGCAGCAGCAGCAGCACTCGCAGCATTCCTGGTTCTCACAGCTGAAGTGTGAAGTGACGCCTCTGAACTCATCAGTTCTCATCGGTGTGAAACCATCACGCCTCTGCTTTAAGGAGGATAACGCAGCTCATCATGCTCCATTCAACCTTAATTTATTTACATTTACTGCTCATTTCAGGCTTTCAGGACTTCTGTTTCCAGAATCTTGTATAAAAAAAGGAGCGTGATTTTAAAAGGAAGCTTCGATTCTTAGATGAAGACGGAGAAAGCGGAGAGGTCGGAGACCACAAAAACACACCTGACTATAAAATGACCGGTGAAAAGAGGTGGGAAATAAAATGAGGAGATCAAGAGAAGGGTGGAAGGATGCAGGCTATCAGGGTCAAGGTTGGACTGAGGTGAGGAAGAAGAGGCAGAAACAGAGTGACCAGGGCAGGGGCCTCTCTGCTTATTAGAAATCTCTTTTGAGAAATCCTGCGCTGAGTTGGATCTAAATAAAATCCTTAACCGGGGTTCTGTGCTGATTGCACAAGAGCAGCAAGACGCTTTCCCTAAAAATAAATAATCAGCAGCATGATGTTAACACTCTGCTGTAAGTCCTGTTCTCCATATGAAATAGTAAGTAAACAAAATTCAACCCTCGATAATATTCACAAGTAAAAATACTCATTATGCAAAATGAACCCTTGTCAGAGTGTATTTTTATGCATATTATATAATTGCATTATAAGAAGTGCCTTATTAACATATAAGCAGCATTAATTAATTAGTGTTGCAGTGTTGAAGCTAATTTTATTTTATTTCTATAATGTTGGGTAGTTTCATTTGTTGGTACACTCTGGTTAAATATGTTTAAATGTTTTTTTGCAAGACAGATTTTTATGCTTTGCTATTCACTGTAGATGAATAAGTTGTTTTTTTAATTTCCACATGTTTCTACTATGGTAGATTTCTACTGTACAGTAAGTAGTGTATGTACATATTGTGGTTACATGTTGATTTTGGGAGCACTGACAGGTTCAGTTACTGTTTGGGTCTATGGGTTCTATTTTTGCCTCATCACACTTTCCTGTTATGTTGTCCTGTTTTTGCTCAGCGGTTATTGGACTCCAGCGTTAAAAAGTGAACGAGGGAGAAATCTGATCATTCAAAAATGAACACAATCCCCTATCTACATGTGTGAAACACATCTACTTTGCTGCGGGGGATGAAAACCCAGAAAGAAAAAAAAAACTGTTTATTGTTTTGAGCAGGAGTCAAAATTCACACTTTGACTCCTGTAAGATGAACTTTCCCAGACACAGAGGAGAGGGAGAGAGCCAGGGACAGAGGTACAGGGCCAGGGTCCCAGTGTGTGTGTGTGTGTGTAGGAGTGTGTGTGGGGCAGTGGCCTCTGCCTGGGATTGTGAGAATCTGCGGAGGTGTCACTTCACACCTCTGCGGCCTGGCCTGGACTTTATAAACCAGTGCGCTGGAGCTGAGGATCACTCACAGCCTCCCAGTCTCCTCAGTGAGACCACGCGGTCCCTGAACACAACATGGATACCTCCTCTGTCTCTCTGCTCAACTACAGCCTGCAGTGCCAGTGGCTCTCCGACTCGGACCTGTCCAGCGTCTCCTCTCTGGAGACCCTCTCCCCGGTTCCCTCTATGGATTCCAGCCTGTCGCCCAACTACCGGCAGCCGCCGCAGTCCACCCCTAAGGCCGCTAAGACCGGATACCCTCAGGCTTTCAAGTCCTCGCCCTGCTCCTTGTCGGGTCGCGGCCGGAAGACGGGCCGAGGGGCGAGGATCCGCAGCAAGCAGAGGGAGAGCGCCAGCGAGAAGGAGAAGCTGAGGATGAGGGACCTGACCAAGGCCCTGCACCACCTGAGGTCCTACCTGCCGCCCTCGGTGGCCCCCGCGGGCCAGACCCTGACCAAGATCGAGACCCTCCGCCTCGCCATCCGCTACATCGCCTACCTGTCGGCGCAGCTGGGCCTCAGCGAGGAGGCGCTGTTCCGGAGGAGGGAACGCGGGGACACGTCGGCCAGCGACGCGTCATCGCCGGACGTCACCGGCTACTCACAGCACGACTCCCCGGGGGACCAGGAGGCCCAGCAGCTGCAGTTCCGCGGCCTGGGCCAGGACCCGTATCCGAGCCAGTGTCACGGCCAGCCCGCCGCACTGCATTCTGGGAGCTGCGGTTTCGGGGTGGACCTGGATCAGTACAGCAGGCAGTACGTGGAGGCTCCTCAAAGGGATATCAGCATGGACGCCGTCCTGCAGTCGCTGCCAGTGACGCATCCGTCCTCCTGTCAGGTACGGTGCTCCAAAAAAGAAATAAAAAAAAAATAATCCAAATCTGTGTTGTTATGAGTCAATTAATTCTAAGAACAAACGCTAACGAGCCTTTTCCTGCGGTTCTTCTCTTTACAGATGGACCTGTGCATCCCGTTGGTTCCGAGAGAATACTGGGGTTAAACACTCGGCGTCAGTCGTCCAACAACAGACACAAACTACTTCACCGCTTTCTACTGCCTCACTGTGAATCGACTAATTTATTTGAAATATGTGCGTGTGATTCTATGTGTTATTTATTTTGTCCCTTGAAATGTTCTGTGTAAATACGGATATGTCTAGCTATTTTTATACTTCTTTATACCACTATTTATAATAAAATATTAAACATGTCACAATGTCGCGTGAAACTCATTCGTAGAAAGTTTGGGTAGTTTTACTCTCTTACTTATATTTTCACACATTTATCTTCACTTTCTATTCCTTACATAAAAAAAAAAATCGCCTCATTACTCTTATTTCATTCAGGCTTGTTTTCATGACTGTCGAGCGAAAAGGGTGTTTTCTGCCAGAAAGTGCATTAGTTGACCTGTTCTAAATGCCCTAAATTATAACCAATCCAGCTCTTTATTTTTTCCTAATAGAATACCTTTAAAGAACAATACAACACATAAAACACCTTTTTTTTTCTCTTGCCAAAAACGATGACAGCTCATACATTGGGAGTTAGAGGCGGTTGTTTTTGCCAAAAAATCACTTGTTCTCCAAACTACAATGTTAGTCGATTTTACTCGCTCACTATTGTACCTGTAGATGTTCAAATACTTTTTAAGGGACAGTACAGTAAATAAACTGCGATATCTCTTGCTAATTAGATCTTTTTCTTTCATTATTTTTACTTTTCTACTTGAAGTAGTTTTGAAACCAGAACTTTTACAGTTTTACTTGAGTAAAACACTGACCTTTACACAATTTATTTTACCATGCAAACAGTACAAAATCATATACACAATACAAAACATGCTCTACACATAATACAACTAAAAAGCTTGAGTTGATACAGAAGCATTTAGACCTCTATCTGAGTAATGAATGGATCCATGCCGGTTCGATCCCAGTGAATATATGAAGCATTAGGGCAGAATGGAGTCAGTGCTGTGAGGGAAAGTCACACACTGCCCTCTCTTGGTCTTATACATTAGCACAATTCACCAGTGGCCTCGAGTCTGCTCTCTGATACTGTTGTGCATATGAGGTATATGAGAAATATGTTTATTTATTATCAAATTATCAAAAAATGTTCTGCTCATAAACCAACAAAAGCCAAACACAGTTTACAAATGGTTAATTAAATGTTGCATAATGTGCCAAATGCATTTTTTTAATCCCTTTTAGTTTCCCTTAATTAGCTTTAAGGCTGTTTTATTCAAGTCTTCCTGGTTGAAGTACATGCATGCATTCATTATAAGCCTTTTTCTCTCATCAGCATCTTCACTGTAAACCATTTAATTAACATAAGATGCAATAATATAAAAAAAAAATCTATAAACATTTGAACTTTTTTTTATTCATTTCCATTCGTTGCAACATATAAAAAGTAAATTGTGTTTTAGAAAATGTGACAAAACAATTAAAATGTTTTTGAATGCTAATTAAGTAGTAATACACATATAATAGATAGTACAAATAATATATATAATATGATATAACATAATATATGATAATGTAATGGAAAGCCTTCCCAGAGATATTTTTTTTTCCTTTTCTCTCCTTGATTGAGTGTTTTTTTCAGCCCAGTTTATCTAGTTTATTTAGTGTATCTTCGTTAATGGGCCTCTGCAAACACAGAGAAGTCCTTGGCTCCGCTGAGTCTAGACTCGGATATTCCTCCCTGCTTTTCCCCCCCTTCTCTCACCTACAGCCCTAATTACCTACTACAGAGGGCTTTAATATTCATAGAGAAGTGTGGATCCACACATCAGGCAGGAGAATTAGGCCCAAGTGTTTAGTTTGCCACATAGATGCGGCTCATTTGATATGCATGCTGCAAACCTAACACGAAGCCTAATATACTCACTTAAGTCTTTCATCACAGCAAAGCTAATAAACTCTTTGGGCTAAAAGGGTTAGGGATGAAAGGGTTAGCACCATGATGCTGATTATTCACTCATTACATGTGAGTAAACACCATCACAGCTAATGTGGATTAAGAAATGACTGATCCTCTCTGTCGTCATGCAAGAGACTTGACATCTGTGGAGATTCGGTTTATACCAGCAGAAAGAAACAGAAATAGTAATAGAAATAGAGCACGCTATAAAATAAAATAAAACATATGCTTATTTGAAGTTATAGGAATTGCAAGCAGTCATTTTATACATATGTGATATAATCTGATGTGAGTGGTGAATTTAACCATATATATAACAATAAACACATAAAATGCTGTGAATGACAGAAATATAGACAGACATGAGTCTCTTCATATTTTATGTATTGTGGAGAAGGTTAGGGTTAGTGTTAGTTAGGGTTAGTTCAAAGGTCACTATAGGGACTAGTCCTCAATCAGTGTCACCTCAAGAAACATAATAAACAAAACTGTTTTAACCAAAAATCTGTTTTTACAGACATTAAGTTTAATCAATCGAGATAATTTGACTCTCAAATGTAAAGTCCTCATATATCCTTTTATATATTTCTTCTCATCACTCAGATGTCTGTTTTTCTTGCATAAGTGTGGTGGTGGGCAGCTGCGCGAGACCGATTCACACGTCTACTCACTCATAACAAGGTTTCACCTCTGCTGCAGAGCAAGGAGACGAATTTGACGCGTCAGTTTTGTGGGAACGCTGCTCGGGAATCACATCCACAGTCCCCCACCTGACACCCATCATCCACAGAATGATCAGTAAGAAAACAACCATCCCTGACACAGATCAAACGTGGAAAAATGATACTATATCTTTATACTTGACTGTGAGTGAAAATGGAACGTTTGAGCATCACTGAAATGACTCTAAACATGACATATTTTCAGCAGATGTTACGTAGCTGGTACAAAACGTTACTGCTATGCGGTTCCTTGGGTGAGCTGAACGGGGGCCGATTGCACGTATGCACATAAATTTGCATCGAATTGACGTGCGGTGATATTAATATGCAGCTCTCCTTCTTTCTTAAAACATAAGTGGAGGATAACCTTAAGTTCATGAGTCAGAGAAAAAGCAGAGGTCAGAAACAGTGTAACATAACCACTGCTACCAAACGCCGACAAAAGAAATTAAACATTTTCAATAAGGGGCGAATTAAAACGTCTCTTAACAGCAAATTGAATCCTCCAAATTTGCCTAATTATTCCTTTTGTATTATTCAATACTTCAATACTGACAACACGATGCATCACGTCCTCATCTACACAATGAGTCATCCTCCTCATTGTGAAGATGGCGACGTGTTAATTATTATTTAATATATAGTGCTGTGGGCTGTTTATAGCATTATCAATCTGGGAAATGAACATTATTCGTCCATGGATCTCAGAGGATTCCAGACAGTGGATACACAGTTTTATATATATTCCTTGATTTTATTCAATTTAATCTTTTATTTAAGAAAATTATTATATTCTTTTCTTCTTAAAACAAGACAAAATTGACCCAAATCAGGAGAAACAAAAAATCTTGAAATAAGATTCAATTATCTCACAATAGAACAAGATAATTCTACTCAATATTGGACTAATTATACCAAAAAACATTTTTTTTCATGAGTTAAGATTTTTAACGATAAGGTATATGTGCATATGAGAGTTTCTAGGCAGTAAATTCTGTGCATTCTTTCTCTTCCCAGGCTCATGAGGCCTACTGCTGTCCAAACAGGACAAGGTGTAAAGTCCTCACACCTCGCAGCTGCCTGGCACACTTCTCTGGCCCAACAGAGCCCGGGGATGCAATACCAGGATCTCACTGTCAGATTATCTTCAATGTCTCATTGAACATAAGTCATATATGAATGTTGCTGGGACGTCTGTCATTTATTCTTCTATCCACCCTTCCACCCATGCAGGATCTGATACATAATCAGAAGAATGTGTTTTAACATTTCCGCTGCTTCCATGATGCACATATCAGAGATATCAGACACAGAATCGGCACAGGTACGATCCCTGCCACGGCAGGGTCGTGTTCCCAGGCCGCCAGGGAGCAGAGTGTGAATCTGATCACTTTATGATGCTCATGTGAGCCGGGGTCACACCTTGTGCATGCGCCGGCCCCGTTTCCCAGGGGACCCCCTGGCCTAGGTGTTGGCCCTGTTCTCAGAGCTTCTCAGGACTGGAGGTGGCCGCCGGAGGTGCAACCTCGCACCTCCCACCACATATATGGAGCAGCCTCCCTGAGCCTCCTCACTTTCTTCCGCTTTCCTCACCAGCAGCACACTAAGAGAAGAGCCGAGACCACAGCCATGGACGCCTCCTTCTGCCCTTCTCTCGACTTCCAGGACGACGTTTTCCTGTTTGACTGCGAGTCTCTCATGGACAAGTCTTACGATCCCCTGGCCTACGACACGGCCTCGGACCCTGGCTACTCCAGCGCCGGCAGCAGCCTGTCTCCCACCTCTTCCGTGGACTCCTTCTGCTTTTCCCCCACCGCCCTCCAGGCAAACGGACAAGACGCCTTGGACTGTTTAATCTTCGGCAGCCCTTCGGCGGCACCTCACCCGGTCAACGACGGCCAGACCCTGCCCTGCACCTCGTCCTCCAGAACCAGCTCTTCCGCAAAGAAATCCAGGTCCAGGTACCCGGGCAAGAAGCGGCAGACTGCCAGCGAGAGGGAGAAGCTGAGGATGAGGGACCTGACCAAGGCGATGCATCACCTTAGGGAGTACCTGCCGCCGTCGGTGGCGCCGGCCGGACAGACGCTGACCAAGATCGAAACGCTGCGCCTCACCATCCGCTACATCTCCTACCTGTCGGCGCAGCTGGGCCTCAGCGAGGAGGCGCTGGAACAGAGGAGGTCCTCGGGCTTCGCCGAGCCTCCCCAAACCCTCAACCAGTTCCTGGGTCGGCCAGCAGCTTGCTACAGCTCACAAGAACCAGCCTATACCGCCGTCAGCCCGGCCCAACTGTCACCTCTGCAGCACTCATACCAGGTACGTTCAAGTCCGCCACAGAAATCCAATCTAAGCAAGTTTTAAAAGCCAAAAATGTTTCTCCAGGGAGTCGGTTGAACAGGTTTCTAACCAAAACGCCATTTCTGTTACCAGGTTCCAAGCGGACTTTGCTTTGACGAGTACTGGATGCCGCAGCAGCACCTCCAAAACGTCACATTTCCCGGACAATGCTGAGAGAGACACACGGACATTCATCTATTTTCATTGCAACAATGACCTCTAACAAACATATATATGGACACAACTTTTTCTGTTGTTATTTTTGAACAAAATATATTTATGTCCTGTTGTTTTTGTACATAGAACTGTATATTTATTGAGCGTTGACCATGTGAAATGAATAAATGTTATTTATCTTAATAACCACCTTAGTTTTGGCGCATTTATTCAAGTTTTTTTTGTTTGTGGTTTAGTGAGTTGTGGGTTTAAAGTCAACCAGAATCATATGGTAGAGTGGTTTCATTTTCCTTAAGCAAACACTGCAGCTGTCACCAGAGTGAGGTGCTAAATGGGGAACACATCCACTCTAAAGTCTTTAAGGAAGGACCCCTACTGGGAGGAGTGGCAGCTGAACTGCGCCGGTTAATTGGCACCTTTTCTATTTCTGTGTAAACACGGCTGGTGTTTGAGACCCTAAAAGAAACCTTAAGGTAAATAACTGTCCTCGGATGAAGTTCAGAAACTTGGCCGCGGTGCCGTTGTTTGTTCTGGGAGTCAGACGATATAAATCTGTATTTATTTTGTTTAGCATTGCACGGATCATTTCAGTTTGACTCCCAGCTCCGATCGTCACTTTCAGTTGGAATGTGTCCGACTTTTCTCTGCAGTTGTTCAAAATGGACACCATCCAGAACTTAACATGGCGTTTTACGCTGTTTTTATGTCAACACCATAATGTTTTATGGTGTCCAGATGTCTGGAGCTGCTCTGCTCACAATAACTAAAACTTTGTAGACGTTTGTTTTTAGTGACACCCTTTGCACTTCATATTTCAGTGCTCGACAGTCCTGGAACACAAACATCTAACAACATATAAAAAAAAATAGAAATCCAGAGCATGTGTCTCAGGAGAGGAGTTGAACATTCAAGCTTAAATTAAACGTATCATAGACAATGTGGATTTAATTTCATTCACTGGCATCCGCAGAAAAGATGAGCACAGGATTTCAATAAGCTATAAGTCATTCAGTCATTTCAGTCTTTAAAATACAGTATCATCAGGGTTTGACTGCACATACAGTATTAAAAATGTTAATAAAAAAAAATTAGGAGCAAATAAAAAGGCATTATCAAAACTTTACTTTAAAACTAGGATCTCCACAACACTCCAAATATTCAGTATGTAATAATACATTTGGTTTCAGTCAGAGTAGACAAAGCTACATTTTTAAAACAAGTGTAGAGGAAAGAGTTAAACTGTAGGAGAAGAAGCTTCAGAGGTGAACCAGTCAAGCACCTGTTTCTTATTCATGGCCACCCATTGCATGTTAGCCTTAGTTCTTTCCAGTGCCTGCTCAAGGGACGCGGCACCTGAACCGAAATTTCCCGCATGGTCTTCTTTGAACTGCAGCAGCTGCAGGAAAGGAAGCAAATGTTTGTTTTGTTTTTTCAGGGTGAACAATATTTGGTCTTATAGAAAACGACATATATGCGTATGAAACGCTACCTGCTGGTACTCGAATTGTGTAGAGAATCGTCTGGTCACTCCATCGATTAATCTCCCAAAGGAAAATGATCCACCACCGTAGCTGAAGACAAGGAAGGATTAGAACAGGGGTGTCAAACCAAAAAAAATTGACCATTTTCTATTTCTTCACATAAATGTGAAGTCAGCGAACATCTCTCAGGGCTCAAGAGATAAAATATTTACAGCTACGATTTGTAAAGCAGGAGAAAACTAAAATAAAATAATAAATGTTATTTAGTGGGTGAATATTTTGAATCGCAATTCAACAGCAAGCAGATTGAATATGGAAAAACATATCGTATTGTTGAAGTTTGACTTCTTTCCTTATGTCATCGCTCCTGTTTTTATAAATTGGAGGTTGATTAATTTGTATAAATATCTATAACATAGTTCTTCTTCTATTTCTCCATTCGTTTTCACTGGTCGGACCCACTTAACATCAAATCGCACTGTATGTTGCCCATGAGCTAAATTGAGTTTGACTCCCTTGGATTACATCATACTGCCAAATCACTACAGATATGCATGCATATCAGGGGGAAAAAACTCACTCATTGACTATGTGGTCCCAATTGTTTCTGATAAAGTCCCAAGCCAGTGGTTGACCAATGGGGTTACTGGCGATGTAAACTATGGTGTAGGTGGCGTCCTGCTTACGGATCATGTTCGGGTCCAGGCTGTACTCCAGATACCTGCAGGTGTGATCAATAAGCCAAACAGTAGTTATAGTTGGCTCATGCAGAAAGTTACATTCTGAGCCAAGATCGACTCAATAACAAAGGAAACAAATACTGGAATGGCAAAAATGCAAAATACAAAATATAAAGTTAGTAGTGTGAATGGTGGCAAAATCGACTGAATAACCAAACTTCTCAGATATAAATACAAATTAAAATGCTTGATTTCTTCTCTCGTGTTACATGAAAATCCTTATTAAAAGTGTCTCAACTGGTGGATAGGAAACAAATCTATTAATGACAAAAAACGATCACCTTATTTGTCACATGAAGTACCGGTATGTTATCGGTGCTACTGACCTGTTGAGCAGCCAGGGCTGTTTGGCGCAGGACAGACCGTACATGAGTTTATCGGCCTCCGATGCAACGGTGGCGTTCTTGTACATCTCCCATGCAAAGTCCCACTCCTCTACTCCGCCTTCTGCGATTGCACTGCAGTAAACTGTGGACCTCAAGTTGGGGCTGATGCTGGCAGGACGGGTAAAGACGGCAGAGGTGTAAGTAGCTCAGTAGTATGCGGGAAAAAAAGGAAAGGAAGGTAAAGAAGGATAGAATCGGAGTGTTAACTTACATTTTAGAGGTGTTCTTCATCCATTCTGCGAACCAGCCAGTGGTCAGCTCCTTGCAGCCGTCCACCCCGGTGCTGCAGGCCATGGAGATGGCGTTCACTTGGTTGTACCTGCGCAGGGAGACAAGGGCTACTACTCATGCTGATCAAGTGGTCCATTGAAAAGGGAGGAAACAAACAGGAAGAATGTATTTCTGTTAGGATAAAAGCGAATTGGAGTGAGCACATGAAGGAAAGGCTTGAGACAGGAGGAAAGCTCCAACAAATTATCCAGTTTTTCCAAAAGTGGATCGTTAAAGTTTTTTTGTTCTTTTCTACTCTGAGTCTCCGATAGGGAAAGCGTGTCCTTACTGGTCAGTGTGATTTTTCGGGACTTCGGTCCAGTTCATAGTGACGTCTTTGAAGTAGTGAAACAGAGGGGTGACCTGTTTATTAATGTAAGCCTGTAGAATGAAGATACATGTCAGTACGTCTGTTTACAGAGATAAACTGAGGACGTGAAGAAGAAACCGATTGGAAAGTTGCATTTAATTTCCTATATTTGAAATATAATGAGAAAAGTGAGCCGCCGCAATTAAATTCAACATAAGCCGATTTAATGGGGTCCATTTTGTGTTTTCTTTAAACTTCTGCACTACATTTCTTGGGGAAATATTCCATAGTTTACTACTAGTCACAAAACAATATGAGGTGCTAAACAGGGAGCACCTCCACTCTAAAGTCTTTAAGGAAAAACCCCTACTGAGAAGGGGTGGCAGCTGACCTAGGGCCGCTTAATTGGCACCTTTTCTGTTCCTGTGTAAACACGGCTGGTGTTTGAGATGTTAAAAGAAACCTTAAAGTAAATAACTGTCCCTGGATGAAGTTCAGAAACTTGGCCAATGATAACAGATACATGATAAACAGATAAATGCAGATAAAAGGTTTTAGCATTTTCAGGGTATTTCCAAAAACATGCAACTTTTCCTTTAATCCAACACCCCCTGATACGGGGGCAGCTTTGAGTTTTAATTATATATCGCTTTGGAAAACCTCAGCTACAACACTAAATAAAGTATTTTTATCTGTAGTAAAACACAAAGTTACTGTTAATCAATATACATCATCTATATCCACATCATAAGTATAATAAGTAAATAGTTTAATATAATATTAGGGGTAGTAGGGCTGCAACTAACGTGACTAGTTGTATATTATTTAATTAGGTCCTTTACAATCTCCTTTTTAAACATTTTACATAATATATTCTTCATGTTCTGTCATGATCCTCAGTGTGATTTCTATAATTTATGGACAAATAATTGACCTTTGAACTCTTATTTTATCATTGAACTTTGCAAAGCAGATAATTTAGCTTATTTCAATGTTTTCCTGATTTTTTACATTTTATCATTTTTACATTCACATCTGTAGTCAAACATAACTTTAGATGATTTTTTGCAATATTCTAACTATATTTGCTCTGTAACAGCAACATAAACAGACTCTGACACTTCTGTAGTCACCTCACACGTCTTAGATTTCTTTTCCGATACCAGTACAGAAACATAACCTTTGCGGTTGTAGAAATATTCCATATTTATTGTCATTTTGAGCAGGAAAACTGAAAAAAATAGGCCTGAGACTTAAATCGGGGATGTCAAACATACGGGTCAGAACCCACTAAAGGGTCCACTCCAGCCCACTGAGGACTGTACTAAGTGTGACAAAAAATGGGTCAGTTCCTATTTCTTCACAGAAATGTGAAGTCACTGAGCATCTTTCATGGCTCAAGGGATAATATATATATATATATATATATATATATATATATATATATATATATATATATATATATATATATATATATATATTTACTGGTGGGACCCATTTGAAATCAAAGTGCATTGTATGTAGCCCATAAACTAAATTACCTCTGACTTCCCTGCTTTGAGTAAAGTATTTGAGGCTCTTTCACAACATGTTAGGGTTTCCCATGATGATGATCCCACGCTTTCGTTCATTCATTTATTAATTGATCAATTATGAGAGATGTTCACACACCTGCATGGGTCCGTACACTTCACTGCGGTCGAACATGAGGTAGAAGTAGTCCAGGTTGCGGCTGGCTGTCTGCCAGGGCATGTATTCAAAATCCTTGCGGAGGAACTTGGTCGTCCTCAGAGCCAGAGTTGTGTTGACTATCCTCGCCCTGGTACCGGCACATACTTTTCATTTGCCTTTAAATATTCAACAACATTGATTTTTTTTACGAATTAAGAAAAAGATCTCACCTCGCCAGGTTGAAAGCATCATCGATGATTTGAGCTCGGTTGATGACTGGAATGTCCTGAAATGTGAAGGATTTGATTTAAGAGTGGACTGAGTCGATTGGAGGGCTGGGTGATGATGTTCATCCGCAGGTGGCGTACCTCATGTTTGGAGCTCAGCTTGGTGAGGATATTCTCCCAGTTCTGTGAGTCATAGTTGACTCTGTAGAAGCCCTTCATATTTATATTGGCCACCAACCAATCTTTACCATCCAGAAGAAATTCTGGGTTTGCATCTGTTTGAATGGAGATTGAAAAATAATACATTATTTTATGTTCATCATCGTTTTTTTTTTTGCATTTGTTGCATTTTTGAAGAATCTACAACATAAAAAAACTAGCAAATATAATATAGAAGAAAAACATAGAGAACATACAGTGAAGAAAACAAAATTAAAAAAATAAATAAATAAATTGCTTAGGATTTCAGCATATTTACCAATATAATTATATAATTTCCATTTTATTTATTAATTTATTAATTTTTGAATTTATTTCCCAAAATTGATTTATTTCTGCATTTCCACCTCAATATATATAATGCAAAAATAAAATTTGAAATATAATTAATAATATAATATAATTGAAATATAATTTATCTGCAATGAGGAAATAATAGAAAATAAATATGTTAATGGGAAATTACATAAATTAATATTTATTTATTTGACTTATTATGGCATTTTCAATCATTCATAAGAATGCTACTACATTCCACACCCAACCATTGCAGCACCCCTGGGGGCCCCTGGACCCCACATTCAGACCCACTGTCCTAAACCTGTTTGAGTTCATCAGCACTTAACATGTGCCTTCATTTAATCCTACCTTCTTTTTTAACAAGCCAGTACTGCTTTTCGGGTGCACCGGTCTTAATCCATGTGACAGGGACAAACCACTCATATCTACACACAGAGAGGAGTGAATTCAGTATGACAGGGCTCAATATAACCGCATATATTTAGCATGTTTTAATGAAAAATGGAAAAGGAAATGCTTTTTTCCCTACTTGTATATTGAAGGTGTGTTCACTACAGAATCTGGATCCAACAGGAAGTGTTTCTGCGTGATCTTTCCGTTCTGGGTGTTGATGGTGACCACTGGGAACCCCATCTGGAGGATCCATCGGTTCATGATGTCCTCCACAGAGTGGGGCAAAGGTATCTTTGCTTTATCCACCGCCTGGTATGAGAACATTAGACTATTAATAGCAGCATGAGTCATCAGTGATTCCTGCAGAGGAATTTTCTATCTTCTTAATATCAGATCAGAGGTCAGTGCATCTACAGCATATTTATACACACATATTTGTGTGTTTCTTCAAAGTCCCATGACTTCTAATTAACCTTATTTAACTGATATTCCATCATTTACTATTGTTGACCCCTGATTATTGAGCTGTAGTAACACATAGAATAATTCTTATTCTATAAATATGTTTAAAAGCTGTAAAAGGCTATATTAATGAAAGCATTTCTTTATTTTGGTTCTTCAACACATCATTTCACTAATATCATCATCATCATTTGTTTTTTTTTCAACTTGATTGCAAGGGGCTCTTATTTAGAAATATATCAAGGTTTTTTTTTCTTTTCTCTTTAGTCAGCCAGTCATTTTCTATACCTGCTTATTCCTCATTAGGGTCACATGGTCTGCTGGAGCCAATCCCAGCGCGTTACGGCGAGAGGCAGGGATACACCCCAGATGGTCGCCAGCCAATCGTTTAGCGCACACACCATTCACTCACACACTCACACCTACGGGCAATTTAGAGTCACCAATTAACCTCAGCATGTTTTTGGACTGTGGGCCAAGGAGACCCAAGGAGGTCTTGACCTGCGACCTTCTTTCTGTGAGGCAACAGCGCTAACCCCTGCGCCACCGTGTCGCCCCTTTTCTCTTTATTGAGAAAAAAAACATTCTTTTTATTAGTATTTATATTGTGGCAAAAAAGAAGACAATGATGTCGCTATCTTACCATTTGCAGGTGCTTCCAGAGGTCTGTGTAGACTGTGTTCTTATACTTATATTCCTCTAAGTACGTCTGCAGAAAGATGATCAAATATTAGCTATGCAAGTAATAAGTTATATGCAAAACATGCACTAAAAACAACACATACACCACCTACAAATTCTCATCAGTGTGATACTCACATGGAGTCCACTGGAAAAGACGGCCTCAGTTATAAACTGCGAGAGCATCCTGAGGACGGCAGCTCCCTGTAATGAAAACCAGAAGGATGTTTGCAGCGTGGAGGCGATCTATCAGATGTGACAGAACTACCGCAATCTGTTAATGAGGACCAGTGATTTGTAATTTAATCCTTTAGCGAGTGTCAAGGAGTCTTTGATGGGGTCGCGGGGGGAGAAAAAAAAAGAGAGAGAGCGGTGTAATTCATTTTTATTTTATTTAGGAGGGTCAACATCTTGTCTAATGAAGCGAGAAGAGAACAATAGCTTGCGGTGAGGGGGGTCACCGTGACATGTGACACGTTCAATTATACCTTGCTGTATGTGATGGCGTCAAACAGTGCGCTGATGTCGTCTGGCTTCAGGATGTCCTCCTCCTTGGATGACAGGGGATGGGAGGAGGCCAAGGCGTCGACAGCCATCACGCCAGTGATCTCGTTGAGAACGATTAAATCTTTCTAGTAAAACACATATTTTGTATTTATAATTTGACCGCAGCAATGGCAGACGTATATACGATTCATTAGCCTTCATGTTTATCTGCTAAACTCACCATATTCCATGTCGGTTGAGCATAATCGGCTCCAAGATATGACACGTAGGTGGCAAAGCCCTCGTTGAGCCACAGGTCATTCCACCACCTCGTGGTCACCAGGTTCCCGAACCACTGAGAACAGAGAGATGTCAATGTAATTCAAAAACACTCTATAACAGGGGTGTCAATCATGGGGGCCCAGGGGCCAGAACCTGTGACTATACAAAGTGTGACCAAATATGGGCCATATGTCTTTACAGAAATGTGAAATCAATCAGCATCTTTCAATATTTACAATTTTGATTTGCTAATGGTTTGTAGGTGTTATTTTACACTTATTTTATTTTTTACACTTATTTTTACTGCTCTGGCCCGCTTTGATCAAATTGTGTTGTACACTACCGTTCAAACGTTTGGGGTCACACAGACAATTTTGTGTTTTCCATGAAAAGTCACACTTTTATTTACCACCATGAGTTGTAAAATGAATAGAACATTTTATTACATCAGCCTTCTGATGCAATGAGCAAACACATTGTACCATTAGAACACCAGAGTGATAGTTGCTGGAAATGGGCCTCTATACACCTATGTAGATATTACACCAAAAAAAAACAGACATTACAGCTGGATTGGTCATTTACCACATTAGCAATGTATAGAGTGTATTTCTGATTAGTTTAAAGTTACCTTCATTGAAAAAAACAGTGCAACAGTGCAGTGTAATATGGACGTTTCTAAGTGACCCCAACCTTTTGAATGGTAGAGCATGAACTAAATTAAGTTGGACTCCTGTGCTCTATAGTGTATGAAGCAGTTATGCTGTGCAATCACATAAATGTTCTTTTTTACAGTCGCTTCATTAGAAATAAAGCAGTTAACGTGTAAAATGATCTCACTTGAGCAGGATTCAAAAGCAATTTTCGAAGCTCAACACAAATACTACTAGACGATTTGATTGGTTTTTGAGCAGCGCAAAAGTTAATGCGATAATACCATGTGAGCGAGCTCATGGGAGATGACTGTCACCACCCACTCCTTGTCCCCATTGGACGAGACTTTGGGATTATATAAGAGGGCGGTCTCTCTGTAGGTGATCAGACCCCAGTTCTCCATGGCGCCAGCACTGAAGTCAGGTAGAGCAATCTGGTCTAAAATCAAATAGAGGTCATTTTCAAAATTCTAATCAGTTATGCAAAGTGCTTTACATATATATATATATATATATATATATATATATATATATATATATATATATATATATATATATATATATATATATATATATATATATATATATATATATTTGAATAAATACTTTATATGTCATTTATACAATAAAGTATTATTGGTTTGTACTCATAGAGAAGTGCTGATTCACTGGCCCCAGCGTTGGTCTGTCTGGGTCCTACCTGATTTATTTAGGGGGTAGGTAGAGTTGTAGTAGCCCTCAAAGAATGACAGTATTGGTCCGGTTTTCTCCAGTGCATATTTTCCCTGACCCTCATCTATGGCCTTCTGGCGAGCCCAGATCCTGATCTGGACATAAATAGCGCTTTATTAGCACAGAGAAATGCTGGTCGAGCAGAGACCTGTGCCAATCATTGAGACCAGCAGAGGGCAGCATAGAAAAAAACATGTACCACCCAACAGGGCAGGGAAGCAATCAACACATTAGTTTGGTTATTTGACTTGTTTGCAATATTACAATATGCATTGTTAGTTAGAGCAGTAGTAGAAGGTGGCAGTAAATACATTTTAACAACTATATATAGCTGTTCCAGTGTTACAGTGGTCTCTGACAAACAAAAATGACAACTTATAGTATTCAAAGATGTAAATCATTCCTGTATGTTACATCCACTACCATTAGTATGATTCTGATTATTAGATCAGATAAATAATTACCAAGACGTTTGTGTCCGATATTGACTGGATGTGTCCAAATTCGCAAACAACAAAAGCCAGCAAATAGGTGGACATGATCTCTGTGGGGCCAAAGCTTGTCTGGGTTAATTTCTGGCCGTCCACAGTGATGTTAACAGGATCTGTGTGTGGGGGGGAAAACAACAGCAGTCGTTAGAGTTCATTGTGTCTATGTGCAAATACAGGATGAAATAGAGCAAAAGAAAAGTTTGCAACTACAAACTGTACGTGTGAGCTATCAATTACAACATGTAACTGTCATCGGGGCCACATTAAACGTGGAATTTGGACAGAATATAGAAACAAAGAGATTAATTTAACTGTATGATCCTGAATGAATCAAATAACAAAAGCGAAACAGGTCGCTCTTGGAGTTTTTTTGGGTGACTAACAAACATCGTGCTGGGATATTTCACATTGTGAAACATTGGAAAAGAAGAACTTGCCGTAGTTCATGGAATTGGACAGAGCCACGGTCTCCGGGGGATGAATGAGGGTCATGTGGAAGACAGCTTTCATAGCTGGCTCGTCAAAGCAGGGAAAGGCTTTCCTGGCGTCGGTTGGCTGCATTTGAGTTGTGGCCACAACTCTGACAATAGCAGACAGCAGCGGTTTAAAAGCCCACATAATTTATACAAAATGTTAAAGAAACCTTAGATACTTTCGCAATTAGATATAACGAAAACGCAACATCTTCTAGAAGTACTTGACATGAAGTGTAGTTTGGTGGACCCGTTTACTATATAATGATATCACACTTGTTGGCATCTACAGCTTCATACAGGAAAAGGGCAGCAAACTGGCTATAAAGAACATCAAGCTCAGCTCGGAATGGAACGAGAATTCTTTATTTCTACTGATGCTAACAAAGTAAAAATAATATATATTGTCAGAAGGTTCATTGGGGTGTAACAATAAGTGAACCAAAGCTGAAAAAAGGCTGTGTAACAAGGTGGAAAAGAGTTAAAAAATGTTCAATGTGTAAGCATTTGTCTTTTTTTTTGCAGCAGTTTTGATAAAACCGCTAAAGACATCTTATTTGTCTGTAGTGCTAAAGACATCTTATTAAATGTAACACTTAAAACATTTGTTTTAAATTTAGTTGTGTGAGAGTGTGAGTTTTAAATTATGACCTTATTCTGATATTATTGGGTTAATTTGTAAAAGATGATATTGCATCCTGGGTTCTTGATTGCAGTTAAAGTCCAACTGAAAAAAATATAAATGTCTCTTTAATCATTTTTAATCGTAGATCATATCCATGGTCTTTGTGTCCTCTTTCCTTTTCCTTTACTTTTGATTGAATTATTTAGTCATTTATTTTGCATGATATTCGCTTGGAAAATGCTGCTCATTTGCTTTCATTTAGATTGAAGACAGATACATTTGATAGAAGATTGATAACACGTTCATGTCTCTTCAGCAAATATGAAGCTACAGCCAGCAGCTGTAGCCAACAGGAAAAGTGCCATTTTTATGCTTTGTATTTTGTAATTTTAAGAAATAAGAGCTGAGATTTAGAGGTGCTGGTAGGGAGGATTTTCATACATTTTTATCTTGTATAAAACTTTTCATACAACTCGATTAAATGGATTTCCCCAAAATGGCAAACTATTTCAACTAACTATGTCCTTTCAAGTCCAGGACTGGTTTAAATAAATGGTTTGTAATGATTAATGTTAATTTTTACGGGGCGGCTGGGTTAAAGCGGTCGTCTGCCGATTCACAGCTCCTCCAGGCTGCGTGTTGATGCATCCTCGGGCACTTAACCACAAATAGCTCCCAATGGCTGTTCCATTGGAGTGTGAACGCGTATGGATGATTAGCTACGGCTGATGAGCGCACCTCCTTCAGTGGATGAGCACTATGAGATAAGTCCTGACATAAGCCCTTACTTTCTCACATTATCTTCCACATATTCGCTCCTGTAGAACCCTCCCAGGTCGTCGGCGAGCTCTCCGACAAACTCGGTGAAAAGCTCGTACATGCCGCCGGCCTTCAGCGCGCTGTCGAGCTGGATCACCAGATACTGGGTGCGGACCTCCGGCCAGGTCTTTTTCAGGCCGGGCGCGACGGCTCCGTTCAGGCCCCTCAGCTTGGCGTGGTGGCCCCCGAAGGTGGTGAGGTTGAGCTTGTTGGAGTGGATGAGGATGAGGTCGGTCTCCTTCACGCACCTGAAGACCACCGTGGAGCTACCGGTGAAGATGTACATTCCACCCGCGTCTGGCTTCAGTCGGGGCCATAGGGTCACGTTGTAGGAGACAGGAGCAAGTGAGTCCGGAAGTCTGTAGTGGTCCCAGGGCTCCTTCGGAGTGGAGGGCGTAGTGGAGGGCGTAGTGGAGGGATCGGCGGTGGACGGAGGTGCCACCTCACCCTTTGATTTCTCCTGAGTGTAAACCACGGACAGGGCTATGATGGTGGCGGCGGCGCCGACAGCCACAACCGCAAAGGCCGCCGCCACCGCTTTGCTGATGTAGAAGCTTGTTCCCATGTCCTCACCAGAGACAAGAAAAAGGTAGGAAGGAGAAACCGATCCTTATTTAACCTCATCTGTGGCGATAGATTCATCCTCCAATTAATGGTTTACCCGGTGGGTGGGGGAAAAGCTGAAAGTCCTGAATAACAAGTTGTAAAAGGTTGTTGAGATAAAAAAAAGAAAAAGAAAAAAAAAACAAACAAGCGTTGCCCTCTGAACTTCATACTTGCTCTGAGGAAGTAGAGGCTGTGGACGCCGGCCTGTCTTGTCTTATGTCTCATGTTTATTCAAAGCTGCAAATTGTGCGTGTGTGTGTATACATGAAAATGTCAAGTGTATACAAGGACCGGTTATCCGATTGTGAAAAAGCCAGTTCCATCCATCTAAAGAGGGGTTTACGGGACTGCATGGATTTTTTATTTTGCCACAAAGGTTGTGCAAACCCTGAATTAGCAATGTCTTGCCAAAACAGTCGCGGTTTCACGAAAAGGAGACGTTCCCATGGTTAAACTGAAAACACACATTTTAGTGCCTGTGGCGCCTGATATCATGAGTCATCGTCATTTAACACAATAGGAAGAAGGATGAGGATCTGACACCGTGTCTATCCTGAGTGTATGACCCTCATTAACCTATTTAAGCCCACAGTCAACTCTAGCCAAAGTCTATGACTATCAATTTCTACTCAAAATAAAACATCTAAATGTTACTCATACAGTTATTTTCAATGACATGATAATGGACAACTTCGACAAAAGGTTTTAAGCAAAAAATGTAAGTTTCCAAGTGCTTCCTGTTATATGGCAT
The DNA here is from genome assembly GCA_030544235.1 of Lepturacanthus savala. Lineage (NCBI taxonomy): Eukaryota > Metazoa > Chordata > Actinopteri > Scombriformes > Trichiuridae > Lepturacanthus > Lepturacanthus savala. The sequence goes on along the minus strand of CM060462.1, from coordinate 8,683,192 downwards.
CATGGCGAAGACAAACCCTCTAAATCAACTGATATATTCATGGTTAATGACAAACACATGACAGGAAATGACTTTTTATGAGCTGTGGATTTGTGGTGTCTGTTGCACTTGGGCTATTGTCCACAATTTGTACGCTAAATTCTACATAGTTAAAGCAGCACATCGGTAGCCCAGGAGCAGCAGCAGCTTCAGTCCTGTTCAGCGTCTACACAGAAATGTGCATGGGCTACGGGCTGCAACTCTGCATGCCTGCACGGGGTCAGTCAGAGTTGCGCGGCTGTTTCTCGTCTACTTGTAGGTACAACTCGCCTTCGGCGTTTTATAGTCAGACATCGGTAGTGCATGCAGTGAAGCACTGGAGCTTCCAACAAAATAATGCATGGTAATCTGGCATGTGCTGCCACTTACAGTGAAATACAATACAGTACAATGTTACATTAAAGGGATTATTTTACACTACAGTTCGCCATTGTCAAGAAGGACACAATGATTGCAAATTACACAAATGCCAAACTATAGGATGATGCAATGATGACATAATTTTAATGGGTATTACATTTTTTATGTGGTATTTAGTTATTTTTGAGTCAGCTGCCCTTATGCCTGTAGACTAATAACACTTGGGTGTGCACAAATAATGCACACCCAAGGTTGTAGTGAGTTGCTGGTTATGGAAGTAGACATGAGTAGAAAAAAAAGCGTCACCCTCTCCGGCACTATTTGCATTTCACTTTTATTTAGATTTCAGCCATTCTCCAGAACCTCCTAAAACATAATCTTAACAAAAGACAAATGCAAATGGAGTCAGTGTGCAACACTTTTTTCCTACTCTAGGGGAACTCCTCAACCACCATGTGGACTGAAATGGCGCAGTCGATCGAAAACTTTGAAATGCAGACCAAGCATATTCGGCGTCGGATTCAACAAAAGAAAATGTTCACACACTTCCTGCCATGATTGATTCCAGACAATTAATAAAACTGTGAAGGGAGGGTTGCAAAACACTGTGACCACAAACTCTGAAAAAGCTCCAAGAACTGTGGATACTACACTTTCCAAATATGTTAACCTCTTTTGTTAGACCATCCCTGTTCGGTAAATGTCTTTCATAATTCATGCCCACATTCGGTCTCCAAGTCCAAGCAGTTCAAGTTTACAGGCGGTGTAGTAATTTCATCAGACGGGACAAATGTACAAGAGAAGCCAAAAAATATATTACACAACTGTTTTCACAGGCCGTGTAGTCATCATCTCAACTAATAGTACTTTGACAATGTACAATTACTGCAGTGCTAGTCCTTTTTTATCTTATGCAGCTCTTAAAAAGTCAGTAAAACCTCTTATCAGGTCCTGTTGTCGCCTTTATTGCCCAGTCTCAATACAACAGGCTTCTCCTCTGGAAAACTGAAGTGAAACTGAAGCAAGCAAACTGTGAGGCAAATAGGTTTGATATAAGCAGCTCAGTAACATTTAGCTGATTTGACACAACTGTATGTATCAAATATTGTTACTTTTCTTGTCAAACTTTTATCGATTTTAGGTCGGTGTAAAATTTGCAACTTACATGCAAGACTTGACAGATAAATTCACACAACGTGTAGCTGTCAGGACCAGCTAGTGTTGAGTGTCTGTTCAGTCAAGTCAAGTCGATTTTATTTGTATAGCCCAAAATCACAAATCACAGATTCACACCAATGGGCTTTACAGTTTGTACAACACAACATCCCAACATCCTCAGGCCCTCACATCCTAAGGGAAGTGAAGTGTGATCGTAGCTCGATTTCTGATCTACACAAAAATTTCCAAATAGGACAAACAATGAAAAGCTGAATCAAATTTATTCAGAAAGATCATGTTTACAATGTTGTTCTCTTCGACCACTGAAAGGCCCAATGGAAAGGGATACAGTGCTGAGGATAGCATCCTGACCGAACATGGTGGGAGGTACAGGAAATGTTAGCTTACACAGAGACAAACTTGCATTCGTTGCACATTTGCGGAGATAAACACATACATGCACTCACGCAGTCCCATTGCAAACATGCACACACACACACACACACACACACACACACACACACACACACACACACAGTTTTGTTGTACTAAGTTTCTATGAAAGGTATCATGATTATTGCTTGGTGTTTATCCAAAAGAGAATCATTAGTGTAGGTCACTTATGTATAAGAGATAATGATCGATTAGTGAATCAATGCCCTGCTTTTATGGTAATTAATGCATTGGATACATCATAGAAAGCAACAATGTATAATGTGAATGTAAATTATTACTCTTCTGATAGTAAAAAGGTTTTTCCAATGTTACTGTATGCACAAAATACAACTATTTTTTGTTACATTGGTTTTCTCTATGATGATCACCGACAAGAGGTGAGAGTTCAATTCCTACTCAACTGAGAATTACATGTCTGATATAGAGAGATACATGTGATCCACTGATAATGATGTGTCTGTTCTTTGCACTGACGTTGATGTCCAGTGAGGTATTGTGTTACATCAGTCACCATGAAGAAGAATGTGGTATTTGTTGTACCTGATGATTATAGTGATTGTCAATCATTATGCACCTGACTGTACACACTAAAAAAGAGAAAGCTAGTTAGTTCTCATGTGGACTCCTCAGTAAACCACTTCAGCACTTGGTCTTTGTTCTCCTTCACCCATTTCATGTTGGCTATGGTCTTCTCGATAGCCTGCTCCATGGCCAAGGTGGCTGAGCCAAAACCAACATCAAGGTTGTCATCTTTGAATTTCCTTAGCTGGGTAGAAATACAAAAACAAAGACAAAAAATAATAATTCTTGCATTTCTTTTCTAAATAGCCTCCGGAGAATTCCTATGTTGTTTCAGTGTGGTTGTGGCTGTGTGGGCCGCATACCTCCTGCAACTCAAACTCTGTAGAGAATCTTGTTGTGAGTCCAAGGATGAGATCAGAGAAGGAAAATGATCCTTTTCCATATCTAAGTCACAAATAAAAGATATGTTTCACTTAAACATGTAGCGATATAATGATGAGGGAAATTGGGAATATCCTACTGTTGTTCTCATCTAAGAATCTTTCTGGTGAAACACCGGATAAATGTAAATATTAATGCAAATAAATGAAGGAAAATCTGGTTGTGTTTACTCAAAACAATAGATGTCAAGACGGGACAGAAGACATCATTGATTCAAAATGAGAGTTGACTCTTTCTCTAGCTACCTCAATCATATCGGTGCAGGGTTGAAAAAGTACTTGCATCCGCAACAATAGCTATCTCCTCCCAATCAACCATGAGAGTGCTTCTAGCAAACCCTCGTTTTTGAGTCATTGTAAGTTGAGCTCTTACTGCTGGGAAATGAAGGTCCATTTTTCTCTCACGAAGTTCCAGGCCAGCGGCATCCCCACAACGTTTCGGGCAATGAACCGGATGGTGGTGATGGCGTCTTGCTTGCGGATCTTATTTGGGTCCATGGTGTACTTCAGATACCTGGTTCATGCAAAATATGTGTTATAAAGAGATCATTTACAAAATGATGAGATAATTCATAAATATAAATCCTACATTCATTTTAGGAGGAAAAAATAGCTTAAGATATGTTAAAGTCAACAGAAGTATTGAGTTAGTGTCTTTGCTTTACTTTCTGTTTTTTCAGTTCTTGGATTCCTTCTGTTTACACTATATATTTGGTCATATTCTGGAGAAGTCTAATGAAGCCTATCATAGTTATGCAGATGGCACAGATACATCTAGCAGTGTCCCCAGATGACTAGGGCCAATAGTCATTGTGTCACTGTTTAGAGCAAGTAAGAAATCGGATGGAGCCAACATTCAGTTTTCATCCAAATTTTGTCATCAGTGTTTTTGACAACAAAGAGAAGAGGATAGCTGAGACAGCCTTCTATCAGGTTAAGAGCATATCCAGAATAAAGTGATTTAGGTAGCAAACAGATCAGAAGTTGATTCATGCTTCCTTCTCCAGTAGACTCCAATGCTGTAACCAATAAAAGTATTAAAGAGCTGTAGCTTGAGTTCTGTCCAGAACAAAGAGATCAAAGCACATTGCTCCAGTTCTCGAGACTTTACACCCTCATTCTCATGACACTTTCTTAGTTTTGTTTTTATGTATAGCACATTGAGTTTGTCCTGTGCATCAAATTCACCATATAAATAAAGCTGCATTGCCTTGCCTGGTGGCCTGCAGGATAGATAAAAACTCTCCATGTACTCGCCACTGTTGAACACAGGTAAAGTTGCCTTAGTCACAAAACACCACAAATATTCACACAGACCTGGATGCTGCACAAACCTGTTCAAAATCCAAGGTACTTTGGTGCAGGCCAGTGCCGACCTGAGCCTGGCAGCTTCAGATGCCACAGTGGTGTTTTTGAACATTGTCCAGGCAAAGTCCCACTCCTCCACACCACCGGCGGCTATGGCATTGCAGTAAACTGTGCTTTTCAAGTTAGGATGGATCCTGATCAGAAACAAGGTAAAGATATAGTAGATTGGAAAATGAATACCAAACTAATCTCACTCTCAATGGGTGCCTGTGGGCTAATTATCTTAAGGGTTAGGGTGACAAATATCTGTAATGGTCCTGTAAACCTCTGCTAAAGAGGTTATGTTTTAGCCAGTGTCTCTTTTGTCTGTCTGATTGTTAGCAAAATATCTCAAAAAGTTTTGGCTGGGTTTTTATCAAATTTTCAGCAAATGTTAGGAAGGTACTGTGAACAGATGTTTTTTTGGTAATCATCTGGAAGAAATCCTGGTTTTTGGATCACTTTGAATTTTTTGTTGTCTGATAACATTGCAATAAACGGACCCTTAAACAGGTGCCAACCACCTGGTGGTAATATCTTGCACCTGCATAGCTTGTTTTTTTTTGCACACTATGCCAGATTCTAAGACACTAAGAGAAGACTTTGACTATGCCTCGGACAACAATGTTGGGTACACACACAGGCGGTCAGCATATTGCTAGTTAACTACAGCTAACATCTGCACGTATAGTCTATACAGTTGTTTCGCTAACTGTTGGGGACGGATGTTAAAACATAAAAGAACCGACTTCTCCGTACTCACCGGTTGTTGTGTGGATTTTCCATCCACTGTTTGAACCAGCTTCTTGTCAGCTCTTTGCAACCCACCATACCCATACTGCAAGCCATTCCAATAGCATTGATCTCATTATACCTGAGAAGAGACAATTTAAAACATATTAGGAAAAAAAAATATTTCATTCTTTACAGTGATGTCAACAAATAGTATGTTATGCCCTTTTTTGCCTTACTGGTCATTGTGTCCTGCAGGTACTTTAGTCCAGTTATCTGTAATTGTCTTGAAGTGCTCAAAAAGTGGTTGGATTTGTTTCCTAAGGTATGCCTAAATAAAAAAAAACATGTATGTCTAGTCATTGTACACTTTCCTTTTATGCATTTCAGTTGGTATTAGAATGACTATTAGTATTTTTCGTATTGGTAGTAAAGGAATATTAACCTGTAAAGCTCCGTAGACTTCACTGCGGTCAAACATGAGGATGTAGTAGTTGAGATTTTTCAGTGCTGACTCCCAGGGGATGTAGTCTCTCTCCTTGGATAAGTATTTAGTAGTTCTCAAGGCAAGTGTTGTACTGATTATTTTAGCTCTACACAAAGATATTTGTTTTTTTTTTTAATATTTCACATTCTTTGTCAACACACGTGTTAAATACTTTTAATAAGGTATTTTTCATTACCTTGCAAGGTTGAACGCATCATCTATGAGTTGTGCTCTGTTGATGATTGGTAAGCTCTGAAATCAATGACACACATACATTTAAATATTATCTCACAGCCACTCAAAGTAATGTGGTAAAGCTAACATATTAGCTGCAAAAATTATAATAATATTAGAATGACAGCTGCATAATAACATGACTTTAACCAAGGTCAATATAATTATAATCTTTCATTACATTGTCAACTGTGGGTGATTTCTGTAGTTTTTAGGATCTATTATCACAATGTAATGTCAAAAATGAAATTTGTAGAAACTGTCAGATTAAATGGAACCAATAAAAAATCCCCAAAAAACAGGACAGCAGAACAGGAAAGAGGACAGCGAGTAGATATTCTGAATACATTTCTTCAAGTGGGCAAACAAACCTGTCACTGCATAGAATAAATATTGTGAAAAAGTATCAGAGTTGAAAGACACAACAACTCACCTGATGGTTGGTGTTGAGTAGGGAGAGGAGACGATTCCAGTTGTCAGCGTCATAGTTCACCCTGAAATATCCAGACACGTTGGTGTTCGCCATAACCCATTCCTCTCCTGATGCTCTCATCTGAAGGTTGGTGTCTAGGAAAAAAGGTATGAAAGATAGTCGAGGCAGAAAACTGTTCAGTCTGGCAAATTTTGTACCTTTTAAAATTCCTTGACAGACACACAGTTGAATATTGGGCAACAAATTGGAAAAAAAACTTTAACTTTACTGAAAATAACCAGCAAAGGGAGCGAAATCTATTAATATGCTCTTTTGCTGTTATTTGTCAAATGTTCTTCCTAGAGGCTGCTCGTCAACATGTCATGTTAGCAGCAGACTTTAGCTCCTTTGGAGGCCGACTTTGCATCATCTTTTTCCTTCACCTTGTTGCACCGCTCCAGGCACCATCAAAGGCAAAACAACAAGCCGCTCCTTTTTAAAATGTCTTCTGTGAAGCCATGGTGAGATGGATTATTGAGCAACACTGTATGATTCACCTCTGCAGTGGTGGCAGGGAGCTCTATAATATCCCCCAAAATGATGTCATAGATAGTCTCTTTCCTGTTGCCTACACAGGCTCGGATAGATCATTAGGACTGATTTTTGCTGATGGCGGTTGACGCCTCAACCGGAATGGAAATCTTTGATTGTAATGTCTGTTTCTAGGTCGTGTAGGGCTTTCAGATTTTCGAGTTTATAAACAGTTCTAAGCACACTGTCAGTGGTCAGAACCTGATCCCTCATCATCTCAGCAGTCAGAGTTTCCACTGTTTTCTCTTTTGCCCTTTCGCCTGTTTTCTCAGCTGCCTTGTGAAAGTCTGAGGTTCTGTGGCGATGTGTTTGCTTACGCAGAGACTGTTGTTCTGCACTTTTTGTTGATATCCCTGACGCAACCATCTTTACCTTGACCCATTTCTCTGCGACATGCCCTCATTTTAAACCCATCTTCGAGTGTCTTACACTCGTGTGTCTTCGAGTGACGCACAAGCCATGGATATAATTCCTTCTTTTCTGCTTTCTTTACCGCCCTCTATTCTGAGATGTCATTTGTTCTTTCTTCCTGATCATTTTTCCAAATCTGAAATGTCTGAACTTTCTGATGTATCATCTCTTTCTGGCCTCGATGCTGTTAAATTGGCAGTTCTCTCTACTCCACCTTGTTATCTTGTCATTGCTTGCTAATTTTCTACAACACGATTTTGTGTCAACACGCTTAGTGAAAAATTAACAAATGTCCTCTGACTGTCAAACTGTCTGCTACTATACTTTCAATAGAAAAGAGGGTCTAAGGACAGAGGATGTTGTGTTGCTGTTGTACAAACTGCAAAGCCCATTGAGACCAATCTGTAATTTGTGATTATGGGCTATACAAATAAAGTTGACTTGACTTGACTCAGTTGAAACAATGACTGAACACAGTGGAGCTTACACACAAAGTAAGCCCATGCTAATCCTGATATTATAATGGCTATAATAAATCAGATTTAGTAGAACTGCAATTAAGCACTGTTAGGCTGATAGAGCCATGGTCAGGGCCATAGATTCTAACTTGCAAAAACATACCCCTGCACTGTCTTATTGGAGAATGAGAGGGTGGATGCATGGGCGCGGTAGCTATGGGAAAAGTGGAACTGACTACCCATAGGCGGTCAGTCGACAGTCATCAATATAATCTGATCTGATTGCGGCTTAAAACCCTATTCATGCATCGGCATGGAGAGAGGCCACTGATATTAAAAGGATACAGGGTTTAGAATTTGGTGCTATACCCCTGGGTGGATGGTAGGTTAACAAGGGGGATGTATTTTAGTCATTTTGTTAACAAGGGGGATAGCATCACCTACTGACTGTACCTGTATTATCAAGAAGCCAGTACTGTTGCTGCTCTACACCAGTCTTCATCCATTTAATCGGGACAAACCACGTGTAACTGGAAAAGAAAATGATTATATGTAGAGTAATGGCATTGACAACCGTATTTTGAGCACTACAACATTAGAAAGCAGTGGTTGTTTTATTAAGGTCAATAGAAGATAGGTTGGGATGAAACTTTCCATTTATTGTCTACATGGAACTTACAGGATAAGGTAAAACTAATTCCTACTTGAACTGAGAGGGCCTGTCCACTACCGCCTCCGGATCCAACAGGAAATGCTTCTGTGTGACACTTCCTGTCCGTGTGTTAATAGTGACCACTGGGAAGCCCATTTGAAGAGTCCAACGGTGCATTATGTCATGGACGGTGCGTGGCATATGCATACCAGGTGTGTTTTCAACTGCCTGACAACAAACAGAAGGCAGCAGGAATTCAAGAAGAATCACACACCCATTCAAAACACAGCTGTGACTATGATGTTTTTTTTCTACTTAACTGACCTGTTGGAGATGGTCCCACAGGTCTGTATACACTGTGTTGCCAAAGGCAAATGAATTCAGGTAAGACTGGGGAAAAAAAGCAATGTCAACTATCAATAACTGTCAAGAGTTTGTCATGGACAATCAAAATAAAGCTGCAGTCGCAGTCGGTGACATGTATTTGATTATGGCAGGTTTAAATCTGCCGCGGGACTAGTAATTGGGTCATAATACTTACACTGAGTCCTTTGGCAAACACAGACTCGCTGAGAAACTCTGAGAGCATCCTTAACACGGCCGACCCCTGAAAATGGCAAAGAAACTTGAAATTTGGGTGCTTGTAATGTCTCACCAAAAGATTTTGCATTCAAGGCAAGAAAAGGGATGTATCCCTGATGGTGGATAATGGCTCACATAGAAATCTCAATAGAAAAAAGTCAGTCAGTCATTTTCTATGCCTGCTTATTCTTTACTAGGGTCACTCACACACTCACACCCATGGGCAATTTAGAGTCTCCAATTAACCTCAGCATATCTTTGGACTGTGGTAGAAAGCTGGAGAACCTGGATAAAAACCATGCAACCATATGCAAACTCCACACAGAAATGTTCTAGCCCAAGATGTTGAACATGCGATACATTTAGGCTTTACCCCATTTTTGAGTATCATAAAGGCTTCACTGCAACATAATAGCTACAAGTTCTGTTCTGCAAAACTGTAAATGTCCATATAAAGCCCTGCATCAGATAACATTGTGTCGGAGGAGCACACCTTGCTGTAGGAGATGGTGTTGAACATCTCGCTGATCTCGGCAGGAGTATTGACTTCCTCTTCTCGGCGGGACAGTGGGTGGGAGGATGCCAAGGCATCTATAGCAAACACCTTGTGGACGTCATATAGAACTATCTGGTCTTTCTGTAGCCAAAAAAGACAGGTTAGAAGAGTTTAAAACATGATCAGTGAGAGGTTGATGATAAATACATCACTAATCTACAGCAAAAGTGTTTGCGCCCCTTTCTGATTTCTTACTTGTTTGCATGTTTGTGACACTTAAACGTTTTAGTCCATCAAACTAATTTTAAGATTAGGCAAAAACACCACAAGTGATCACAAAATGTAGTTCATTCATTTAAAAACTGCATTAGTTTAGTTTAATTTATGTTTTTATTATTAAGGGAGAAATAAAACCCCCAACCTACATGGCCTTGTGTGAAAAAATGATTGCTCTGAAAGCCTAATAACTGGTTGGGTCCTTAGCAGCAACAACTGCAAAGGTGTTTGTGATAACCTGCATCTCACTAGGATTCTTCTTTTCCTGAAATGTGGCGTTACGTTTTCACCAGATGTAACGACACACACACCTTTCAGAAAGTTCAACATATGTTTTGTCAAACCACAGAATATTTTCTTCGGAATCATCAAGATGTTTTCTGGCAAAATTGAGAATGAGCCTTGATGTTTTTCTTGCTCAGCAGTGGTTTTGGTCTTCTCTGCCAAGCAAGTCTCTTTCTTATGGTGGAGTCATGAACACTGACCTCATCTGAGGCAAGTGAGGCCTGCAGTTCTTTGGATGTTGTTTTGAGCTCTTTTGTGATCTCTTGGATGAGTCGTTGCTGCGCTCTTGGGGTAATTTTAATTGGCCGACCACTCCTGGGAAGGTTCACCACTGTTCTCTCACCACCGTAGGGCCATGTAAGTTGGAATCTTTTTCTTCCTTAATAGTGCCACTCTTCATTTAAAAACTGCATTTTGTGTTCAATTGTGTTTTCTTTGACTAATATTTAAATTTGAATGATGATCTGAAATATTTAGGTGTGAGAAACATGCAAAAAAATAAGATACACATCTTTTGTGAGGGTTTTGGTTTTTTGTAGATACACCATTGCACTCACAATGTCCCAGGTGGGCTCAGCATAGTCAGCTCCCAGGTACTCCACATAGGATGCAAATCCCTCGTTCAACCATAGATCATTCCACCATCGCAAAGTCACCAAGTTGCCAAACCACTAAAAAGACATGACACATACAGAGTCAAGACACAAATTCTAATGCTGTAACCACTAATGGCTCTTTTAATCACAGCACATTCTAAAAGAATCTGTGTTTCCATGAACACAGCTGGAGTCTGACAATTGAGATTTTGGACGATATTACCGCTGATGCCTAAAGAATCCAGGAAATATGAAAGCAAACAAATCACGAGGGGCCTCAAAAAATTCCCAACCACAATAAGTGATCTATGGTAATTAAGGTGATGGTTTGTCATCTGTTTTTGCAAAGGGAAGTCGAGTAGTGTGGCTACATGTATTTTTACAACATCATTCTGTTCTTCACTAGAGCGGATGAAGACCTTGTTGAGATAAAATTTGAATGAGCCTAATTTTGTTCAAGGAACTAAAAATTCTGTTACTACTTAGGAATAAAGCCCTCTATCAAAATTGACTCTGTCCCTTTTCATTACTGGAAATGGGACCGATGTGAAGATAGTAATGTGACAGGAACATTGTAGCCTACCTGATGTGCCAGTTCGTGAGCGATTACGGTGGTAACTCTCTCTTTGTTTCCAGTGGAGGATACAATGGGGTCATAGAGCAGGGCCGTCTCCCTGTATGTGACCAGACCCCAGTTCTCCATCGCCCCGGCATGGAAGTCAGGCAGAGCAATCTGATCTGGAGAGGACAAAACCCATAAATTTAAAGACAACCTAGGTATCTTTGGACCATCAAAGCCATACAATATGCACTAAGCTTCAATCCATCAAGTCCCCCAAATTAAACAACCCATTTAAACATTTGTACTCCAGAACATTGTATAGGAGCCTTTATAGGAGGGGATTTCCGGTTATGACTGGGAACACCTACTTATGATGTGGCAGCTTCTGATTGGGACCTGTCAAAATTTGACAAGAAGTGGGTCCCTATTACTCTCTGCTACTGGATGGTATCTGTCCCACAGTTGTGTCCTTGGGAGTACAGAAAAGCTTTTATCTGACCTCAGTGGTGATGTAAGTCAATGTAAATATAGGGAAGAAAGTTTGACTCTGTTATTGGAGAGAAGGTCACATAAAGCAAATTAAAACCATTCGGCAATTGTCACCACCTTGCATGTCAACACATATGTGCTGTTTGTGTCTAGCCAAGACCAGTCAAGTTGTCATTAAAGTAATTACTTATGTTTCCTGTTGACCTTTATTATACTGAATAAAAAACTGAAACAATGCTGTTTCTGCTAATGAGAGTTAGCGAAGTGGGGACAAAAGGTCAGAAGGATTCACCTCAAAGTTATTAAAATGAATAAGATGATGTGAGCCATTCACCCTTGTGGGTTTTCAAGTAAAGAAAATAAACTCATCAGCCTACATTATGCATGCAAACTGTTGTTTTAAGTTGTTTTTTCAACAACAAGACATATTTCTCATACTCTTATATGTGCAGACAGATAAATTTAACATTTGTATGTAAGGCAAGAAATCTCTGTCTGCATGTGTAGTTTTATTTTCTATATCTCAACATCTAAAGACTTGACTACACTTGACCCTTGGTGGGTGTATTGCTGAGGACCCAACGAAGTAGAATGTCTAAGGTGAAGTCATTCTCATGGTTCTCAAGAATGGTGCAAGAAGCCATACCACTCCAAACAGGTGTGCTAGTCACATTGTATTTTTGCTCTTATATCATGTTTGCTATTTCATATTTACATTTGTATATTGTGCTTTATAGTGTTTATACTTTTATCGAAATAGGGCATCCACAGGCTTTCTCCAAAAGATATTTTGCTGTTCATGTCCAGTGACAATAAAATATCTACTTAACCATCTTCTCCAAAAAGTAAGTAAAATCTAAAAGGCAAACAACACTTCATGTACTGAGCAAAATGTTGAGTAGCAAATGTCCAAAGCTTGCACATAATAAACAAAATCTATTTTCGATTGCAAAGAAAATGTGTGCAAATTATAAGGAAATGTGAGTGTGAATTTCCATCTTCATGAGAACGATTACCTCAGCATTATTGATGCTAAGTATACCTACCTGACTTGGAAAGCGGATATGCTGTGTTGTAATAGCGCTCATAAAACTGCAGGATCGGTCCTGTAATATTGAGTGCGTAGTCACCCTGTTTGTCATCTATGGCTTTTTTCCGAGCCCAGATTCGGATCTGCAAACGATAGAAAATCTTGTAGTTGACCGTGATGGTAATGTAAAGCAAAATACAAGGACGAAAATGTCTTACCATCAAATTGTTGTGTTGGTTTGACTGAATGCTAGCAAAGTCAGTGACGATAAATGCCAGCAGATATGTGGACATTCTCTCTGTGGGCTCAAATTTAGTTACTCTGACAGGCACGCCATCGATGACAGTGTCTCTATTCTCTGTACAGGGAGAAGAAGAGTTAGACCCTGACACTTTGCTAGCATTAACAGTATCTAGTTATTGATTTTCTCAACAAGTTGCCCAAGTCATTAATTATTTACAACAAATCTGTCACACATATAGCATAGACATGTAATAACAAAAAACACATGGTCTATTTTCTCAATCTCAATCTTAATCTGTTTTTAGTTTCTACTAGGCTTGGGTGGTATCAAGGTTGTAAAGTATACCAGGGTATTTACAAGTGTAAAAACTGTGAAATCCTGTATTGAGGTGACTAGGAATTGTATTTCCAGTGAAAGATAGCAACATTTTTCTAGAGGAAATTTCCCAGGAACGAAGAAAAACGTTGGAACCTACACACATTATCCAACATCCTCAAAAAAATGTAAACTTATAGGAATTTTAAAGATTAAACCAAAACAGGAAACATTCACAAAAATGGGACCTTTTCAAGAACTAAATAGATTCGTTTGGTTTAGTTTTGAAAACGAACCAATTTCCCTGCCATTGGACAGAGCCACGGTGTCTCGATTGTGGATGATGATGATGTTGAAGACGGCTTTCATGGCTGGCTCATCGAAGCAAGGGAAGGTTTTCCTGGCGTATGTTGCTTGCATCTGCGAGGTAGCAACAACTCTGTAAAATGTACCAATTAATACATTAACATAATAAACATCGACCAAGGAAAATAATCCAAAGTCCCAAAAACAGGACCATCGGAGCCATGAAAATGAAGGATGACGATATACCTAATCTATGCTATGTCATTGCTTACTTCTTCACCCCATCATCATCATATTCACTCCTGTAGAAGCCTTCCAGGTCATCTGCCAACTCCCCCTGAAATTCAGTGTAAAGTACATAAGACGCTCCTATGGTTAGCCTGCTGCTCAGCTGAAGAACCAAATAATCTGTCTTCTTCACAAGCCAAGACTTTAGTATAGCAGGCACAGTGGCTTTGCCCAGACCGCTTAGCTTAGCATGGTGCCCGTTGAAGGTGGTGAAGTTCAGTCTGTCAGAGTGGATGAGGATAAGGTCAGTTTCCTTCACACATCTGAACACCACTTTGGATTGTCCAGTGAAGATGTACAGGTCGTCTGCATCGGGCTCCAACCGAGGCCACAGGGTCACATTGTAGGAGACGGGAACAAGGGGGTCTGGAAGTCTGTAGTGATCCCACGGTTCCTTCGGCGTGAAGGGGGTAGTGGCGGGTGTAGGCATGCTGGTACCGTCTGTTGCTCCATCTCCAGGCTTGAGTTGATTCTTAGCTCTTTCCTTGTCATAGACAATGGACAGAGCTATAATCGTAGTCAGAGCAATTGCTGCCAACACAAACAACCCAAGTCCCACATTTTTACTGATATAGTAGCCTTTCCCCATGCCCGATTCAAGTGCTCAAAGCAGGATACTGAGATGGCTTCAGTCTGTGTTTGTCCAGTACACCAGGTCCCTTTCTCTCCTTGGTTAAAGGTTGAGCTATTAACATGGCAAAAAAGACACGTCCATAATACCTAGAAAAAATAAAAAGATGGAAAGACCTTTCAGATTCATAAGCATCAAGTAATGGTGCAGAATTTTGGTCTTCAAAATTGGCAATGTAGTTTGATTTGTTATACTTGGAGCAAAATGATGCAGTTCATTACTAATTATTTGCCACTCCACAAATACACACACATATACAGCAGTAGTAGGGGAAGTTTTTGGTTTTGTTAAGCATAGGCTGTTGGTTTTGTTCAGTTGAGTTATTATTACAATACTTAATATTGAGTTTGACCTTCTTTATGAGCTCAAACATGTTTTTGGAAAGTATTTTTGGGAGGTAAATAAACTCTTTTTCTTTGGAGAACATCTGTGTCGCCTTTCGATTTCATCTGCCTGATCCTTTACATTCATCATTTATCATAAATACAACCTCAATTTGTCTTCATACATCAATTTACTAATTGTGTGCCATCAGAAATTCTACCAAAACTATTTTACAGCATTTTTGCACACACTAATGCATTCTGGAGAAGCGTATCATCATCATCGACCACCCATCAAAGTCCTCTAAGCAGAGAGAAGCTCATATAAAAGTGGACAAGTTTAAATATTTAGGGTAAGTGGACTGTGGTACGGAGGTGATGAAGAGAATGCAAGCCAGTTGTGTGGAGAAGAGTGACGGGTTGTCTGCGACAAAAGGAACAGTCTACAGCAGGGTAGTGAGACCATCTATGCTGTACGGTCCCGAAACTGCAGCACTGACTAATAGTCAGGTGGAGGAGCTGGAGGCAGCAGAGATGAAGATGTTAAGGTTTAAGATCAAGAATAACTACATCAGAGGAATGGCTTGTGTTAAGTGGTTTGGACAGAAAGTAAGAGGAGCAAGATTGAAATGGTTTGATCATACGTGGAGGCGGGAAGGCAGGGAACATCCGGAGGAAGATGCTGGAAATAGAGATGCCAGGAATGTGGAGGAGGTTCATGGACACGGTGGAGGAGGACATGCAGACAGTGGGGGTGACAGAGGATAACGCAGAGGACAAGAACAGACGGAAACGGATGCTCTACTGCGACGACCCCTGACGGGAACAGCGAGAGGAAGAAGAGGATTCTGGGAGAATTCATATGGTTCCTAGGTCAGATCAGATAGTGGTATACAATCAGTAAGAAAGAAATGTGGGTGATATTCCAAGTTTGCAAACATTAACATTAGCCACCGTTAGCTACTATTAACCACAAAACTTTTAATTTCTTATTACAGGGTATTATGTTTCTTCTTTAAATAACTAAATACATGCTTTAAAAGAATAGTTTAACATTTGGAGATATTTCTGCCACTTCTACAGGTTCACCATCTGTGAGGGCCCAAGGGGGTGCAGCGTGATGTGGGCAACCTTAGCGATCTGACCCGGGTTATAGAAGCTAGCTTTGGGGGACGTTGAATGTCATAGCAGTGCTCCAGAACCAGTCTCCTTGAGAGTGGTTGGACTCTGGGGTTACTCCCAGTGAGAGGCACTGAGCAATACTTAGACTTATTGCCCCCTCTGTGTCAGTATGTTGGGATTCACCCCAGTGGACAAGTAGCAGTAGCTGCATTCAGGTGGGGGATGGGTCCTGACTGTTGCTCATGCCTCTGCACTGAACAGTTCAAGCAGTACCCAGAGTTGGACAAGGTGGTCAAGGAGAAGGAAATCTGTGCTTCTCCACTCAGGATGTTGCCACCACATTTTTTTTGCCAAAAGTTCAAGACAGGTAATGTTACCACTTTCATGTCTCTGTAAAAAGACTGGAAACAGGGAAATGCTTAGCTTGGCTAAAGCTAGCTTAACAATACATAGTCTCCATAAAGCAGGAGAGACATAAACAGCAAAGCAAACAAGCATGTTGACCAGATGTGGATTCAAACAGTTAGTGGATCATATTTGGTAGAACATTGGAGATGTGCTCTCAATATGTATGGATGAGACACATTCTTCTCAATAGTTGATTTCTTTCTTATTTGAGCAAACTTTAACTGCTGATAAAGACTGTGAGCTGCAGGTGATAGTCAGAATTCCTATTAATGATAACATTTATAACTGCACACATGATCAGATTATCAGATGTCAACTGCCGCCATAAATGACAATATGTAATAAAAAATACTGACTTGCACTTGTGAGTCAGGAGTTACTTATAAACGCTATATTGATGAATAAATGATCACTATATTGTTTATTAACATGAGATTAAAGATGATTAACCCTTTTGCTCACCTTAGCTTTAACTTCCTTATTGTTTGAAGACCCACGGACCACGCTGCTGATTGCAACTCATCTTTCTTTAAATGTTGTTTTTCTCCCGACTTTATTAAAAGCGAATATGTAAAAAGGTATTGAAGCGGTAACCCTGGATGTTGACAGTAAGAAAACATCTCAATTGTTATTAAGTTCTTTTTAATTACACCTAATATTATAAGGGATCAATGCTATGTCACTGCAAATATTTTATGTTTGTGAAGAGACAGCCAGAAATCTAGGACAACCTCACTTTTCATATTGATGTCATTTTGGATCTATTCCTGGAGAGGTTTAACTCCCTGTCAGGCCGCTTATGAACTGTTGGAAACTTCCAAAAAGAAAAAAAATCCAATAGACCCAAGTTGAGATTTGAGAGGGTAGTGCATAAAAAAACCTGTTGACACATGATCAGGGCAATGAAGGACATCACATTACGGTTACTAATGGTTAATCTATAACCGATTAGACATTATAATAGTAACTTTTATGATACAGGAGATAAAACTACAGATAAAGTTGCCTTTATACAGGAGCCGAAACAAGTTTACTTCACTTGTTCCATCATTGTAACTATCATGGCGATAAAAGCACAATGTTTTAGTGGAGAAGTAAGATCTTGATTACACTAATTCTCTTTAGTTTATGATCAAACAACCAAACCAGGCAAGTTTCAATTGAGGTGCATGCATTTCTTTTCTCAAGCATATCTCTGTTTTTAATATGAAGAAAGACAAGAGGACTGAAAAGATCACTGAGTCTTTCAGGTATTAGAAAAATACCAACAGTCACTGCCGTATGAACCCAGGTCAATACTTCCTAAACATTACAGCTGTTATGTCCCATGTATATTTTATAGTTATATCTTCCAATTATACCATAATATTTACAACAAATATTAGGAAATATTTAATGAATATATATTAAAAAAATATGTTTTTACATGTTTGAAATTATCCCTTCAGGCTAAGTTAATAAACAGTAGACCCCAGACAAATCCCTAGCACTTCCCCTGTGCACACAGAAGAGCAGGATCATTTGTGAATGTTTACCTCATTTGAGCCAAAGTTACATATTTTCGTAGAGTAAAAAAAAAATACAAATAACAAAAGAGCCACGTGACCACCTATGTTTAATGGATTGATTTAAACAGCGTCTCCTCTGCACTCTGTGGTACCCTGCGAGTGCTGCAGATTCTTCTTGCACGAAGTTATCAAATCAAAGGATTTCTCTGCGAATCAATGTCTAAATAAGATGTTGCAGTAAACAGGAGAAGCAGCAATAGTCTGTCCTTTGCATGTGCTCAACAATTACTGCTAACATCTGGGAATGAGGGAAAAAAACTGTTTGTACTGCCAAGTTTATGCTTATGGAAAAAAAAATATGAAAAAAAAGCGCTCGTCATCATCATGACACATGCTCGTTTTGTCATATCATCTATCTCTTCTCTCACACTTTGTCCTTTGCTATTTCAGCCAGATGTCCTGTTGGGGATCCATAAAGATAATCTTATCTGAAGCACGTGAAGGTAAAATACTGTTCGGCTGTACTGTTTTTGTATGATCCTTCCAGCAGCAATATTAATCCATTGTGGTCTCAGCTCCGCGCTGTGCAGATAAGCTGCAGGGGTTTACATCCAGCACAACGCACACTGGTTGGTGGTGGAGCCAAGAAGCCGAGTCAACTACATGATTGATGATTTCAGAGTTAAAGCAACAAGTGCTTCACAACGGCATTGTAGTGCTACTACTACTTTGCATGAAACGGTGGTTTTTGTCTGTTTTAAGTCAGTCAGGGATTTTTTGGTTGTTTTTTAAGTTCATGCAATGTGCAGCTGCATCAGGTGTTTCTCAAATTAGGCAACAGTAAACTTGAAAGGGTAAAGACCGGAGGGATTTGCAGCCTTTAATAGGACAAACAGACCGTGTCGAAAAGAATCCAGCGTACGAGACGTTAAGTTTGTTTGCACCATTCAAAGGCTGCAAATCCATCAGTGCGCTCCAGTCCTTTATCCCAGAGGCATAAATCTTTTTTGTTGTCGTTTTGTTTTGCTGCAGGCTCTAATTCCGAAAAAAAAAAAAAAAAAAAACTCCTTGAGCATGAAAGAAGCTGCAAACGACTGCACTGAGAAGCTGAAATCATACGTTACAGGTAATAGAAGAACAATTTCAGTTCTTCCTGCAATAAAACCAGAAGAGTGACTTGGCATGCAGCATGTTGGGGGGGTAGGCGGTACATACCAGTCCTCCTGTAGATGGATGTCCACCGCGAGCCCTGATTTAAGTCTTCACGAGACGCAGAAGTTGAGCTGGAATGATCCCTGCTGATGTGAAACATTCATGGTTTGTATGTGAGAGGGTGGAGTTGGGATGGTGGTAAGAGCTCCAACAGGTCTTCCTGGGAATGTAGGAGGGGGGTGAACAACTCCCTAAATTTAAAAAAGAGAACCTTAAATTTGTGTGAAGGGGGACGCTGAAAGAATGTGCCTGTATCAACAACAGGGCTATCTCATTGTGGCTGAACAGAAAAGGAGATCCTCTGACTCTTTTTTTTTTTTTTTTGGTAAAGCGCTCTTAAGTGTTTAACGCGAGCGTAACAGGATGCGGTTTAAAAACAGCCCGGCTGACTCAGCTGATACTTGACAAAAACCGCATCTCATTGTGCGTGTGTGTATGTCTCTGTGTGTGTGTGAAACATAAAATGTTAGCAGAACAAAGCACGGCCACTCCGATCTGTATTCACATGGTTTTAATTTAACAGTGGCAAGGAATGTCTTTGACACAGAGACAGGTTTCCTTCCTTGAGAGGCTTGACAGCATTCCATGGTTTCACTCTACCAACAGAGTACGGCTTAGAAGGAATAACCACATTATTCCATGAAGGGCCTTTTTGCGTGCAGACTTCAGTTCCCTACTAATCACGAGCAGACGCAATTCCACCAATTAACTGTTTGAAGGCCGTTGCTGTGCCCCGGCTTGTTTGGAACGAAAATGTGAAGTCCGCGCAGCCCTTCATGAAACACAATGGAAATGGCTGGTTTAAAAGGAATCTGATTCCATCTGACCACTGGATACAGTCAATAAGACACAAATACACATTATACAAACACAAAAACACACACACACACACGCACAAAAAAAGTTAGTCTGCACATATTCTGTTGCAAGAACCTGCCGCAGCATATGAAAACTCCACTAGAACTAGATCAGACCGGCATTTACGTTGTAAATGTACGGAGCGCAGTCTGCACCCGGGAGGGCAATTAATATTGTTCACAAATCACATGGATGTCACACTATTTTACAGAGAAGAAGGGGGGAGGGTGATAGATTCGAACAAGCCAAGCACAAGAGATTATTCCAGATGTTTGGAACAGGAGATACAGATGCGATTGAGTAATTATAGCCCCGATGCAGACGCCAAATGATCGTATTACAGCCAACTCTGCCTACAAGCTCCACTTGAGACAGTGGGGAGGGGGGAACGTAAGGCGGTAGCCAGAAATTTAGAGGAGTTGTGCAGGAAAACAAAAAAAAAATCATCTTTCTTTTGGAAAGCAAGACCAAAAAAAATCAATGGGGGAATGGAAGATACAATCACAGAAAATACATAGATATTAATATCATAATCGATGCTTTATAGAATCAAACTTTACATTATTGTGCAAATCCCTCAATCGGAAACAAAAGAATCTACAGCCCTGCGGACGCTCGCTCAGAACGGGGAGAGGCTCGGCACTTTGATGTTGATGTCTCCGATGTTGATGTTGCGAGGAATCTCGGGCAGGTTCATGTTCTTCACGGCGGAGACAGCACGCGCGGGGGCCGCCGACAGACCGCCCTGCCCAGGCAAAACCACATGGAAAACAAGGTTTAAGGCACTGTGTGTGTGTGTGTGTGTGTGCGTGTGTGTGTGTGGAATTCTTACAGGGTACGTGTTAAAGCATCTTAAATATTAACTTATGAAAAATCAGCACAGTTAAAAGTCAATGGATTAAAGTCAGGGAATATGAATCCAACAAACATCAAAATGTGCTAATTATCACAGTGAAATACGAACACAGTGGATTTGCCAAGTTGCAAGGGTTTTTTTGAGGATGTTGGGTAATGTATACGACTCATGTCTAGTCCTGATAAACTTCCTCAAAACGGAGTGTGAAGTTCCTCATTTCAGTCGACAGCTAGCACGTTGATAGGAAGGTTCCCGGTTTATTCGAAATATGATTCACTGGGGATGCTTACTTGATTTGGTGAAAGCTCCTTCCCCATCTGTTGCGCCAATAATAGCAGTGAAACACGCCCTTGACTGTTATACAGAGATTATACGACGGTTAGCATAAAATTAAAAGACAAGATAAGATAAAGAATCTGTCACGTCGGTAGACTCCCTAGTAAAGGAACCCAGTCACCTCAGTGCAGCGTCTCTGTATCGCCGCCAAGTGAAGGTTTTAACAGTTTGCGAAATCTGCTTATTCACTTTCTTGCCGTGAGCTGATAAACTACAGCAAGGAGATGGCTAGCTTATCTTCAAGAAAAAGACTGGAAACAGGGGTAAAAAACAGCTAGACTGGCTCTCTCCGAAAATTAAACAGACCTTAACGGCGGTATTGATTTTCTCATCTAACTATCAAGAAAAGAAAAGAGATTCTCAAATAGTGTTCGGCACTGTGCTTACTGCAAACTCAAAACATCCTCCATGTCCTCCTGGCTTTAAATGGGGAAAAACTTAAAGGGGTCCTATTCTGTCATTTACCCAGTTTAATGTTTTCATCCTTGTGGTGTCTTTATAGAAATTAGCATGACTTTAAGGTCCAAAAGCACCTAGTTAGGCCTGTAGCAGCAATGTAGTCTGCTTTCTCGCACTCCCACTCTGAAAAACACCCCCCCACACTGTTGTGATTGGCTTCAAGCAATATCCAGGGACGGTTTCTATTAACTCCCACTGCTGTTGTGACGTCACGACAGAAATCACCTTTAAACGGCTCCTGTCCAGGCAGTTTTTAGCAATGCAACCGAGGCCTGACCACAATAGAACGGCTGTATTTCACAGTTTGTGCGTTAGCGGGAACAACAGAGACATAAATATTATGTCTCGAACATGTCTGGACTGTGATTGTTCAATGTGAGAAAGTGTGTAGCTCTCTGTATTTCACACTATAGTAGGGATGTGCAGGATTAATACTACCAGTTACAAAAGGTTTTTGCTTGGTAAAAGAATAATAGAGTGGCATTCTCCACTGCGGGTCTCAAAAAAAGAGGCCGCGCGGGCGAACTAACCCCACAGCATGTCCACATGTTGCACCGTTAAACGCGGTGTTTACGAGGAGAACTTGAACGCAGCATGTAATCTCGCTGTCCGCGTTCCATCTGATTTACTCTGCAGCAATGACGCTTTATTCGAAATAGGAACCTGCTGCTTCTTGTGGTGAATAAAACGCACGTTGCTGCAGCTGAAATTCATCTGGTTGTTTCAGAAAAAAACATGTTAGTTTACTGCTTGGCTGTGAAATGACATTGCTGTAGCACTGTCTGGTCACGGCAATAGACCATAGACGGCAATAGTAAAACTGTTGACAGGACACCCCCGGCTAGAACCCCCGTTAATTTCTATATTTTTAAGTCACAGACTTTTTATCTGTCAAAAACCTTTCTAACAGCCAGAAAAGCTCTGGAAAAGTCTCTTTTTTTTCCCAGCATGACGTCACAGCTGTGCGTCTCGGGAGCAAAGACATTTCATTTGTTTAATTTAAACAAAGCCAGGATATTTTTTCCCACCTGCCTATTATTTGAATACTATTTTTATTTTTTTTTGCCTACTTACAGTAAATGTACTTGTCAGTCTATTTACGCAACTCCCCGTTTTTGCTTCACCGATGTTCATATTTAACTTGATGCTTTTCAGAGTTCATGTTACCTGCGTTGTGATGGGATGTGTTTTGGCAGCCCCATTCTCAGTCATATCGAGCGCGGGAGGCGTCACGGAAAAACAGTCCATTCCCACAACTGCTTTACCACATGACATCCCACTGTTTCGTTTCACTTCACGCTAACCCGTTTCTGGTTGTTTTGTTTTGTTTTGCTCCAACAAATCAGTAGGGAGTGATAGATCTTTCCCATGACGCCCACCCATGACACAGAAGCAGCTGTAGGAGCAATTAACTATAGAAATATGTTGATTTAAAAGCTGTTATTTCCGTAAGAGTTACTTTACAACTTATGTAGCTGCATCACGCCGGCCCCATTCTTAGCCCCACCTGCTAACCTCTTGAACTGCGGTAAACGGACAACAATTAGCCTTAATTTCATTGTATGTGATATTATTAGATTATGATATATGAGGAAAAAAACACGAGAAGAGCCCTATATTTTATAAATCTGATGAAAAACTGTGTATCCATATTTCCAGTTGTGCATGTATCAGTTTCACACAGAGTTGTATACATTTGACCCTTCGATGCATTTGAATATCTGAACAGACGATCTCTCAAACCAGCTTTAAAAATTTTAATTCTGAAAGTTGATATTATAAGTAAAGTAAATGTTAAGCAGTAGCTGCCAAGGAGGCATCTAAAAGCTCATTGTACAGTAGAAAAGTTAATATATAGTGGGCTACAAGTTAATAGTTCGTGGGCTAAGACACGCAAAAGTCCCCGGGATATAGTTCTCTAACGTGGGGTAACTGACCTCTGACTTCTCCATGCGGTTCTGCACCTCCACCTGAGCAACAATCTCATTCATGTTGGTCTCCAGCACCATGCCTCCCATCACCACCTCCTGCAGGATGTAATGAACCTGCCGACAGAGGAGTTAATAAACAATCAGAGTCATTAAAACAAGTCCATAAAGTTTTATAATACTACACACCAGGGTACATTGTACAGTAAGCAATTAAAAATAATAATGGACTCGCAGCAGGAAAGTGTGTAAAACTATAGTGGGTATATAGTTATATATAAATATGAAGATATTAAAACAAACTATATTCTTATCTTGTGAAAGTATCAAATCAGTCATGTTACATCCTGTCATAGTTAGTGTACGATTTCTTGAGTTACAGCCAAAAATGTGTTTTGTCAAGTCACAGTGACCTCGACCACTAAAAACTAAAAACTAGACATTCGTGCCAAATATGAAGAAATTGTCTCAAGCCTCTGCTGAGGTATTACATATTCCCTCTACTCACACGTGGAGGCATAAAAGAAACGTTTCCAGTTTTTGGGGGGGGGGATTTAATTGTTGTTTTGATACCATTAACGTGAGATATTTGCAATTTTAAAGTCCAAAAATTCAACTCAATGTAGTTTTCCTGTTATATATATACACACACACACACACACACACACACATACACAGGGCTATTTGCAGGATATGGAACTTATAAGGTCTTGTGCCCAGCTTAAAGTTTAATCTTGCAAACATTCCTCAGAGACCAGACCCCTCTGCACCACATGATGGCAATGTCCTGCTGGGAAAATTCAATCAAGATGGCTGTGAATGTATCTGATTAGTCTCCAACAACACATCTAGCTCAGTTCCAGGTGGACAAAGGTGGTATTTTTTTCTAGTCTGAGCAATACAGACCTCCAAAAAGTCAACACTGTTAAATAACTTTTTGAATTCATTATCTGAAAGACACTTTTTTTTTTTTTAAATCATACCTTTTAAATATGCCCAATCTAAATAAAAGGTGCTGGTGATTCTCTCAATTACCAAGAGCTCCTTCATGGGACCACACACCACCAAAACAAACAGCAGCTGTTTGTAGAGGACTCTCTCTCACTCTCACACACACACGCATACACACACACACACACACACACCATTACTTTGGGGTCATATTAGTGTCTCATCACGCACGGTAAACATAATAGAATAAACATAGTTTATGGACTAAGGCTTTTAGGATTTTGCCCCAAAACCATGAAAACTGAAGTTCTCAGTCATCCCCAACACTCAGTGGAGAAGCTAAAAGATCCATGCAACATTAGCAGTTGGAGACATTTCGCGGAGAATAAGGCCAACCTTCGCCTTACCTTGTCCATATGAAATATCAGGTCCAGTTCACAGACATTTTCAAAGCATTTATCCAACGTTTCCACAAACACCTGCAGAAGGAAGGATGCAAACAGTCACATTTCTCATTTCTCTAAACATGTAGAAAGGGAGTGAATCTAAAAGTTACATCTGCTGATATTCTGAATTTTCTACAGTTGTCATTTAAATTGACTAATGCAGAATATCTTAAAAACTACAGATATGGTGGCTGATTCAAAATACATCGATTCTAGATGCTGCAACAATTAGTCGATTGATGAGTTGCCAACTATTACATCAGTTACCAATTTTGATAATTGATTAATCAATTTGTGTTGTTTTGGGTTGCAGGAGATACGATTCGCTTATAGAAACCACACATTAAATAATTAAAATAGGTAAAGTAAGTAAACTTCTCTAGAGAACAATACAAAAAGTAGCAGCTGACCTGAATCAGGTCCAGAATACCAAGTTCACTCTCAGACGAGTCCACACAGAAGACAAAGTAGAGGGTGGCGTAGTGCCGGTAAATCAGCTTGTAGTCAGAGCCACCGATGAGACTGAGAGGAGATGAAAATTTTGTTTTAAAAGAGATATCCAGCTTTTTAATGTTTGTGAAAAAGATTTTTTTTAAAAGAAGGTGAGAGGTTGTCCTGTTTAATGAGATGAATATTTATTCCACTCATTTAGACTATTATCTAAAGGAGTGGATCGTAAAAAGAAAAAGCAGTGGCAAAGACCAGTGCAATCTTTTTTTTAGGGTTTGCCTCCATCTAATGGTTAAAGTCGTGCTACTGCATCTGCAGTCAGCTGCTGGTTCATCATCATCTATCAGGTGACGCCAAACAGAGCAGCAAAATGCCACAGGGCTGTAACAGTCCGTCTTTTGTTTCTGTCGGATGTCTTTTCTTTTCTAAAATGCAGTCAAAACGGATACAAGTCCGCCAGAGTCTCCCCTCACATGAATGACTCATGTTAAGCTGTCAACACCGACCCAGTTCAGTCGATGCGCTGACAAACACATCTGCAAGTTCTTTTTACATGTGTGTACATGTGCGAAAAGGGCAAATCGAGTTCTTCCAGTGTGTGACAGTCACATTTTGCACCACTTGCCTTCCTCCCTCCAAGAAATTGCAGACATTGTCATCTCTCTTCGATACCAAATGAAAAGTCTCCCGAATTATCTGCTGCTGCATGTCCTCCGCCTGCGAAGAAAGAAAATTGTATGGTCTATAACCCACAATTTTCACAGTTGTCTTGAATCGATCAATCGTATCAATTCTATTCCTATTATTATTGATCTGATAATTCCCTTTTGTCTCTGTAAAGCACTTTGATTTTGTTAAACGTGTTATATAAATGGAGTTATTATGATACTTGTGAGTCCCGTTTGATTTTTAACTGGTTGGTTAATGAAACACTAAGTTTAACGTTGAGTTGCCCAAAAGAAACAAATATTAAAACAATGTTTTAGTCCATGCATAAATTAGAAGGATTCATCCGTGCGAAACCACATCTTTTGCATGATACCGTTGGTCCTCGCTTGAATACATCCTCAAAATATGTTATGAACACCGATGTTTGCTTCAGTAAACGGGAACTGAAAATGAACAGCTGGATAATAAAGCTCGAACTGTGACATTTGACAAAAGTTACAACGTGTTATCGTCAAACAACCTAGACAGCGCACATCAGTCAAAGTTGTGGAAACATTTTGTTTAGAAATCAGACTAATCCAACACCGACGACTCAAATGTCACCGTTTTCCAAAGCGCTAAAATAAATGTTTTGAACAGCAACCCCCAGAAATACTTACAAAATACTCATAAAACCGAATCATCCGCGGTTTCCCGTGGTTGTTAAATATCAAGATGGCTTTAATCATCTCGACTCGTTTTTTTCCGAACCACAATAGGAAATAACTGTTCAAATGTTATTATTTTTGACTATGCAATTGACATTAGCTGACGTGCTAAACGGCGTCTCAGCTGCCCGGAAGAATGGATTGTGTACATCCGGTTTGCGCTTCCGCGTTCATCAGTTGTCCTGTAACAAACACAGGCACATATTCGTTCCGGGCAGGTTGAAGTAACTGATGTGAATTAAATCGAATTGAACTGAATTGAAAAAAAACTTTATTTATCCCAATTCTTTTGCCACATCGCTCCAGTTTACAGAAATACCATAATTCAAATAAAATAAAGTTACAATTTAAATATTACAAAATTACAAATAAATATATATAAATAAATAACAGATAAATATAAGACATACAAAAATTTCAAGAATTAACAAATTAAAAAAATGACAAAAAGACATACCCAAATGTGCTCCTACATTATCCTCACAATAAAAAGCATAAAAATAAAATATAAGCATAAAATGGAATTAAAAAAATACAAAAATAAAATTGAATAGAATATCCGGTGAGCTGGTTGTTGCACATTATAAAGTGAGGAGTTGTATGGTTTGATGGCCACGGGCAGGAATTATTACTATTACTATTAATATTACTATTATTACTATTACTATAGGTCCTTCTGTGGCTGGCCAGCACATCATAGAGAGGATGTGAGGAGTTGTCCAGTACGGCTCTTTATTCTGGGCAGCATCCTTCTCTCTGACACTTTCAGAGAGTCCAGCTTCTCTCCCACAACGTGTCTATCTTCGTGGCTGAGCTCGTTGAGTCTGTTGGCGTCCCTCACCCTCAGTCTGCCGCCCCACCCAGCACAACAGCGTAGAGCAGGGGTGCCAAACATGCGGCCCGCGGGCCAAAACTGTCACAAATGTGACAGTTCCTGCTTCTCCACAGAAATGTGAGGTCATTGAACGTCTTTCAGGGCTCATGGGATAAAATATTCGCAGTTTTGATTCGCAGTAAGGCAGGAGATAACTTCACCCGGTGCTTAATAAAAACTAAGTATGTTCAGTGTACTGCAAAGATGAAAAGTCATCATGGGAAAAATATCTAGAATTTAATGCAGTTAGTCCAATATTGAGAAGAACTATCTTGAATTAGCGGATGATTTTTCCTATTTCAACTTTTGTGATAAAAATTACGTGATAAAAAGTTCAAAATATGAAATAAAAAGATGTTAAGATAAAAAGTCAAACGATTTAATCTTATTTTAGAAAACATTGACCAAACTCAAGAAAAAAAGAACTTGAAATAAACAAATTATCTGCCATTGGAGTATGTTATGTACATTTCAAGATAATCCTACTCAATGTTGTACCAAAACAAGATATTTTCATGTCATCTCTCTTGTTTTGTTAATTAAAGGTTAATTCAATGTATACATATTTATAATGTATTCCTTTGCATCAAAAAGAGAAATTTCTAGGTGTTATTTTTACAGGTCCAGCCCACTTAAGATCAAATTTCGCCGTATGTGGCCCATGAACTAAATTGAATGTAATTCCCCTGGCGTAGAGGATTGAGCTGGCCACCACACGCTCATAAAACATCTGCAGCACAATGCAGCAGATGTTATAATAAAACAAATGTTAAAATAGCGACAGCTGTGGCCCTTCCTGTAGAGGGCATCAGTGTTTTTAGTCCAGTCCAGTTTACTGTCCGAGTTCACCCCTAAGTACCTGTATTCCTCTACTGAGTCCACCTAGAGGTCACAGATGGAGATTAGGGGTCACTGGAGTCCTGGTCCTCCTCATGTCTATCACCAGTTCTTATTCTTTGTAAGTTGAGCTGCATCACACCACATGACACAATGACCCACCACACCCCTGTATTCCGTCTCCTCACTCCTGCTCAGTCATCAGAAACCTTCTGAAGGTGCAGTAGCTGAAGTCTGTGGTGTACAGGAAGAAGAGAAAGGGAGGGAGTGTGGTCCCCTGTGGTGTCTATATTAAAATATCAAATATCCTCTCATTCTGTTCTGTTAAAACACAATACGTATTATTATTATTATTCCAATTATATTCTTTATGTATTGTTATTTTTACCCTGTTCCCTTGTTTCTTGTGCATTTTGTGAGGATTTTTGTGTTTTTAAATACCTCGTATGTGCAAACAGGCCAATAAATATACTTCAGATTAGGATAAATCTGAAATAAATATGTCAGAAACCCTCTAAGAAATTATTCAAACTCAAAGAAAATGTAAAAGCTGAAAAAACTGTAAAGATAATTTAATTGAAAGCATATATTATAGCTTTTTGTTCAACCAAATGTTTATTATGGAACACATTGATATGGCGTATTATATTATACAAGAGCCCGGCGATGCAGCAGTTTAGTGACGTTCATAAACGCAGCTGTTATTAGAAATATGTAGTGTTGATAAATCAATATCCCACAAAGTGGCCTCAGTCAACACTACTAATTCGTGTGTCATCGCGAAAGCCGAGACCCCCCCCCCCCCCCTCTGCCGCGTTACATAACTTTTCAGCCTTTGTTACTGATGCAGCAAAGTGAGGCACCGTGCAATTACCGGACCTTTTGTACCTTTGTAAGCTGCCTCACACAGCGCTGACGTCACATGGCGATGATGTCACGCCGGCTTCACTCCTCTTTGTTTCTGCATGAATTGGCAAAGAATCTTGTTTCAAATTTCACGTGATATGTAGCCTCAAAATGTCTAAAAAAAAAAAAAAATCAATCAATAATGTGCATGGTCAGAAATCAGGAAAATTGTAGAGACACAAATAAATAAAATAATATTTAATACAAAAAGAAATGATGAAGCTTTAGTAAAACGTCTTCTCGACCAGCAATGATGGAATCATACTGTCATGGTTCATTTCAGAACCCTTGTGCCAACAATTATGTGGGAAACTGATTAGTGTCCTATAATTAGTGAAATAACAATTAAAATACTGTCACTTTAAAATATTATCCACGAAATCGGAACGTATTCATCGTCCATCTCCTACTCAGGTTTATTGGGTTCATTGAGGAGCTGGAGCCAATTCTTGATGATTTGGCAAAGGGGCAAAGAGGAAACCACACAGGCTGGAAAACCATGGACAGTCAGGTTTGATTCCCCTAGTCCACATCGCCTGCAGGAATAAATACTTCCTAATTCCCTGATTTAATT
The DNA here is from genome assembly GCA_030544235.1 of Lepturacanthus savala. Lineage (NCBI taxonomy): Eukaryota > Metazoa > Chordata > Actinopteri > Scombriformes > Trichiuridae > Lepturacanthus > Lepturacanthus savala. The sequence continues at coordinate 8,653,369 of CM060462.1, read as the reverse complement.
TCAATGGACTTAATCCATTTAGGTGTTACCAATTGAAACAATTAAGTTGGTTCAACTATTTTTTTTTAAGTCTATGGTCTAGATAAGCATCCACAGAGATATTATATGACCTTCCTGGATAAATAAAAGATGAATAATAAGATTTGTGGCATATCTACCCAGGGGTCCTTGACCCACAACTACCACCACTACTTTTGAAAACCAGGTCATTTCATATCCATTAATTCTCTGTCCTGCCTTGTCCATCATTAGCGCTGCAAAGCCAACCGGGCCGTTGTCTGTATATCGCCCATTGTCCCCGTGTGATCGGGCCTCAGCAACATCAAAATGTCAAGCCGCGTTTCCTGTTCCGATTTCATATCCATTAATTCTCTGTTCGGCGTTTTCCATCATTAGCGCTTAGCGAAGCCACCCGGGCCGTCGCCTGTGTATCATCTATTATTTCCCTCCCTAAATTCCCTTCCTCCTGCATGAGCATACTGGAAAACAAACAGACGCTCATTAGCATGTGTGACCCGTTGGTGGTAAACAGGCTTATTTCCACATGAGTGCAGTGTGAGAATGGATTCCACCGGGACAGTCGAGGTAGGTGGGCCCGCCGGCTGCCTTCATGCGGACTTTAATAGGGACTTAACAAATCCATGTAGACAGGCACAACATTCTCTGGCACAAGGGGGTCATGTTGGTACAGTGAGCACTTGTTAGAGGGTGACTCACTGTATTTGGACTCTTGGGTGGCCACTGATATTCACTTCAATTTTAATGTGCATTTCCCCCACCCCACCCCCCCTTCGGTGCTAATTGTTGGATTGCAACGGATGCTGCGTGCTGTCTGCCAGAGCTGAGGTAATGTGTGACGTTCCAATAAAGCCTCTGTGCCCTGCTCTGTGAAGTGATGAAAGCGGCCTGTAATTACAGGGATAATCAAACCTGTCGGGGGGGGGGGAGGATCTTCTGTGGATGCTTTTGTTTACCGTCTGCCTCTCTCACAGCATCGCAAGCTGCTGACCCCTCGACTCGGCCATCGACAGATCACTGCGGCTGTACCTGTCTGTCCCCCATACAAAGGCGGCGTCCGGAGTTGTTTGCATATCCATGTACAATCGGGAGGGCACGGCTCGAAATGTTTCATTCAGCTCAAGATGCCACAGTATTAGATTTGTTTTATTTCTCTTAGGTTAAATGTGTGAAAGCTGGTTTAGCTCTATAGGTTAGAACAGGGGAGTTAAACTCAGTTTAGTTCATACTTACTTGATTTCAAATGGGTCGGATCAGTAAAAAAATTACCTATAAATAACAACACCTACATTTCTTTTTATGTAAAGAAATACATATTAAATAATTACACGATTAATTATCCTTCAATTTACAAAACAGGTGAGATGACAAGAAAAAAAGGTGCTGATCTGAAACATTTACTCACTGAACAATATTTAGTTTTTTAAGCAGCAGGGGAAATCATCTCTTGCCTTACAAGAGATTTATAAATCAAAACTGTAAATATTTTATCCCTTGAGCCCTAACAGATGCTTAGTGACTTCATATTTCTGTGTAGTCATCCAGCAGGCTGATCGGCCCCTTTAGCGGGCCGGTTCTGGCCCCTGCACCCCATGTTTGACACCCCTAGATCAGAACCTAAAACTCAGCATTGACACTATTAGGGTAAATTGGTGTGTTTATTCACTGTGACATCATCATATTATAAATTCTGACCAAAAAAAGCCCACATTAAAGCACTCCAAAATGTCATATTAATTATAGCAAATTGGCAAACCCCATAGGTTTTATATTACTGTACTTTAAACGTCTGCAGTTGGATCATAGCTCCTCAAGATGGCAGCATTTTGGTGCATATTCAGAGGAAACCAAAAAGTTAATGTTGCTGGATTTTTTTTTTTCCTTTTTCACAGCTCAGAGATAATTAATCTGTATTTTAGGGGCTATTTTTTTTTTTTAACTGTGCAATATTTACTCTAGAATTAACATCTGGGATCTTATTTTAGTAGCCAATTGTGTATTTGAATTTAAGATAAAAGCAACTATAATATCCTTTAAGGCACTTGTGTTTTGTGATTTTAAAATATATTATAATCTATCATTATATTATAAAGTCATTATATGTGAAATCCATGGCCACATGCCTGGATAACACTAAGCATGACATAATGGAGACTTATGGGTTAATTAGTGGAGGCGATGTTATACAAAGCACAAGTGATATTTGTTCGTGTATTAATGACGTGTGATACAGATAATATAAAAGGCACCGCGGAGACTATACAGATTGACTGACTGTATTCTTCTTGGTGGTTGCAGACAAGACACGATCTCTGTATAGGCATCCCTCTGCCGAGTATTTGTGAGCGGCAAAACAACCCTGATCCCGGATCGCCATACCGGGTTTTCTTCTCACCGCGTCGTAAACGGAGTCGCTACGGCGGTGACCAGAGAGGAGAAGAAGTGCTGAGGTCTCACTCTGTCTACATTTGTGATCCTCTGTTGTGGTTATGGGTATCGTGGCGAGGGGAGCGCGCATATATCGTGTTAATCAGTTTATTTGAAGACTGTTACTCACTGTGGGATGATGAGAGTGTATCCAATAAACGCCTGACTTCAGTTACTGCTGTGTGTAGGAAAGATGGCGTGGTGGTTGGTATCATATGCGATGTGATGAAATATGATCTATGATCAAGTGATTGGATGTCTTTTTTTTTTGTCTGCCACGATACTATTAACACTAATACACTAAAAAAAACTGACCTTCTTGCGATGAGTACTACCAGACCGGTCACTATGGTAACTGCTCTCATACGGCGGCTAAACTGCAGTGGGAGCGACGCCCACTTTCACAGACTGGAAGGCGGGGCAGAAAGGAGCCGGAGTGATTCATCGCTCCAAGCGGAGACGATCTGTGCGCACGGCGCCTTGTTTACAGCGGTTTACAGCGAACACGGCAGACTGCAGCCCGACGGAAGGAGACCGTGTGTACCTGTACATTAATCTGTCTGACGACGCTACCTGTCCGCCTGTCTGTCGACGGAGCGCGTTAGATAGCCACACGACTCGAACTGGGCCGAAGCGATAAGGTCAAATATTCCTTTTTTTTCCCGTCGCTATGAAGATGAATCGCAGCCACAACAACAACGCGGCGTGTGAGTGCATGATGAGCGGCTGAGGAGGAGGAGGAGGAGGAGGCTGCGGTCTGAAAACCAGATTTTATCCTGGATATTTCGAAATAAAACGTCGTGTTCTTCACCCGGGGCGGTCGCGTACCCTTCTGACGTGTTATTATCAGCCCGAGACTCTTTCCATTCTCATTTTAATGGGGTTTGACCCTTTTTTCGCCTCCCGAGGATACTCCAGCAGCGGGACGCTGAAGGTTTTTTCCTCCAGATATGGAGCGTGGAGATGCGGATTATAGAGGGATCCCCCACCGCTAGTTTACCCGCATTGGTTTCATTAAACACATCCGCGTGGTGTCGTTTTCCTTTGGCTGGAATGAATATGAATGCACATTTTCTTGCTAGGAGAATAAGTCGGTGATTTTTCTATTTTTTTTTTGTTTTTTTGGGGAGCACGGCTTTGGACTATCCTGCTAGCCTGTGTGTAGTAACGTTAGCTATTAGCTCCATTAGCCGGCTAACAGCTAAAAGGTGCTGGCTGGCTGGAGTTTTTTTTTTCTTCTTTTTTTAAATAAAAAAAAACCTTTTAATTTTTCTGGCCAGTTTATGCCGAAGTTTCCCGCCTTCGGCACAGTTTTTTACACGGTTTTGGAGGGGGATTTACTTCTCCAGGAATGAGATCTCGAATGGAAAGGAACCGCTTGACCTTGTTTTGGTGTGTGATGCTGGGTCTGTCGTCCTGCCTCCGGCCCGCCACCGCAGAGAGTGAGTACTGCTGCAGCCGCTGTTTATTATTACATGCTCCAATACTAGTCCAGCCGAGGAAATAAAGGTGGCTTCCGTTATGGCCAAAAGTCAAAACATCGTAGATAACCATATACTGTACGTCATCAGTGGTGGAATAGTACTAGAATAAAAAGAAATGCAGGAAAATCATACTGAAGGAAAGTATGAAGGTAATATCAGCTAAATGTACTGTATTAACACATAGATACTGGTCGGGGCATGTTATTATTAGAAGAACAATGTTCTAATACACAAATTTGTTTTTGGACTTTTTCTGCTACTCTCTGATTTTTGGTGAGATGTTGGATCATTTGTTGAAATTAAACAATGTGAGAGGATCAGAGAAATGAATCATTTGTTGGAGCTATTAACAATTCATAGGCATCTGGGGAAAATGTTCATTCAATGTCAAATAGTGGAGAAGGAAATACATGAAGAAATATAAGAGAAATAATAATAACAAAGTACAACATCCCCTCCTTCAGTGGTGTGGAAGTATAAAGTAGAATCAAATTAAAATACTAAATAAAAATCAATTTATATATATGTATTTAGTAGCATTGTACTATATAATTCAAATAGAGACATGTGACAGGTTTTCTTTTTATTTTACAAACAGCTAATGTTATTTATGTTTTGAAAATGAGGTTTTGAGATTTTGTACGTTTATTCTTAAAGAAAAATGTCTTCATGTTGCTGTTTTGCATGTGGCAGGCCACATTATGAAAACTATATTAAGACACAGTATGTTAAAAAAAAAACAGCATTTGATCTCAGTGGGAAAATGACTGCAATGTGTCAGTAGTGCAAAACTGTAGTTCACATGGTTTTGATGAGTACTGAGCGATAGAGATTTTAGAATATGGTTTTTAAGGTCACTTTTGAAACTCGAACACAAAGAAGAAAGATGTATTTTAAGTTTGATGGTAAATGCATTACCATGACTCAGCCAGTGGAGAAAGTCACTCATGCTATATATACAAACCACAATGTCAACTCTGAGTCACAATGTGGTGAATCAGAATCAACAAAAAAAGTGGGCGATCTCGAAAGAAAACCCAAACGGAATTAAGAATCAAGGTATTAGAAACATAGCTAATCGACTTTAGCTGGGAACTGCATTAAAGAAATGCAGTTTTGAAGCGAAATCAACAACAGGGGGTCAAAAGTAGACAGAAAAAGACATGGAAACCATTGATTACTGTTGGTCTGATGGTTTTTAGAATTCCACAATGTTATCCTAGATAAAAGTCTTAACTTGATTTAAAACTACGGACTTTTGGTGAGAGGACAGACCTAACCTGTGGGAAATAATCACAGCTGTCATTGTCAACTTTAGGCTTTCATTTTCTATATATCTGAGGCTCCTTGAAAAACATCTACATTTCTCCCTTAATAGTGACTGAAGCCACAATAATAAAAAACAAAAAAAACATCATTTGTCTACAGGTGTCACTGTGCAGTTTTCTTTGGCAGAACATAGTCATTTATTTTCCTTTTGTAAAACAAACCTGGGAACACCTTGACCTTGGAAAGAATTTCACAAACACCAGACTGTTGCAGCTGTTGATCAGACGCAACATCATTCCCCATCAGGTGAGTGATGGCAGCCATAGAAAGGCTTAGCTTATAGATTATAGTCTAATGTTTTTTGTGAACTATTCTCCTTTTGAGATAATTTGGAGAGGCACTAATTGGTAGCACACAAATGGCTTAGGGCAAAGGATTAGGACTTTTTTTTTAGTAACAAACAGTGGAAGCCCACTGAAGCTCATAGGCCCCGTCAACATGTAAACCTTCAAGTTTAATGATTTTTTAAGCTTTTGTATTTATTTATTTAAAAAGAGGCAAAAAAAAAAATCTTTTTATGTGTTACCATCTGAAAATTTTCCATGTTTCCAGCTATACTGTAAACTGGGCGTCCCGATTCATCCCATTCATCATGACAAGTTGGGGAGGGTTGGGTCAGGGGGTTGAACCAGGGTCTGGGTTTTTAAATAGAACAAGCCAAAGTACATTTGCAAGCAAAACAGACCGAGTTCTGTTGATTGGAAAGAGTGAGGAGCTTGTGAACTGTGTGTTATGGGGTTTACTGTTAGCCCCCAGTGGTCACAGGACAAACCCAGGAGCTGCAGAGAGGTTCTCCCATCGACGTCCTACGTTTATTCTCACTCCGGTGCTGGGGCTGTCTAAAGGTTCCTTGTGTGGCTAAACTCTGAACATTCCTGCTGGTCTGCTGTATCAGTTTGGGACTTAAGCGCAGCCAGACGGGTTTTTTTTTGGGGGGGGGGGGTGAACCGGGTTCAGCTTGGTCGCTGCAGCTTTTCAGACAAACCGAACAAGAATTATCTGTCAGGAGTGATCTCTCGCCAAAGCTTCCCAAGCGCATTTCTTCTCACCTTATGGAAAAAAAAGAAGTATTTATGTATACGCCCCCACCCTTTGCATCTGGGCGGTCTGTCACTAACGGAATGGAAATGAGGGGGTAAACACACTTGCTGCAGTCCCAGTGGCAGTGAATGAAGAGAGCGCATTGCTTCCTATTTCTTCTCTTAATGGGCTTCTAGTAGATTTCCTCCGATTGTCCGTAGCTAGTCTGGGCGCTGCAGCCGGCTGGGGGAAAAAAAAGGATATCAAAAGTAAATATGTGATCTGGCGGCTCATCAAAGCGTACGGAGATAGGCTTGTATGCTCAGCTGTTTTAAATGTGTCTGTACGGCGAGGGGAGGGGGGCCGGTCGATAAGCTACTACACCTGCTATTGGTGCTAACCCCGGCGTACAAGGTGCGCGTTTTTGATGGGCAACTTTATCCAGTGTTTTTTTCACAGGCGCGATTAGGAGCAGTTCCCATGAAAGGGCGGCCATGCCGGCGCTACAGTGAGGCCACCGAGGGTGAACTCTTTGAGGCTGCGGTGATGTAACATCACCAGGCAGCGTGTCTTTTTACGGGCCCGGGTGTTGGGATTGTGTTAACAGGTATGCAGCCGACTGAGGGCTGATGACAGTGTGCACTGACAAGTAGATTACAGAGAAAGACACAACCGCCATACCAGCACACTGCTGGCCTTAAATCACACCAAAGGCATTTTATAATGGCACAGCAAATGTACCCATGTCAATCTCTTTTCAAAGACCTAAACCCTCAGCAGTTTCAGTTGAAAAAATCAGAGTGAAAAATCTACAGCTGGAGAATGCAAAGGAAAAAGGGTGAGAGATAGAAGTAACACAGGTGTCACGTTGCCATTGTTGTCACAATTAAGGTTGGGTGTATTTGTTTTTTGTATCATTTTTTTTCTTTTTTAAATTGTAGGGTAATCTGAAACGTGTTTACCAATATAAATTTTCCAAACAGGCCTATCTTTCTTTTGTCTTTTTCAGTAGAATTGTGTGTTTATCTGCTGTTTTTTTGTGAGCTGTTGCTGGTTTTTACATATATTTTGTCATATTATCAGAGGCAGTGCAAACCAGAGGTGCATCTCAAATGGATATCTGCGAAAAATATTTTTTGTCAATCGTTTCTGAAAGAAAAGTTAGATTATTTACACAGAGAGTGAGATATTATAAATATAAGCCTTTATTTTTTGTTGTATTTTTTAGGAATATGTCGATAATGAAAATCCAAAACTTCTCACGATATTATTATTTGAGATGCACCTGTACATATTGTTTTGTATGGTTTTCCAATTAAACATAAATCCAAAATAACTATTATTTGGTTGCAAGCCATTAGCAGTAAATGACCCACTGATAAAAGCCAAATATTAAAGTCTTTATTTGTAAAGCTCATAATTACTCTGAGAAAGTATTGTCTGTGTTTCCCTTCCTATGAAATGCATAAGAAACTAAGTGTTTATTATTATTGTAAACTGCCAAGACTGTAGTTAGTTTAAAGTTTACATACATACAAGAATTTAAAAAGAAAATGACAAAAGAAAAGAATTTTCTTTAATCCCCAAACTGGAAAAGAATAAAGATTTGTGAAATTTAGTAGCACTATTATTAGGGTTTAGTCAGTCATGGATTTTGCCTAAACTAGTTTGATCTTATGTAAACCAACTGAACTGGCATTTGTGGATAAATGTTATAATTTCAGTAAAAGTGGGGTTGGGGAAGATGATGCACACGGTGTGTTGTTTACTTGAAAGCGTAAATGTTTTTTGGGGTGATGAAACGAGCCACGGCAGTTGGTATAAACACCCCCGCTCCTCTAGAAAAGGACGCAAATATGGCGGTTTGTGTCCACCCCTCGCTCCTATCAGTCACCACTGGGAACGCACATATAAATATATATTTGTACAAAGCAAAAGAATAGAAATTACTCTTTGAACCGAACGATTACTGATGTCCAAATTTAATCCTCATGCTGGTGCTTGAATTTCATGTTAGAGTAAAAGACGGACCTTTTCCTAGACATAGAAATTCCCCAAGATGTCATATTGCATTCACAAGTTCATGTTTTGAACCATGAGCCACATTAACTACTTCTGCTGCAACCGACGCTTTGTACCCCCTTGGATACTTTACCGTTTCCTTATTTATCATGGCTGATAAAGCAAAAGGCAAAAAAGCATATATCAAGTGATGATAGTGGTAGTAAAAAAAACTCCATGGGCAATCTCCATGGAAACGAAGGTTGCTGAAATTTAATATATAACGACTCACGGAGAATTCATCTTGCAAGCAGCTTCTCAGAACATGTTGTGTTCGAAAGTTGGGAACTGTCTGTAATGATGAGTCAATGCGATGCCGTCAATCCATGTTGAGAATAGGAATCGTTTCCGTTGCCAGGAGAAAGGTTCAGGGTGTACGTTTCAGATTGGAAATTAAACTTTGTTCCTCCTCAGTAACTGCTCTCTAATAATCTTTAGCATTTAGCCAAATATTAAACTACTTTTCGTATTATCATGTGCATGAAGTTTACTTCAATACCTTATTGTAATTTGTTAGAAAATGATAGTTTATTACATATTACGCAGTTACTTTTCTTAAATTATAGAGTGAAGTACACAACACTGGGGCTTCACATCTAGTGTCAGGATATATGTAAATATACAGAAATAAATTCCTCAAACTTCAGGTTTCTCTAGTTGGGCAACGCCTTTAATCAAAATTTAAATATTAAACCTGCAAAACTAGTCCTAATGTTTGATTACAAAAAGTTGGATTACAATTCAGTGTTTGCTGAGAACGCTCAGTCTTTCCCGAAACCACCTCCATCACGTTCGTACAGTAAAAGTTTATAGACCAGCATTAAAGTAGTGCTGTGACAACCTGTTAGCCGGTTGGTGTGAGTTTTCCATGACTCACCACCCTCCATCTTTTGAAGTCTAAATCCTCCTCACAGCGATGTGCGATAATGGCCTCCGTGTTTCTGTGGGTGCTGCTGGGGCTTCAGGCTAAGTATTGTTTAGAGCACGGCGCACAGGTGGGAGCAAAAGAGTTGGAGAAACACTCCACCGGTCATCACCAATCATCACCATCATGCCAGACCAAACTTTTCCCCGATGACGGCTGTGATTGTTCAGAGTCCACAGAGCAGACTTTTGTTTTTTTTCATTGTTTGCAGTAGTAGAGTAGTCGCGGTACTGGCTGTTTTCTTATCTTAATCAAAGAGCCAGAGCAAAGGACTGACGTGCAGGAAAGGGCCGCCCGATGCGGGATTCGAACCGGGGGCTGTAGCCGAGATAGAGAACGGCTGCACCGCACCTCCCACCCACCCACCTTTGCTAATTTTTCATTTTGACATTTTTTGATTGCTTATATGGGTGGACGCTGCGTTGTACAAACTAGTTGTTTGAACTATTCTAATTATTAGCACATAAGCATCGTCATTATAAGCAAGCTAAAAAGACTATTTAGCTCAAAGCACAGCTGAATTTTAAGTACGGTGGATTCTTGTTTCATGAAGGATGTCAGCGCCGTAGTAAAACTTCCTGTGATTCATTTTGTCCTTGTTTAACATGGTCTTTTATTCAATATTCTGTATTTGTACAACTGTTTTATGATCTTTTTTTATTTTTTTTATAGCAGAACAGTTTGTAAGACTTTTTGATGTTGTTACACAATGGAAGCTTCATAACATCAGACAACATCAAACTGTTTGGACACGAGAGCAGCAAAAAGCCTGAAAGCAGAGGTGTATTAACGTTATTGTGCCGTTAATCAAACCCTGAATAGAACCTGACTCAAGTATTTACTTTGTTGCACCATGTGAAATTGGCATTGGAAAGAAAGAACTGCGAGGCGACGCCGTTCTGTCAACAAATACCACCGCTAAAGTGCACTGTCAATATTTGAAAAATGTATTGGATAAACATTCCTTTATGACTATCTCCAAGTCAGAAATGGAGAACGTTGTTTTGTAGTATTATTACACGAAACAGATATTTGAGTGTGTAAATAAATATCAGAAATATCCAGATAATTTCTAAGAATTTCTCTTTGTACAGTTTTTGCTTTGGTTATACTGTCATGATGAAATTGCTATAATCCTTGTGGTGAATGTGAATGTTAGAAACATTGAAGAAGAAATAATGGTAGTAATAACTGTTTTCAATCCAGGCCTGGTCGTTACTAAAAAATAAATAATTAATAATGATGTATAATCATTGTTATCAGGGCAGGAAATTCACAAGGGCCATGAAGGCCATGGCTCAATTTGGCCTTGTGCCCTTGGAAAAAAAAAAATCTGCCAGAAGGCCACAGTGGCCTTGATGCACTGCCTCAGTTAATTTAGCTGTTTTGTAGTCTGACTCTATTCCGTCAACACAGCATCAACACCAGAGTCTTTTCAGAAAAAAAAAAAAAACATAATCAGGGTTTGATTCGAGTCTGGCTAGTCTATCCCCACCCAACCAGGACACCTAATGAAAAGCTATAGTGGGAAGTAAGTCACATCGTATCAACAGAGATATTTGGCTTCAATATTGAGATGCCATAATTTGTCCATATCCTGCAGCTCTAGATAAAACCTCTCAGTTTTACTCTACCAGGATGATGCATTTGACTTAAAAAGGTGCCACCAGAACCTCGTAGAGGGTCAGAGGTCTAACCAACATGGTTAGTGGGGAACACTGGTATTATAGTGTTCTGAAAATATACTTTAATGATTCAGATCTCCAACACAAGTGCTACTTTTGAAATTAAAAGTCAGATGTTTTCTTTCTCATGTATTTCCTTCATTTTATTTCCTTAATAAGAAAATGGCCTTTTTGTCCCTAAAATGATGAAATTCCAGGTCTGATTGTTGTTGACTGATATGAAATATTTTATATCAATACATGTTCTATCTATATAGCCCAGTCCTACATTTACTTATTACAAGTAGGTCATTAAGCATAAAATGCCCCCATTGATAATCATCAATATAAACAATTTTGTATCGATAGGCTTTTTTTTAAAAAAGTATTCTTTCGTGCATATAGCAAATATACAGCCACCTTACTGTCTCCTTTTCGTGTCCCATATGCAGTCTGTGGCCCCAGCATCTACATCGGCAACGACATCAGTGAATTCCGGCGTCTGGAGAACTGCACGGTGGTGGAGGGCTACCTGCAGATCCTCCTCATCGGCGACAAGAACAACAACAACGTCAACCAGGAAGTCTTCCGCTCGCTCAGTTTCCCCAAGCTGACCATGATCACGGACTACCTGCTGCTGTTCCGGGTGTCCGGCCTGGACAGCCTGAGCACCCTCTTCCCCAACCTGACCGTCATCCGCGGGCGCACCCTCTTCTACAACTACGCCCTCGTGATCTTCGAGATGACCAGCCTGAAGGACATCGGCCTGTACAACCTGCGGAACATCACCCGCGGCGCCATCCGCATCGAGAAAAATCCCGAGCTCTGCTACCTGGACTCCATCGACTGGTCGCTCATCATGGACGCCGAGTTCAACAACTTCATCGCCGGCAACAAGCAGTCCAAGGAGTGCAGCGACGTTTGCCCGGGCATCATGGAGAACAACCCCCAGTGCAGAAAGACCATGTTCAACAACAACTACAACTACCGCTGCTGGAATTCCAACCACTGCCAGAAAGGTGAGTCGACCGACACGCACGATACCAAACCTCAGGATTTTTAAATTGCAAATAGATCACGTCGCCTGTAGAAGTGAATGTAGAAGAAATGTTGCGACGTCCTCTGCAGATCTTTAAGGTGTTATACGATTGAAGGGGACACAAAGAAAGAGTTAACCGTACTTTTGAGGTCAGTTTTTCCTCCGCTGATGTCATTCTTGTGCAAGGACGTGCAACTGCTGGATTTCAAATGTCAAAATGTCTTTACTTATATTCGTCAAACCTTGTGTTTCGGGGTGGTTACCTCTAGTCGGTGTGGACTATATTCTCACTCCATTGCATTTCTTTCAGAAGAAGGAAAAATGTAGGTGCCTGCCACATTTTTAGGTTCCGTCCAATCGTTTCACCTGCCGAAAACCACCCGAGTCTAGACTTTAATTAAACTATCCCAAACTCAATAAGTGCGAAGTCGCCCTTTAATTTAGTGTTTACGACTACGGTGTTTTAGAGGACTTGTTTTGCTGGTGTGTTTCAGACAATGTGTTTTGGCTGACTGAGTGTGTGTGTCTGGCTGAATTGTTTCCCTGGTGACTGGCGCCTTGTTGCAGACTCAGCATGTTGATGTTTTCAGTCTTGTGACATGGAACTATCGCAGGTCTGGCCTGGATTGCATGCATGTATATACACACACACACACATACATACACACACACGCTCACTCACTCAAGGTATAGAGAGATGCAAATATTGGACACACATAGGCCTGGCCTTGCCTTGTGCAGTGTTGTAGTGTGGGTGTGCTGGAAAAGAAATCAGGAGATGGAATGTGTTGGAGGAAGGTGATGTGTAGGTTGTACGGAGATGTTGGATAATCCAGGGGGTGTCAGGTGGAGAACGATACAGTTCCAGAGTTTCTGGAGCCATTGGACTATTCTGGTGACAGAAATATGGACGTAACATGGAGGTATTTGTCAAAAATGAGTAATCAAGTGTGAGAAGGTCAAGTGTAAGAGTACTGAAAGGAAACAATGTACTCCACTGTGTTGAGACTAAACTAAAGCATATTGTTTTTCAGAGGGTGGTGAAGGACAGGAAATAGATTTGGATTTGTTTTTAAGGCCCTGAAAACCCAGTTTCATGATTGATGGGATCTGACACAAACACTTTTTTTTTGCAGAAGTTGGTACAAGACTCCTGCAATGTAATTTTGCCATTTTCCCAGATTTAATATTTTAATTGTCATAGTCTATTTATAAAAATAGCTTCTTTCACGGTCCGAAAGCACCCAGTTAGACCTGTAGCAATGTGGTCAGCCTTCTCACACACTCACTGTGAAAAATCCTGTTTGTTTTTGTTTTTCGATCGATGGTTAATCAATTGTCAATCGATTAAATTCAATCAAACCACACGCAACACAGGCCAGAAGTCTTTTTTTTCTTTTTTGTATATGAAGTTTTGTTGAATAATAAAATCAGAATGCTGGTGGAAGACGTAGTCGTCGACTGTTGCACTCTATTTTCACCATTTTCTGTTTACAAAAAGTTGCAAAAGCTATACCGATAATAAATACACAATACCCTAAATGCCAAACTTGCTAAAAATGTCTACTTGGGACGAGTCTCGTGATACCAGATGATCAGAGACCTTCTTGCCTACTTATCATCTGGTGATTTCTAAATGCACGATAGTTGCTTTGGCAGCAGGAAAAACAGTCAGGAAAAAACTGTTGCTCTTCCTCCTCTCCCATCTCTTCTGTAAATAAACTATACTAAGTCAAAACCTGGTGTATGACTGGACAGTGTATTTCACAGTATATATATATGATTGTGTATTCATACATATATGTATTATGTGGGTTAATACAGTTTATTCATGAAGAAATCTGATTCGATATCAATGATTACATGCACTTCAGTTGTCCAGATATACTCAGATTAAGGCAATAATTTTCATTTTTCCCCCCAAGTGTCATGTAAACATAATGAGCAGTTTCTATTGGATTTTTTTTTAATTGGCATGCGAAAATACAATCAATTTTAATTGATCAATATTATTTATTCAAACCACTTTCACTACAAGTACTAGAAGATTAACATTCCACACCAAAAAATGGATGTGTGATTTGAAAGGGATCACTCACATGGAATTAACAGAGCTTTTAGCCTATTTTAGCTCATCTTACTTTATGATTCAGCCTGACCGCTATCAACAGGGTTGTCATCACTACAGATCTAATTCCACCCCTGACCACAGTGTGGGTTTCAACGGTGGAGTGGCACCATTTACACTGTCTGCATTTACACTTGTTCACTGGGCTGGATTGACGGGGGGTAAAGTAGCAGAAGCCCCGCTGCAAAACACAGCTCAAACTATTTATATCGTGCAGTGCTGAGCAAACGTGAATTTCTCTATATTAGCATATGTTGGCGTGCTGTTTGGCCATAGAATGTCATCGCTGTGTCATAGCAACCGCGTCAGAAGCAACAGAGATCGCCTCACCTCCGTCACGCCTCACACTACGCACACTGGCACAGAGTTTTTCAGGAAAATGGGTGAGTGAGACAACAGCTGCAGGAGAGAGGGAGAGGAGAAGCGAAACTCCAAAGCGAATTTCTGCCCTAAAGACGTTGGATTGGTTCTGCAATGCAGCTTTTTTTTTTTTTTTTTTTTTTTTTTGATAGCTCTCTAAATATTTCCAACCAGTTTTAGAAACGATACCTTGGGGAATAATTTAGTCTTCAGTTGATCGAAGTGTTTAAAGACTGACTTGTGAATGTAACTTTGGACCAACTACAGCCATTAGATCTGGGATGAGTCATTCGTTAGTTTTAATGCTTCTCTAGTTATTTTGCATTCCTTCAGCTTAGGTGCCGCACCTTCCTTTATAATGTTAGAAAATACCATGAGATGAACTTTTTTTCCCTGAAACTATTAAGACTACATATTGTCATAGATTTTGGATATTGTAATATTGTGTTATAGTATAAATGTTGTGTTTTCCTGGTTTTAAAAGCTGCATTACTCAGGCTTAAACCAATGCAATTTTTTACTTTTTTAACTTACCAGATGTGTTCAACTTCATTGGCACCATTGCAGTATTCATTCAAGAAAAACTTTATGCAAACATAATATAAGTTGTTTATATACAATTTACAAAATATAATAAATCAGATATATATGAAAATTGACATTTATCTTTATTATTTAACTGCCAATGAGCAGCTACATAGCAACATGCTACAAGGTAGGTTGATGTTGTTCAGTTAAACTTCTCACATCAGTTTACTATCAAAAAAAGAAACTAAAGAAACCAGAAAATGTTCAGATTTCAGAAGCTGGAACAAGAGAATTTAGACATTTTCTTCTTAAAATTGATTCAAATCAGTCAATCGACTATCAAAATAATTGGCGTTTAATGTAATAACCAGCGTCTAATCTATTAATCAACTAATCAATGCAACTCTAGTGCTAGCCTTCACCCATGTATTTATTATATCCTAAATATTGATTAAAAATGTCATTGTATCAGGATTTTGTGAACGCACCAATAGTTGTCCCTCCAATATTGTTGCAAGATCCATATCAGAATATTTGGTGAAAACAGTTGTGATAGTAGATTTCGATTAACTGTTCAGCCCCAAGTAAAAGTGTTTGTGTTCATGTTCAGTTAGTTTGCTCCTGTTCAAGTGGCTAAAAGTGGAGAATGAGCCCATGAAGATGCATAAGCAGTCTGTTGTGCTCCAGAGGGAGTGTGTTAGCCGCGGCTAATGGGCCATCCATTGCCGCTGCAACTTAAAACAGAATTGATCTCAAACGCGAGCACTCCTGCCTTCACTGCAGAGACTGCATTGTTGTGCTATTTATTGGGCAGTTTATCGGTGAGGTCTGGTGGTAGTAAAGCCGGGCTTCATTAACGTTCGGAAGGCCGATACCTGGAGCCTTTCAGTTCACTTCCAAACACGGCCCATTCCCTCAAGATGATGTCTGGCAGATTTGCTGTCTACATGTATGCTACACAGTCCTGTGTGTTAATAGTATGTGTTAATTATTATATGGTGTTCCCGTATGCAGCGTTTCGTTGTATTAGTTGATGTTTTGTATCAACCAAGCACACTGACCTCTATGTAGATGGGAGTAACAGATGGTCAGATTATCATGATAGTTATTTGTCTTCCCCCTGTATCAAGCTTCAGTAATCTTATCTGGGAGTCATTGTTTGAACGCGTACCTTCCTCATTCTCTTGTATTGTGCTGTCATGAAAGTCAATAGCTCCTTTTACACAGCCTGTTCCAAGGTAGGATCATCACGCCTTTATTCCGCCTCGCCGGTCTGTGTAAAAGTTCCGAAGCTTTCACAGAGTCGTTCCCACCAGCAGGCCAGGAAGTATGGTAGTCACTAGAGCTGCAACAATTAGTCGAATAATTGATTAGGCGCCAACTATTACTTTAATTGCCAACTTTTTTGATAATCGAAGAGAATGTCCAAATTCTCTGGTTGAAACTTCTCAAATATCATTATCTATAATAAACTACTGATCTTTGGGTTGTGGATTGTTGGTCTGGATAAACATTTTACACCATTTTATGAACCAAACAACTGAACGATCAATCATTTCAATAATGGGTAGATTAATTGACTAAAACTAGTCGTCGATTGCATCCCTACCTTATTTAACTCTGAAAGTTTGACTTCCCCACATCCTCACAGCATTCAGCAGTAGCCTGCCAGTGTCCTCTCAACCTACCTTGCTGTAGTGTCTTGTTACGTAGCTGCTCATTGGCTGGTTCCAGCTCTCTGATTGGTTACGCACTATATTTATCTCTGTATTTATATGTAAACATTTACTCAACTTGTATAATGGATGTATAATCAAGAGGAAGTGTAAAAGTGTTTCACAGGTAGATAAGACTAATGGAGCGGTTATAAATGGAAAACGACTCTATGACGCGGACGGCGGTGCGTCAGAGATAACGTCACGTCACGTCTGATTCAGGAACGCTGGCAAACTGTGTGAAAGCCACACGCAGGGCGGCTTAACGCCGGCCCATTCGGTTCAGTGCAAAAAGCACAGACTGTGGCAAAGGCACATATAGGAAGTCTTTGACCATTACGGTGGGCTCTCTCTGTAAAAATGCTAATGTTATTTTTAGGCTCGTTAATCTGATCAATAAATTACCGAGAGGGGAAAGCACCAACCATGTTTCTATTGAGTTCATTTGAAGGACATGCAGAACTCATTCATAAAAACTATCACACGGAAAAGCGGCTTCAAAGCTTGTTTCCTTTTCTGGGAAAGGGAGTTTTTTTTTTTTTTTCTTTTCCATGGTGGTGGGGCTACATTCTCCCCTGTTTACTTCCCTCGTTCTGTTTTTTTGGATGTGAGTGTTTTATTTTCTCTATAACTCATAGTCTTATTCCAAAGAAGAGAAGAGCCATGTCCGTACATGCTGGGAAGCAAACGCACTGCGTCACACTCTCTTTTTCTTCTTCTTCTTCTCAAGCACACAAACCTGCACACGCTCACACATTGAACAGCATGGGGGATGTTTTTCCGGTGCTTTGTATGGTCAGACAAGATGAAAGCACATTATTAAAGTACAAAGTAAGTCTTCTGGGATTTACTGGAAGGATATTTTTTTTTTCTTCTCCTTTTTTAACCTCTGGCTAAAGGAAAAACACATTCAACTAGAATGACTGTCTTGGGGGATGTTGCTTGGCCTTGTCACTTGTTTAATTTATCATCTTTGACGCGTCTGTGTTATCCTGACAAGACAAACATTAACATTTTTCTTTTTTCCCGACAGTTGTTGAAAGCCATAGAGTCGAAAGTAGGACGTTTGGAAACACCTTCAGATTCCCTTGACCAAGAAAGTGTTTCAGACTTTTTAGAGTCTTATTTTTTCACATTGAATGTAAATAATCTTGAATAGATTGATCTTAATCTTGAACAGTGAGGTAATCAAGTATGGGTAAAAACAAAAATCTGAACCTAATGCCCCCATGTGTGATTTGATTGTTCTGACTTTGGCGATACCTAGTGGCAGCATATAAATAGACATCTATTCATCTCTTCTCTACACCCCACAAACAAACCAGAACCTCTAAAAACACACCATGACACTACAAACCAGGGTCTGGTCAGAGTCGGCAGCAGAGTTTTGTTCAGACCTAAGATTCTGTCTCAGAATCCATAAAAAAAAAAAGATGAGATTAGATGTGAAGCCCTTCAGTTGTCCTGAATTCAATTTAAAATGCGAGACTAAATATTGTCTTAGAATTTGGATATGACAATATTGTGACATTGCATAACAAGTATTGTCTTGTCCTGGTTTTAAAGGCTACTTTACAGTGAAGTAATACCATTTTCTGAATTTACCAAACCAGTTAGAGCTGGTAAACCTCGCGTGAATAACTGCAATAATTGGCAGAAAATAATCGAAAAGTTGAACTGTTTGTATTATTTTAGCCTTTACCCACATCATTACATCTATATTACTGATCAAATCCTATTCCGTAAATAGTTGTGTAAACACTAATAGTCATCCTGACAATATTATCGCAATATCAATGTCTTTGATCCAAAATATTGCAAATATTGAAAATATTGTCTAGAGTGCATCTGGAAAGAATTCACAGCGCTTCACTTTTTCCACATTTTCTGTTACAGCCTTATTCCAAAATGGTTTCAATTCATTTTTTTTCCTGGAAATCATACACACAACACCACATAATGACAACATGAAAAAAGTTTTTTGCTAATTTATTAAAAAAAAAACAAAAAAACTAAGAACCGTTAATAGATTTACTGTCAGAATAGTCGTTTTTTTGTTAGTTGCAGCCCTGTCGCTCAGCCCGAATCACATGTCACTTTTTTCTGTATAAAACTACAAGGAATGTTTCTACTGGATAATTACTAGTTAGTAGATGAGCAGCAGTAAAGCTCTGTGCTAGTTACCATCAGTGCTGTGTGTTCTATCAGCTCTATTGGGTATATACAGGCTGAACAAATCTTTGCCGATCATGTTGTCTATACTGTTGTGATTTTTCAGCAGAAAGCAAATCCTGTGTAACTTGCTGCAGCATCAGTAACACTGTGTGTTGGCCGACATGCAGGCAGCACACTATCGGTTATTAAGCCGGAAAACACACTTCCGTGTGTGTGTGACAGAGAGCTAAAGAGAGAGCGAGCGAGTTGTGGGCTCAGTCCCAGCCCTCCCTCCCGCTCCTGATTTCTGGTTGATTTTGGATGTGGTAGATCCAGTGTTTATTTACCCAGAGCCTCTCTACTGCTGGACGTGAGGCCATTTAGTTTAAACTGTGTATTTTCTTAAAATGAATCACTTTCTACCTCAATAATATATTTGTGGTTCCTAGAAGTGAACCATCTTCTGCTGAATTTGACTTAGCAAGTGTCTGCTCTCACCCAGCGTGTTAACCGTTAACAGGGATGAGCCTGGCCTGTGCTGAAGTTTTGCAATGTGTATGTGTTTTTTTTTTATATATATATAAGGTTTTGAGACAACATGATTCCACTGTAAACAACCAGCCGCATCAAAACAGAGTTGTTTAATTGATCCTGTTTTCAACTACACCATCTCCCTGCTGTTTTTAAAGACAGCCAAGCATCTGCTGCTCCAAAATTCTCACTTATCATTCCTGTTCATCTCTGCGAGAACAACGCTTCTATAGTCACGGAGTGACTGATATCACCGTACGATCAGCTCAGCTGTTCTCTAATCTCTACAGTACAGCACTTTCCTTTGTAGGTGTGGCACAAGGTGACCACGTTAGAACAAAGACGCCGGGGCATGTCAAATTAGTCGTTAGCACTTTGCTGCTGAGAGCACGTCAGCTTTAAATATACTGCTTCTATACCACAGAGAGGCTTTTCACAGCCCTAACAAAAAGCGTCCGGTACTATTAACACGGTAACATCCTGGGATGGAGGCGGCCACTTTGGTCTGGTGCCAAGGGATTAAACCTACAATGTACATGATTTATTGGTCGTTGTTGTTTTGGAAACACGGCATTCAGAATCTGCCCCTCGTCACCTCCAAGATTGGAGTTTGAATGAAGCAAGAGACAGAGGCTATTAGGATAACCACAGTGCCACCACAATTAAGTGTATTTACTGTACGGCTGAGCTCATAGCTGCATCACTGTCAAATGGGGATGGAAATTATATGTGATATTGAAAATGCACATTATTAATCCCTGTTCAGTTATCCACGTCTTCCATGTCACGTCAACCATTGTATCATTGTTCTAGAGATGATACTAAATATTTATGTTCATTTTGGGAAGGTATACCATAGAATGAACTAATAAACACTGACATTTCAATGCAAATCTCAAACTTTGATACAGTTTTCAAAGGGAGGAACACATTTGAAGTATAATAGAGAATGATATCACAGCATACTAAGGCAGCGAGTGCGTTGGTCTGCAAGGGTTGAAACGGAGAGACTCGGCTCAAATCAGGTGGTAAATGTGTTTTTAATAAGTCCTGGTATTGTGTCCTTCATTGGAGTGAAGTCACTTCTGCAGGGATTTACACTGTACAGCTAATGCATGGTTTTACCTCCTCATACATGCTACACATGAAGAATAGTATGGAATACAAGTATTGTTATTGTTGTATAAGTTATGTATTTTATATAACAAGTATTAGTACTGTGCTTCAATTACAGTCACAGTTCAATCGATGGTATTTAGAAGACAGTTACTGTCTAAAATAGATTACTCTCAGGGATTTCTTGTTTTATTTGCTTTAAAACTCATAAGGCATACATCCCATAATATCGATATGTATCACTGATTAGCTGCCTCACATTAGCGATTATAGTAGTTATCCAGTTGGACATTTGGGATGAGAAATAGGATTCATATTTGAAATACATTTAAAAAAATGTAATTTAATGTGATGATTGTTGATAGATAATCTGTTACCTAGTAATTTAATTTGCCTTAAATTATCTGCAATTATTTAAAAAACCTCTTCAAACTATGCCTCTTTTAAATATTGACATATAGTATTTAGAAGCTTAACATGATTTAACTTGATTAATTTAATGGAATATGTTACAAATGACATTTGAGTCATCCTCCCCTCATACATACCGACACGCATACAAGAACAGCACTGGACCCACCACTGCCAGTGTGAGGCATATACATTACTGCATGTAGGGCAACAGGGGAGAGGGTGAACACGTGTACGATCAGAATATATCAAAGTCAGGGCAGCCCAGCTCCCAGCACAGAGAACATGTTATCCAGACAGCCTGACTTGTTATGACCCAGTGCTTAGGGCTTAAGGAAGCCCAGTGAAGTTCCTGCTGATGTCTGTCTAATCTCTGCTATGATTAGCTCCACACTATCATGTGTACAGACACCCACTCTCTCCCTTCTCACACACACCGAACACGTCCTCCAGGATTTTTAGCGGCGAAGCAGGTGTGTGTCCAGGTGGTTTCTTGTGTGAATCCTGAAAGCAAATGAGAAACGTCGTCCCTTCAGGGACAGAGGTTGGTGACATTCAGTTCGTTTTTTTTTCCTTTTTGGAAAACGATTTTAAAATGTTATACATTTACTTAACCTTTCTCCACACAAAAAAACCCCAAACACTTAAAGTTGACTACATCTGGTTATTGTCCGACGCTTGTTGGCATGTCCTTTGTACGTTCACAGCCGAGCTTTTGATGAGCGGCTGACAGCCACTCGCACGCTGCAGCTGATCACGTTTGTCAACATTTCAAGCCACAAGGGCGGCGTCGGCGGCGAGAGCAAATTTAAATAACAGCAACAAGATCATTGCTGTAGTTCCTTTCTCTGCAGCCTTAATTTAAAAGGACTGATAGCCGCAGCAGACGTGCAGTTTTCTGGAAGTCACCTCCAGATATGTAGCACATAAAAAGTGATGGGTGCTTTTCCATAAAATTTTATGTTACCACACAGCACGGCAAGCAAAGCGGTGAAGTTCAGACTCACACCAGGGCAGATTGTAAAATAAATATATAAAAATTTATAATCATTAAAAAAAGGTAAAAATTTCCCCAAGCACAGTGATTGAAAAGGTCGTTTAAGCTGAAAAATATGATGCATCCTAAGATGAAGAGGCCAAATAACTATATAATTATACTAAAACTGATCAGTTTTCTAATTTTTGGACAGTTTAACTTTACATTTTAGTTTTTATTAAAAAAAAAAAGGTACACTAAATCTTCCATGTGATCCAGGTAAAGGTTTTTTGGTGTAATCCGTGGAGCCAATTTCTTTTCTGCTTCAGTTGAGTCTTGCGTCTTGCGTTCCCTCAGAGAACTCGGAGCATTGTGCCGTGTGTTTGTTTTCCAGGTGCCATATCAAGTTGGTAGTGTTGAACGCAGCTCTGTCCTTCCGCATAATGCTTCCTTTAAGGCTGTTGGACTGCTCTCGTTTTCCGATTTAAAATATTTCCACACTGCCCCGAGGCACCAGCTTCACGCTAGCCCCACGTTAGCCTACCTGCCACAGTCAATCGTGTAACATTCACAGCATCGGTTCCGTATACAGTGTCTGTGTGATATTTGGCGTTTTGACTTCATGTTATTGGGTGGGAATGTTTACAAAAAATCTCTTAACCAGTTGCACAAAACCTGTGAACATCGCGTAACATGTTTGGACGGCACTATCTAACCTCAAATACCAAACCCACAAATTAACAGGCATTGAGTTGTTATCGAAGGGATACATAATAAAAAAGAAATTGGGTTTATTTGCAGATTTGGCACAGCTCCTGTATCCTGGAAGAAGAAAACATCAACACGCAAGCGGAGGAGAGTACACAATGCTGCCGTTTAAACAGCAGGCTGTACTTAGATGATAATCACTAGCTGGACCAGCTGTTTTACACAACACGGTCTGCCCTGAGTTGAAGTTTATTTCAAGTTTGGCATTAATTAGCTGGACTCAGGAGACTAACCATAATACAGCAAGTATTTATTTATTTATTTCCTGCTTGAATAGTCAAGTTTTTATCTGAATAAAGTGCAAATCTTGACTGAATTTCGATAAAAATCTGCTTTTCACCACCACTGTTACACAAAATATTAAGAGTTCGGTTCATCAAAATCGTGCCAATTCTCCAGTGTGGCGTCATTATACCAGGCAGATGTTTCAGACTTCTCTCAATCATTTGAAAACCATGTGAAAAATGTAATGGAAGTATTCTGTTTATTTTTGAGCTGATGTTTACGTCTATTAACTAGAGCAGAAACCTTAGTGAATGATTAGGTCTCATGCTTCATGTGCATTTTATTCACAAAGGCTGTGTCCATTGCAATTTTTCATATTTTCTGGCTACACCAACTTTTCCACCTCAACCAAGTGTAAAAAACCTTTTTTTCAACATTTCCTCTTATTTCCACACAAGTTGGACTGGAATTGAATAGTTCTCCGAAATACATTGTCAAAATTAATAAATGCAGGAATAAGCCCACAATATCACAATGATATTTTAAGGCCATATTGCCTCTGACCCAGAACCCGGAGGCTGTCAGGGCTGGTAATTATAGGGACTGCTCTGTAAACTAGGCACATCCATGACTACTTTTAGTGAACAGTCACACCCATCCCTGGAATTCCTGGAAGAGAACATTACTGGTTTGGCTGTGTTGAAGTGCCTACTGTAATTATGTGGCCTTTAATTGTGCTCTGTTAACACCGTCAGATTGGGATGAGCTGCGGCCAGGGACTGAGACGAGTCTCTTGTTTGTGGATTCAAGGCTGGCTGGAATAGTTTGTTTTGTTATAAAGAGCCATTTTCCATCATTTCACTCTGCCATGATCACAGCAGAGGAATGGTATGAAAAACAGACAAAAGCTTAATACATTGGCCCTGTTCTCGTGATTTTCTGTATTTGTCAAGGATGTAACAAGCTCCGTATCGTCCAATTCACATTTCCTCATATTGTATTAATTAATAATCTGCTCTGGTGAGATAACAGGAAACTGCTCTGATTAAATGAAATCATAATTTTGCCAAAAGTTTCTCTTCCTTGTTGCATATTAATCCTCAAAATGACTATTTGCAGCTTTTGCCTCGTTCCTAATATTCAGAACCAGTCACAGACGCACCTTCTTATTAACTTAAAAGAGAAATGATGTCCAAACTCTTGACGTGCTGTAACTGGCAACTAGGGCTGCAACTAAGAACTATTTTAATACTTTATTAATCTGAGATTCAACCTTTTTTTTTATAGATCATCTGTTTTCTATTATAGAAGACTAAAGAACCCATAGAAATAAACAGATTTGAAAAGCAGAAACCACAGAATTGAAGTTTTCTCCTTTAAAAAATGACACAAATCAATTATTTGGTAATTAAGTTGGCAATTAATGTAATGGTTAGTAACTAATCGAGTGACTAATTGTTGCAGCTCTACTGGAAACGCAATAAATCAGCTTTCGCTCTTAAGCCGACATAATGAACAAGTTGTCCTCAGTTACATGTAACGTAAATTTAAAAATAAAAAACAAAAACTGCCGGCCTATTTGAACCGGAGCATTTATTGCTACCAATTTCCAGCTGTTGTTGGGCTTCAGTCTAGCCGTTTAGCCTTGAAGGCAAAGAGGTGAAGGAAAAGAATATCTAATATACCAATCTCAAGCTCAAAATCATCATTTGTCACTAACCCCTTATTCCCTTTGAGTGTCTGTACTCGTAACCCAAGGCTAGGTCAACTGTGCGACCAGGCCTTGAAGTCTAGTCGTGATAAGTTGCACATGTTGCCAGAGAGGTTGGTCATTAGCACAGCCAAGCAGGCCGGGCTGCCACAAGGTGAAAGGGAATCCTATACTCTGCCCCTTTCCATCAAATTCCACATATATTCCTGTCTTCCTATGCCAAGTAAACACACAAACACAAAGACTCAGGAATGTAGACTGCTTATTCTGGTGCTTGTAGGAGTGTGTGTGTGTGTGTGTGTGTGAGAGAGAGAGAGAGACAGAGAGAGAGAGAGTTGTTGGTGGGTGTAAACACAAGTAGGACTCATTAAGATTTTTAAAAATAGATCTTAAATTCCTTTGTACACTTTCAAACAGAAAGCATGTGATGTTTCCTCAGAAATACTAAGTGCACTACAGAGGAGCTGTTCAGCTCCTGCTAAAAATATAATAAAATAAATGTAGAAGTCTCATATCCTTCCAATGTAACACACATAACATGCTTTTTACTTTTAATTTGTGCCATGTTTCTAGCTATATGGGTTTAGCAAACTGTTATTTGAACGATAAGGTCACATAATTTGTGTGATTTTTGTCTTAATGGAAGCAAGGCCTCCTCTTTGTACCTTTTCAGACAGCGTACAGAACAGCATGCAGATCTTCCATTTAAGGTCAGACCTTCTGCATCGGGTCAGATTTCATCCGTCTTGTTTAATGACCTAGATATAACCCTCAGAAGTGGCAGACTCTTATTGTGGCGAAGCCATCGTGATATCTGCCCTAATCTTAGATTTCGTTATCGCAGGGTATCAAGACACAGCTAATGCGATAGCACTTCATCAACCTCGCCCACCTTTTTATTGTCTGCTTTGCGTAGAGCTCCGGGGACCAAAGCGTTTGATTTGTCTTGTCTTTTCCAGGTCAGCTGGGGGATGTCAGGAATTCCTTTTGTCTGTAGTTATCCTGTAATGTCAGCTGATCTGACAGATGTGTTTTCCCCAACAAGTTCCACAAGGTTGACTGTTGGCTCTGTTTAGACTGGCGCAGACTTATTTTTTTTTCCGATGTAGTTTCAGCTTTGACTATAAGGTAGTTATAAGAAATATGATTTGCCAACAGGCTACGGTGTTGTGGAGCAGCTGATAAGCGTTGCCTCGTCATTTCTTGTACCACGAAGGAGCGATGAGTTGATAGATTTAGTGGAGACGGGTTGTTGTTCAAGTCCTATTAGAAATCTGTCTGGTTCCCATCAAAGATTAGCTCATTTCAATAGAGCTGTAATGGTTAATCGATTAGGTGCCAACTATTTCATTATTCACCAAATACTTTGATAATCAATTAATCAATTTTCTAGTTTCTTTAGTCTTCTCCAATAGTAAACTGATGATCTTTGATCTGAACAAAAAAAAAACAACATACATTTTAGTTCGTATTGTTTCAGTAATGGATAGATTAATAGAAATTGTAATTGGTTAGCTAGAGTCTTAATTTGATTCCTTACCTTGTACAGTCACCAAACTAAAACCCTCCTTTGCTCCGTAATACCTCAGTGCATAATCCTCAGTCATAGAGGGAGACGCAACACATTTCTTCAGTTTCGATTTTTTGTTTTGTTGTCTGAACCTCCTCGAAACGGTGTCTAAAAATCACAGATAGATCATGAGTGATCTAGAGTATGAACAATAGAAATTGTAGAGGTTGCATGTGGGAAACCAGTGAAGGATTTAGTTTTTCCTTTTTTGCTGTACCAGCAATTTATACTGGTTTTTTCGGCACCTGCATGGAGGTGGGAGGGGTCACGCAACTTCATGCATTCCTGTACACCTCCTCGCCGGCTGGTGAAGTGCTGGGCCTGGAGGCACCAAGGAAAAGACTGTAGAACAATGAGAGGAAAAAGCGGGGAATGTTCTGATGTTGAGAAAATTATTGCAACTCTAGAGAAGAAAATGTTTATCTCGACCACGCCAACGGAGACTGAGATGCAGATCTTTTGCCGTATTTGCACTAAATCACGGCGGGCATCATTTGCACCGTATAGCTTCACCTTCTGACCATACTCGGCCGCCCTTTTCACACCCAAAAGCTGTTTTTCTGAAACACCTTCCAGTCTGCATAAATCAGGGAATGCTGGTGGTTTAGTGCAGGCGGGGGAACACTAAGATTTTCCAAAACGATGACGAACGCCAGGACAGACACGGTCAGGTACTGTGTGGCTTTCTGTACAGTTATTAACCTGTATGTTTATGCTGTCAGACCACCCTGCAGACATTAAAATGAGATTCCGTCCTCGCTCTCATGAATTACTCTTCAACTCGGTGCGACGTGATGAGCTGTCAGGCAGTAGGTTCTCCACAGCTCCGTATGAATCCCCTCTTATAGAAATATATCGTCCATCTCTAACAGGAACGATATTCTGAGAGTGCTTCACCTCTGCTCCCCCCCCCCCGTTTGAACAGACTGTAATTATCAACAGGAAGCTTCAGACCACACATGCCCTGTGGGATGCCTGCTCACACTGGGAGGAGTGGAGGGGGAAATCCAGCATTTCTTTTGATATTCCTGTCAGCAACACTGTGCAAATGCAAGTTTTCATCAACCAGCTGTTGCTTTACATGCACAGTGTCTGTTGTTCGGACCATCGGCCTCAAAGGTAAATCAACCTAGATATCGGATGGAAGTTTGGTGTAGCTTTTGGTTTGGAAAAAGCCTTTTATACAAGTGTGTCTGTTCCATTAGGACTGAATCCAGTGGAACTGTCCGAGTGCCCTAATCAGAATCCAAGCTACAAGGCACCAGCCAATGAAAACTATACCTCTTCTGTACCGTTTCCTGTAATTGTTTTTGTCTAAATGGCGCACAAGTTTCAGGCTAATTTTCCCCAAATTTTCATTGATAGAACGTTGTAACTCTGTAGCAATTAATCGATTAATTGCCATCTATTACCTCAATCACCAACTATTTTGATAATGGTTGATTTGACCTTTAGATTTGAGTTGTTTTTAAGAAGAGAAGGTCCAAATTCTCTGGTTGAAGCTTCTCACATTTGAATATTTTCTAGTATCTTTAGTCTTCTATAATAGTAAACTGATGTTTGGGGTGTGGCCTGTTTATCTGGGGAAAAAAATAAAAGACAAGGTTGAATCTTCATGTTTGGAAACAGAAACAGCGATCAACCATTTTACGAAGCGAACAACTAATCGTTGCAGTGATCAGCAGATTAATCGAGTACCAAAATAGTCATTAGTTGCAGCTTCAGAGGGTTGTGGGAATATTCTCAAGACGGATTTCCAAGATTCGGTAACTAAAAGAATGCCTGCAACTCTTGCATAGCTGGCGCGTTGTGTAATTTTGTTTTGAATCTAGTGATTTCAATTGTTGGGGGAATTTGGCAGCTCGGCCGCAAACACATCTGTTAGGGTTGATGGTGTGCTCGCTCTTTGTTGTCGCCACTGTTGCTCAAAGCACTTTGTGAAGAGCTTGTTTATCAGGCCGGACCGACCGGCGGATCGTCTGCGGCCGTCTCACGCATTCAACCGGCTGAACTGACCCAACCGGTCATGATGTCCGGTATCTGCTGAGAGGCTCACAACAGGACAGCAGCGGTCAGCCACGTAGAGCCGTGCATTAACCCAATAAATGGAGATCCTTGTTCCAGTGACAGCCTGTAGACACCAGACACACACCACTGACTGACTGATTTTCTGAATGACTGATTCATTGACTGGCCTACACACCGACAGGCTGTCTGGCCGGAACAGGACATGCTTTGTATACGGCTGGAAACACAGCCATATTGTTGTGTTTGCTGTCCATCATCAAGTTGTTGTTCTGTCTGAAGGAGGCCATACTGGTTTCCGATACTGGGACACACTGGGAGGGCAGGGGTGCGCGGAGTAGGCTGGGAATCATTCCTCGCTCAGTTCACTCATGAGTGATTCATATAATCGACTCGGGCAACACCAGTTTCCTTGTTTTTAACGGTGACTGTAAATTCCTCTTGTGTTATAACTTGCCCACATTGTGTTTCTCAATTTTCTTTATCCATTCCCCGTTCCAATGTGATATGTGAAGGATTCATGTAGAGCTGCAACTAACTTTGTACTCTATATACTATATAATATACTGATTAGTTGTTTGGTTCATAAAATGGTGAAAAATGTCAACCAGTCTTCTAAAGATGAAAATGCAACCTTTTTTGTCCAGACCAACAGCCCACAACCTAAAGACCATCACTTTAGTATTATAGAGACTAAATAAATCAAAAACTAGAAAATAATCATATTTGAGAAGCTGGAACCAGCGAATTTTGATATTTTCTTCCTCAAAATGACTCAAATTGATAGTTGGTGATTAATGTAAGGCAGCTAACTAATCAATTAATCGACTAATCTTTGCCCCTCCAGTTTTACGTGTTGCCATGGAGCGGATACATATTCCGTAACAATATCGGATTGTTTCGCATGCTCTGATTTTGAGGAGCGCATACACAAACCACAACTCTAATCCAACCCGAGTAAGCCGGAATTAAAAAGAAATCACAGCGTGACGCAGGCCAAACAAGTTGTGTTTGTTGACCCATTCAGTTTCAGAATGAGTCAGAGCTGTTGCTCACACATGCAGCAGACCAGGCTGAAACGCTGATGAGTGAAATGGTGCAGATCGATATTCTTTTGACGGCTGGTGGGTCAGACACAGTCGCATGTTATTTTTGTCTTCTGTAGCAGTCGTGGATACTATTGATTTTCGGAACAATCATGGAAAGATGCGAAATTGACTTTTTACCTCAAAGATAACGAATGGGGGAATCCATGGGGACTAAATTAAGATATCTGCTTTAATTCTATCTATAATACAATGACAGGACACCCTGCAACATCAAAGTTTCTGTATGTATAAATGTACAGTGGGGAAATAGCTTTCACCATATGAAGTGATACAATATTGATCTATAAAGTAAATAAGTAGAACAGTTTAGTTGAAAAACGATGTTAATAAAAAGTGGGAAAGGGTGTGAAATATAATTTATATTGTACACAAGACAGTCTTTAATTAGTAAGTTAGTTAATATCATATCGAACACATTAACTAGACTGCGAGCCGAATTCTAAAAACAGATCTTACAGGAAGTTGCGGGAGCCTCTTTGTCACCACCACGGCAACACAATTAATGGAGAAACCAATCATTACAATCCCAGTATTGACTACAGCAATTTCCATGTCACTTCCTAATCAATACAGGTCATATTTATTTCAAATCACCAGATAAACTTTGATTTTTTTTTTTTGAGTTTTCATTTTAATTGAACGGTATAAATAAACATTGGCTCCAGCATCGCCTCTAATCTAAATAATATGAATTATTAAGAATAAAATTATTAAGAAATGATGTAAAATAATGAGGTCATTTAAAAAAGACTAACAAATTGTTTAATTTTGACAAGACTTTTAGTGGCCTTTGTCATGGCTTTACTTGCTTGAAAGAAAAGGACATAACCAGTAACTGCTGGGTCTGTCCTGTCCTCGGAATAACTTCATACTGTGAGTTGAAGCCTCCACTTCTGGAATATTAACTGATTTTGAATTTCCTGTTAGTGCTGCTGGAATCGAAGCCAATATAGATCCTTATCTGTGTTTTTTGAATCAGCTGCTGTCATCAGTCTAGACATCTGCCGTGCCCTGTTATTGTTGTGCTGCACTGCTGAGTAGCATACACTGCTAAAGCCCGGAGCGTCATCACAGCAACTGTGTGTGTGTGTGTGTGTGTTTGTGTCTGTTTCTGTGTGTGTGAGATCCTGTTCCTATTACCCTAACATGGGGGCTGAGAACAAGGATTAACAATTAGCCAGGCGTTCATACATGATCAGATAAATTGGGCCACCAGTTCACCTGCTGCTTCCATTTTTTAAAATTTTATTTAAAATCAAATATGACAGTATACGAAGTTGTGGTTGAATTTACTTTATGCTCTTTAGCCGGTGACTGGTGTGAGTTTTCCCAGCCTTCCTTCCTGCTGGGCTGGTATTTCTGTTTCCCTAGAAGCGTGTACCTGCTGAATGTGTGCCACGGAATGGGATATTCACAGAACTGTGAATATTCTGTACATCAATTTGACAATGTGACCAAATTTTCAGCACCGAGACAAAACTCTACATCGACTTTACCACTAACCTTACATCTAGCCCAGTTTACTAGAGACTACAACCATTTTATTACTCATCTACTTTAGTTTCAGTGCTTTTTATCAGAGTGGCAAATCGTTAGCCTCATAGCATAATTGCCCGAGTCATATTTTGGGAAATATGACTCAGGCAGTTATGCTATGACGCTACTGAAATGTAAAAGAGCATGAATTAAACACTGTAAATTCCTGTAGGTCAGTGATCTCTATAAGTACACGGTCCTGTAACTGACAGTCGTCATTGGAATTAGTTGTATTTACCTTTTCCCGTGATGCAGCCACATGATTTTAAGTATTTTCTTTTCTTTTTACGATAATGTGTCTCTATCTTGAACAATATCAATTTTGAAAAATCTGAATCTGTGTGTATTTTCGTTTAATTTTTTCCCTAAATACGTTTTCGCACTTTTCTGTACACATATACTATAGCAGTTAGTCAGACCTTTTCTTTACTGGAAATTATAAATGTATCAATACATTACAAGCGCAATGCTTTATTCTTTTGACTTATGTCAGTGCAGTTTAATATACAGTCCATTATAATCCATGTCTTTATTGGTCTCGTTATCTTTGATCAGTGCACGGGATCGTTATCTTGTAAATCTGCAAGGTGTAAATCTTTTTTTTTTTTAATTGGATAATCTAAATTCTTATTTAAATGTGGTTAAGAGGATTGTAAATGAACACTGAAATATTACCGTGCCGTCTATTTCAAATCCTCGCTCTTCTCTGCACACCACCAGCTTAGCTCTGCATAGCAGCAGCAGTTTTTGTTGTCTGGCCCCCTCGGTGTGTGTGCGTGCATGTGCGTGTGTGTGTCTCCATCTTTAACCTCTTTCCCTCCTCTTTTTATTCCTCATCTTCCTCTTCTATAGTTATTGCCTTTCCTCATAGCCAGGTCTCTCCTTTCTCATCCGTCCCCTGTACTTTCCTCCTTTTCTCTAGCTCCTTTTAATTTTTTGGGGGGGATTGTCCTCCTCTACCCCTTCCTCCCGCTCCTCCACATCCTCCCCTAGCGCTGCCACTCTGCATCAGCCTCTCTGTGTAGTAAGGAGACGAGTGAGGATAAAAGCTGGTATCCATTATGTTGCGCACATCCTGTGGAATGCTGATGAACGGTACACAAACCCGTCTCACCCCTCCGCCAGTGTCCACCCATTACTGGTCAGGCAGCGAGTTGCATTCAGGACGCTGCGGACGCCGCGTCTCTTTGCCAAACTTAAGATTACCTCTTCCTTCTCCTCCAGTCATGCCCGCGGCCGTATATTTATTACATGGCGAAATGACACCTCGCCGACATAGCGCGAGGTCAGAGTGTGCGAGACAATGTCGGGGGCGGCGGACTGGGGAGCAGGGAAAGAACATTCTGTGCCAGAGAAGAACTGCAGCACTGGTCGTCTCCCGCTGAGCACAACAGCCTGCTGAATGGTCGGTGGGACCACACAGTCTGAAGGTTCTGATTGGCCTTCGTGTGTGTCAGGAGGCGGACTGGGAAGGTCATCTCATGGTCACTGCCCGATGATGAAGTCTTCTCATATGGGAAGAATTTCTGAATGTCGTGCGGCTGTCAGAAAACTTTTCTGTCCAGGGTGTTTTATGTCCCTGGCAACACGCTGGATTTGATTTTCGGTTGTTGCATTTACAGATGTACTGACCTGGACCAGGTTCGCCAGTGAAGAATTTGTATTCGGTATAAAGTCAGTATGTTAGTTTGGTGAAAAATAATGAAAAATATGAAAAATAGTCAAATTGTCGTCACGCTTTTATGAGAAATATAAGTATAGCTTAGTTGTTTGGTCCATAAACTGATGTAAAATGTCAGTTTCCCAAAGCCGCTGATTCAACCTAAACCTATTTTTTTTTTGTTCTCTCTTTCTCTTCAACCAGTCCAAAAGCCAAAAATCATCAGTTTGCAATTATAGAAGACTAAAGAAATGGAAAAATAATGAGATTTGAAGACCTGATTCAAATCAATTAATCGATTATCAAAATAGTTGGTTACTAATGTAACGTATGAGTAGTTGTTACCTTTTAAACGCATATCATTTGAATCATTCTCTTTTAGATTTCTCTTTACATAAGCCAGAAGGAAGACTCTTATCGCCGGTCATGCTAAGCGGCTAACATTAGGCTAATTTTATGCGTTTGAGCGAGTTTGCATGACGTCACCTTTTCGGGGATCCTTTATCATCTTGGAAAAAAAACATAATTTTTAATTATTTATTTTTTAATCTGCTAATGAAAACTTGGTTGACCAAGACTCTTCCCTTTGACTGAAGTTTAGTCAAGCCCTAAAAGCACACAAAAAATGCTTAAAACGGCCACTTCACACTAGTAGTATGTAAAACAAATGCAAATATATTTGCATTTGGTTTAAACAGTCATCTATAATACCCAAATTTGTCAATGCATCTTGTTTCAAAGGTGCATTGATTCATAGTCCTTCCTAGTACTGGTTCCCCGACTCTGACACCGGATCCAGTGGCCCGCATGAACCTAGAAGCTAGAAAGGTTTTTGCCATATGTGTGTGAGGTAAGCATTTTTATTGAACTGATTGAATAAGTGCCAGTTAGGGGTCCAGTATCCAGATCTTATAAAACATCCATAATTTGACATAATCTAGTGTTTTCCTGCGTGCCTCTTCAACGAGTAACGTCAGACAGTCAATCACAGTATTAGATCTTGGTACAAGCACGCTGCATGCTGATTGGCCGCCTCATGCTGATGAGATTTACCCCTTATGTATTGAAACCTGGTCACGAATGACATGGCTGTTTGATAAGGAACAAGTGAACAAACACAGCGTCTTCAAGTATGAACAAATGGATCTGAAGGACTTTGGTATTTTTTTATAAATTACATATTTGGGCGTTGACTCCCCAGCCGCGAACTAAAAGACATCTTGCGTTGAAGGACAGCTTCGTCTTTTATGGCGGCCATGTTCCCCGAGAAAAAACAACCAAAAAAACCAAACGTTTCCTCAGGTTTTGAACTCAAAGTTGGCGAGGTAAAACATTAGACAGATGGTTGGAACCTTTCTCAAGTGTTTCTGGCCTGAGGAGGGACTTCCTACATCTGTTTTTGGACGCTGTATTTCAAACAGCCTTAGAGTCGGTTTCCAAATCTTTCGGCATCGGTTACCCAATGTGAACACAGTAAAAATACAAGTACGTGCCTCACTGCACTACGTGTTCTGGAGTTGTTGTAATGTTGTACATTAGAGCTGCAACTAACGACTATTTTGATTTTGAGAAAATTATTAATCAATGAGTTGTTTGGTTCATAAAAAGGTGTAAAAGCAACCTAAAGTCTTTATTTTTCTTTCCTTTTGTTCAGACCAACAGTCACACAATCCAAAAACTATCAATTTCTATAATAAAAGACTAAATAAACCAGAAAATAATCAGATTTGAGAAGCGCAAACCAAAGAATTTGCTTATTTTCCTTCCTAAAAAGCGACTGTAGGCATCTCTAGCCGGTGTGTTTTCGGTGTGTTGGACGGAGCTGGTGGAATCAACATGTTGTAACGAGTTGCAGTGTTTTATCACTCAGCATCTTATAAACAGCACATCATTTCCCATAACTTCACTGTTTGTTTAATGTTTAAGCAGCCCCCGGCCAATCGTAAGTGAATGACATAATCAAAATTACAGTTTTGTGTTCACCAAGTTGTTTCTGGTTCAGATGGTCCTGTTTCTTTGTTTATGCCACACAGAACACACACACTAACACACACAAATCATTTTAAGCAGGGGTTTGCAGTGTGGACAGTTCGTAAAGTCAGAATGAACCGCTTTTTTTTGTTTGCGCGATTACGTTTAAATACAGTAAAGCTGAGTTAAAACTGGACGGTTGAACCAAAGGTGTTTGTGAACAGCTTTAGTGGCCACATGCTAGATTTAAAAAAAAGCAACATCAGTAGAGGCAGAGCCAGCACGAGGTGCCATACCTAGTCTGGTCCAATGTTTGCCTCCTGGGGCTCTTCAATCAGTTTTTCCTGTCATCAGTTAAAATATCCTCTTATTTAGAGGGGACCGCAGCAACTGGAAGAGTTATTTGCAGCAGAGCTCGGCAGAAAACCCGGAGTGGAGAGGTCCCCAGGATGACCCGAGCCTGCACTACGATCCACCCGGCAGACAGCTGCGTTAGACCAAAACCTCCGACAAGCTGTTTGTTCCGTTTTAGTTTTATTAACTACCTTTTATATTTTGTGGAAAAAGAAACAAACCATGCCCTCCTCACGGGTGCCCCCCTTTTTTTTTGGCGTTTTGACGTGTTCTGATCCGAGCTCAGAGAGATAATGTGCATGTTTGTGCATGAGTCTGCATGTGGTGTTTGTCACTCTCCAGTAAATGCAAATCATTTGTTTGGGACCGTAGCCAAAAGCGTCATGCCGGAGTCTAAATCGGGCCCGAAGACCGATCGGTGGTGTTTGTTTATCAAGCTCTAAAGTGTATGCAAAATCAGGGGAAACTCTCCTTAACTTTGAGGGAAAGTTGTTGTTTTTAGATGGAAAGAGACGTATCAGATTCAAACCAGCAGGGGTATTTGCTGGTGATGCCTAAATCACCCTCTGGCCAATCAAGGCATTTTTTAAATTGCTGATCCAGTTCCAAGTTGTTGTTTTTTTGGAACCCACCAAGTATGCCAGCTATTAAAAACACTACATTCCTCTCTTTATATTCTCACATTTAAACCTAATGCTCACTGCTGACATTTTGCAGGTGTACTTCATAACTTTGAAAGCCGAACTAGTTGTTTCTTTCTGTCCTGATCAGTAAATAACATCACAGATTACAATACCAAACGTTAAAGGAAACTTTTGAAGGAGTAGTTTTGGGAAACACACTTATTTACGTTCTTGTTCACTAATTAACACCATATATTCTGTTGGTTTAATCTGTATTTAAAAAACAAAACAAAAACAATCTCTACAAGCACCACATTGTGTTTTTATGGGAAGCTGTGTGCTGGACTGTTCCTTGGCCAGGCACGATCATTTCCTGGAGTCTCTACTTGTTGCCCGGCAACTTCACAGCGATGACATGACTTCAGTTAATGACTGGTCCTGGCCGAGGAGTAGTCCAGCACACAACCCCCCATAAAATACAACAATGTGTGTTGTTGTTTTTTTACACTTTGGTTTGTGGATTTACAAAACAAAACAAGATATGGCCTCTGGTTTTCCCTGTGCGTAGCTTTACAGCCTTTTCATTGGATTGATTCAACAATTTTAATGCAGTCCCCTAAGTATGCATGACACAGCTATAATGTAGAAATAGAAATATATCAGCAAATATTGTACTTAATGAAACCGATCAGGATTAAAGCAGAAATCCACTGGCTGCATTCACAGTGTGTCACATGGGGCTTTTACATCAGGACACATTTGAAAGCACATAAAAGTACAATTAAATGTAGATAAGTCCTATTTACGTTATAGCTTAAGTGGAAAATGCTTTAACTCGCCCATTTTCATAATGTCCTACTTCAGATATGGTTATATCCTCTCCAAATCTCACAGTTTTGGCTTTTTTTCTAACTCCAAAACTTTATTTAGGAAAAATAGATTCACTAAGTGCAGGAGTCTGCAGAAATCATGTTTTATTTATTTAGTTATTTTTACAAAATTATATTTAGGAAACATTGATTAACAAAATGAGGGAGGTTTATTTAAGAAACATAAGCTCCAAAATCTTAGTCGGCACTGCCACAGTATTAACTTCTATGTAGGAAGTTAACCAGTAGAAGGCACAATTCTACAGCAGCCTGATGATCTGCCTGATCTGTTCAAAGGATGAACTACAACCACCCGGAAAAAGTTCTTCTCATGTTGTCAAAAGTTAATTTTGGGAGAATTGCTTAAGGTCTACATGGAAAATATCACACTTTGATATAAATCAAACTCTTAATATACAAGAAGAACATGGCTACAAATATATATGATCAATATTATAATGATTATGGGAAAATATTATATACGTGCATGTATTTGGAAAACTCAGGCTTTTAATAACATATTTTAAAAATGCAATTAAAATCTTTTATTCCTCTTACTCTTAGTTGAAAACTATGGGACCAATTAACAATTTTTAATGTTTAACTGAATGAAATGTCAATGCCTGATGTGGTTGAAATGTGATTGGTTGGTTTATGTAAGAACACTTGATTCTTACTTGAATTGGTAATTACTGTATTGTTCAATAAAGTTCAGGGGAAAAAAGCGGAAAAGTTCTTCTTCTCCTGCGGTTATTGACCTCCCATTCTTGACTTCTGGGATAGAGTAGTGTGGTTCTCGTGCGTACTGCAAAATATGACCCGATCGCTGCCCAGTCCTGCTCCAGGAGAGCTACCATCATGCCTGTTTTAGGAATCTCCCCACTCCAACACACAGGATTCTAATGATCAACTCGTTATCAAACGGCGGAAAAGCTTTTCAAGGGCTTGTTAATAATTAGAATCAGGTGTGTTGGAGCGGGACATTCCTTAAACCAGCAGGACGGTAGCTCCCCAGGAGCAGGATTAGGCAAACCTGTAGCAAACCATCCGGGTTTAGTTGAAAGCCCACTAAGGTATTCAGACGTGCTAAATAGTGGATTCCTCGTTTTTTTTAGGTTGGTCGTTGCCACTTTCAGATGCAGCAATGGATTTTCAAAGTGCAGGCAGGAGTCCACAGAAAACTTTTTAGGAAAACTTTATTTAGGAAAACTAGACTTACAAAGTATATGAGAAAACACTCATATACTCGGTCTATCCTCTAAAAACGACCCGCCTCGTTCCTCCAACATGACGCGGCGCTATACAGCCAGTGGATCCCAAGTGTTTATGTTTGAGAAAAATCTAACCTCCTGTGTGTCCAACATACTTTGGATTGGTATAATACTTCTTCCCTCCGGGTGATATGGTAGAGCAGGGGTTAGCGCTGTTGCCTCATGTCACAGCAAGAAGGTCGCAGGTTCAAGACCTCCTTGGGTCCTGGGTCTGGGACCTTTCTGTGTGGAGTTTGCATGTTCTCCCCGTGTCTGCGTGGGTTTTCACCGGGTACTCCGGCTTCCTCCCACAGTCCAAAAACATGCTGAGGTTAATTGGTGACTCTAAATTGCCCGTAGGTGTGAATTGGATTGGCTCCAGCAGCCCCCTGCGACCCTAATGAGGAATAAGCTGGTATAGAAGATGACTGACTTATTCCCTCCATCTCTCTCTTTCTCTCTCCCTAACCAGAATGTCCAGAGAAGTGTGCGCGTCGAGCGTGCACACCA
The DNA here is from genome assembly GCA_030544235.1 of Lepturacanthus savala. Taxonomy (NCBI): domain Eukaryota; kingdom Metazoa; phylum Chordata; class Actinopteri; order Scombriformes; family Trichiuridae; genus Lepturacanthus; species Lepturacanthus savala. Next base: position 8,615,302 of record CM060462.1, on the reverse strand, counting down.
GAAGGCGAGTGCTGCCACCCTCAGTGTCTGGGCAGCTGCACGGTCCCAGGCAGCGACACCGCCTGCGCCGCGTGCGTGCATTACTACCACCAGGGCCGCTGCGTGGCCGACTGCCCGCGAGACACCTACAAGTTCGAGGGCTGGCGCTGCGTCACCGCCGAGTTCTGCTCCAAAGTCCACCTCCCCGAGTACGACAGCTTCATCATCCACAGCGACGAGTGCATGTCCGAATGCCCGTCTGGGTACACGCGCACCGCACCCAACAGGTGAGGCGAGGGCGGCTGGAACGGAGCCTCCGGGTGGAGGTGCCCTCATTGTTGGCTCCGCCATTGTTGCCACATCCACACCCTGCTCTTCTTCTCTATTCTAAGATTTTCATCAGGGGACAAACCTAAATGCAAGATTACAGCTTTAAACAATTGCAATTAGTAAACTGATATTGATGAAAGTTACCAGTTAAATCTTGAGGTAGGCCTCAGCAATAACAATATATATCATATATATGTGCATCTCTAATGCAATAAGAAAATAGTTCAATATAAAAAAAAATATAAAAATATAAAAATATAAAAAAAAAAACCTGCTCCCTCATTGGCTCATAAATCATATTCCCATTAATAATGGATCAATCAGTCAGTCATTTAACAGGCAAACACTAAATGTAATTTAATAGAAAGTGATCCCATTTTCTCCTGGTTGGTATTAAAAATAGATAATTAACAATGAACAATAATCATTGTCAACTGATATGAAACATTTCATACCAATATATGTTCTAACTATGTTGCCCGCTCCTACAATTATGTAGTTTATATATATATATATATATATATATATATATATATATATATATAGTTTGATAGTTTCTTCATGTATCGCCCAGCCAGACCTTGGCGTCATTTAGTGGGTTCTGTGGAACATTGACATAAAGGACTGAGATTAAAAAATAAAGGTCAGGGGTGAGTTCAGTGAGTTTAGAAGATTGATTCACGTTCACTGTCTTCTCTCTCTCTCTCTTTGTCTGTCTCCAGCATGTTGTGTGAAGCTTGTAATGGCCTGTGCGATAAAGTATGTGAGGAGAAGGTCATCGACTCCATGGACGCCGCCCAGTCTCTCAAAGGCTGCACCGTTATCAAAGGCAACCTGCATATCAACATCCGCAGAGGCCGTAAGTCCTGCAGCGTTCCATAACAACGCCGCACTTAATAGAACCAGCGCTACGCGAGTGCTGCTGCTGATGCTGCTGCTGCTGCTGCTGCTGTCAGTGCAGCCGCCAGTTTTTCAGCTGCTGTAGAGATGTAAAAAAAAAAAAAAGTGCTGCCACTAACATACAGTTAAACCATGACCGATGACATCAATAGCCCTTTAATCCATTCGTTCCAGATCCCAAATTTTTCTGTACAAAACCTCTGGACTTGAGTTTTTTAAACACATGCGACCAAAGCAGTTACTGTCTTTTTATTTTTATTAATTTATTTTTTTTTTTTTTTATAAATGAAATGTCCTGCAACCAAACAGAAATTGTCCTTCGATGCAGAAGTGATGTCAGGATTAGTCTCGGCCAGAGCTTCTTAAAGGTCTGGAAAGTCTGAGAACGGTATCGTTCCCCTGGTGTTTGCACCAAAAAAAAAATCAGTCACAATCATACATTGTATGACGGGGTAAAGGCGCAAAAAGGAGGGAGGTGAACATGGTTCATAAAAGCAAGGTTTTAAGTTTTACACGAAACATTCCGATGCTATTCATTTGGGTATAAGTGAAACGATTTGTGAAAAGAAATATGAGGTATTAACAGCGGTGTGTTTTGGTGTGTTTTTAGACAACATGGTGGCAGAGCTGGAGAGTTTTACAGGTCTGATCCAGAGAGTGACTGGTTACGTGCGGATCAGACACTCTCACACCCTGAGCTCCCTGGCTTTCCTCCGCAGCCTCAGATACATCGATGGAGAGGACCTTCTGGACGAGTAGGCGCACACACACACACACACACACACAATGGCACACGTCCGTATTTATCCACTAACACTCACAGGCCCAAACAAGTCATATTTCAGTCAGTTCTTCTGAAACCTTTCTGGTCAAGATCATAACCATGAGATGTCGGAGAGAGAAAGAAGGTAAAGTGCTCAGTTCATGTGCTAATGTTTTGACTGTGAGATCACAGGCTGGAAACTGTTTTACGTCAGATCGACCTGTTTTTGGTCAATGACTGTAAAATCGTCTTTTAAGTTTTTGAAAAGAAAACTCACCCGAGTCACTTTTTCTTAACTGTACTGCCTGAAGCACATGTGATATTTTTCATAAGACCTTGAATGCAGGAAAGGGAAGATTCTATCAGGGTCATGGTGAGGCCTCCTTTTGTTTCTCCTTGAGTTTACAGGAATGTTACTGTCCCAAGGTCCACATTGCAGTCATTTCTGAATGTCTGGACGGTTGCTAAAAAAGCTAAAACAATCTCTCCTTACTTAGTCTGATTCCCCTCCAGCGTCGAACTGGGTCATTAAACCACCGGCTGAAAACGGAAGAGTTTACTGCTTTGCTTACTCTTTGTTCATCATCAAAGCTTCCCACATCGAAACAGACTACAGCTGTATCAGACCTTATACTCTTATATACTCTCTTTGTGCGACACCTCATTGTGCCGTGGTGAAAAATAAAAATAAGGCATTGTCTCTGATAAAAAAGATGGCCTTCAGCATGACGCACAGCACCACACACACACACACACACACACACACACACACACACACAATCAACCGACACAGAAACATTACACAATAAATAAGGACGCACATTCTTGACTGTTGTTCCTCTCCTCCCTCCTGCCCTCCAGCATGTACGCCTTTGCAGCGTTCGATAACCAACAGCTCCAGTACCTTTGGGACTGGAAGCAGCACAACCTCACCATCAAGACGGGAAAGCTGTACTTCAGGGCCAACCCCAAGCTCTGCATGTCCGAGATCCGCAAGATGTGGGAGAAGACGAGCATCCAGGGCCGCTTCGACGAGAGCGATTTCCGAAACAACGGCGACCGGGCTAGCTGTAAGGATCAAACAGTCGGCCTTTAGTTCGAAAGCCGCAAATATGATAATTGCCATGCCCGGTACAGGCACGGGGAGTCACTGTAGCGAACTACGCAAACACCTCCTCGAGGTCTGTTAAGAGGGGTGCTTGTTCTGAAACATATGTCAGTAATTACTGCGCTAAGTAAACAAGACTAATTGCTATAGATTTTAAACGAAGCAGCTCGAAGTGCCTCGATTCTAACTGTGGTCTTATTGTATTACGCTCACTCCCTCGCCCTTGTCTCCTATAGGTGAAAGCACTATCCTGAAGTTTAAGTCCAACAGCACGAGCAGCACGAGGATCAAACTGACCTGGCAGCGTTACCGCCCTCCCGACTACAGAGACCTCATCAGCTTTATCGTCTACTACAAGGAGGCGTACGTTTCCTCATAACAGCCTCAGTCCTCTGGTTTACAATCAACTCGTTTAAAGGCACAATAAAGAGTGAAGCTCACAGTCACATGCATTGACAGGATTTTAAATGTACAGAAAAATTTAAATCTAAAATCTCTCAACAAATGTTGAGAGATTTTAATATAAATGGTCTAAAAAGACTTAAATTTAACTTGTTGGGACTGTGAGTCAGTAATGGTTTGTGGTTTTCTATATGTATTTAACGAAAGGTTAAACATTTCCCTGATTCATCAACTTCTGATCCTGTCTCCCCCCTTCCCACCAGGCCGTTTCAGAACATCACAGAGTTTGAGGGGCAGGACGGCTGCGGCTCCAACAGCTGGAACATGGTGGATGTGGAGCTGAGACCGGACAAGGACTCGGACCCCGGAGTTCTGCTCTCCAACCTGAAGCCGTGGACACAGTACGCCGTCTTCGTCAAAGCCATCACACTCATGGTGGAGGACAAGCACATGCCGAGCGCCAAGAGCAAGGTGGTGTACATCCGTACCAGCCCTTCAGGTACGCATGATGATTTCTACAGTAAAATAGGGTGAACCTAAGGTAATTGAGATAGTAGATCAAACAAATATTACTGTGATCCCAGGTTTGAAATGACAGAAGTGTTTAAAAATAGTGTGATTGTTCTTTAAAGTCAATGGATACACAGGTAATGAGCCAGTGGGAAATGTGTTGCTAATAAACATTGTGTCTGCTGCTGATTGAGTTTTCCAACACTTCAACAGGAAATGTGTACGTCCACTTTTCGGTTGACCAATCAAATTCTTCCCACCTGTGTATATACGTTACACAATTCAGAAGTTTAGATTCTTGGTTTTCCATTTCATTTAGACTTTAAGAGAACCTATAATATCTCATCAGAACGCCTCCCGGGTAAAGAATCTGTTTCACATTGTTGCTCCTTTGAATAATGTACATGTGGGATAAGTTGACGGTGCGATAGCATAAGAGGGGAAGACGTTTTCAAATAAAAACAGCTGCGACTTAAAGAGACGGCGACATAATCCGATGCGATGGAAGCGAGTGTTTTTTTTTTTTTAAGTAAGCCCAGCTGCACAGTAAAGGCATAGCAGTGCTGTGATGTCAGAAAACCACATCCGCACTGGCAGACTGTGCATCTCAGCCTGAAAGAGAGAAAAGTTCCCCTCTGAAATCTGGTTAATGAAGAAACCAGGAACTGAGTGATGACAATTAAATGACAATAATAACGTTATAATAATAATATAATAACCCCGCTTTCAGCGCCCTCCATGCCTCAAGATGTGCGAGCCTACTCCAACTCCTCCACCCAGCTGGTGGTGCGTTGGTCGGCCCCCGTCTCACCCAATGGGAATCAGACGTACTACCTGGTCAGATGGCAGCAGCAAGCTGAGGACCGAGAGCTGTACCAGCACAACTACTGCTCTAAAGGTACACACGCACACACAGTGTCACTGCTGGGTATTGCCTGTTAGTGGCAATGGCCAAAAGTTAATGCAGTGGATCCCTCCCGTTCTCCAGAGCTGAAGATCCCCATCAGGATCGCCGCCATAGGAGTGGGAGACCAGGAAGAGGAAACCAAACCCACGAAGCCGGATCCCGACGGGGCAGATAAAGGGCCCTGTTGCCCCTGCCCCAAGTCAGTGGAAGACCTGGAGGCTGAAGCAGCCGATGCGTCCTACCGGAAGGTCTTTGAAAACTTCCTGCACAATTCCATTTTTACACCGAGGTGAGCTCCCCTTCATCATTATTTCACTGTGTGGCGATGGATGTGGACATGACGTGGCAGAATGAAGCCGCATATTTAACCTATTTCCATCTTTTAAAAAAAACAAAAGAAAAATTCATCTCAGAAGTAGGACTGCAACAAATGAATATGTTGACAGCCCATAATCTATTGCTTATTAAAACAAATCATAAAATGTTGACCAGACCAAAAGTCAAAGCCACAACCCAAAGATCATCGATTACTATATTATAGATAGATATTAGATATTATAGACTAAAAAAACGCTGCAACTAATGATTATTTTGATAGTCGATGGAGTAAAATGTCAAATCATTGTTTCCCAAAGAGGGAAACGTTTTTTCCAGTGAAGACCTTTATTTGTCATCAGTACTTTACGCTGATGACAAATAAAAGCACAGCTCCAACCAAAGATTTTCCACCAATAGTCATCGGTTAAAGACGTGATGATTAGTCAAGTAGTCATCATGTTTTTATGAGAAATAGAAGTATAGCTTAACTTCTTACTAGTGCTGCAACTATTTTGACAGTTGATTAATTAACTAACAGTTATTGAAACAAATAATCAGTCAATTGTTTGGTTCATAAAATTGTGTAAAATGACAATTAGCTGAAGATTCAACCTAAAATGTCTTCTTTTTGTCCACAACCCAAAGATCATCAGTTAACTATTACTATAGAAGACTAAAGAAACCAGAAAATAATCAGCTGGAACCAGAGAATTAGAACATTTTTCCTGTAATGTCTTTTATAATGTCTTCTATTTTTCCAGATAAATCCAGTGCCGATTAGTAACTTTGTACGTTGTGTAGTTTTGCTTTGTAGATATCTAAACAAACCAAATGGCCTGAAGGAGATGGAGCTGGAGAACAAGGAGGATATGATCTTAATGTTTTTTTGGTCCTCTTTGTCTTTCCTTTATGAATTTCACATGAAACAAGGATAGCTCTTCTCAGCTCTTTTCTAACTCATGTTTCAGCTTCTGTGTGAAGTGCCAAGCAGCAGACCAACTTCCTAAATCAGACATCTGCATTACATTATCTCGCTCTTCCTCTGCCCACACACACACACACACACACACACACACACACACACACACACACACACAGAAAGAGAGAGCTAGGTCCAGTTGATATTAATTAGTTGGATGAAGACATGGAAGAAATGGATGGATGTACTCATACATTTCTATTAGTTTCTCCTCATCTTCCTTCAGACCCTGGCAGGATGTTGAAGCCATGCCACATTGTAAATTAGACTGTAGTTGAATTTGTGTGATAGTTGGTAGTTGATACCTATTGTGCTGAATGTTTTTTTTTAAGTCCCTTTTATTCATAATAATAATTATTAATTAATTATTATTATTAATTATAATAATTAACAAATTAAAATGAGTTCCAGCCGTTAAAATGATAAACTCCTATACAGTACATTTGGTTTTAGATTAAACTAAACATGCTACACATTATCTGACGTCTTAACTGAGATCAAAAACAGTCTTGAATCCATTCAATCAACAGTTTTCAAAGTGAAAACAAATGCTTAAAAACAACTTGATAACATCTTGAAGATCTGTAATCAAAGTTGGTAGCAGTCGGTGTGATATATCACATATTGACAACACAGTGTATGCAAAAACTTGAGTAGCTAGAAAATCCTCTGAGCCGTTCAGTAATTCCATTCAGAATATGCCCACCAAGTTTCATCCCAGAGGCCCGAAAAACCGAGGCCAAATGGCAACGAAAACAATCAAACCACTCATAGACTGAAAGGTTGAGCAAGGAACGGTTTCCAATAGCTTTGGGATCAACAGAGAACCAAAAACAGACTGAGCAGCAAACATCTCATTACCTCCCTCTCATCCAGGCCACCGGATCGTCGCCGTAGAGATCTGTTCGGCGTCGCCAACTCCACTCATCCCCGCCGCAGCCGGTTGCACGGCAACAGCAGCACCGTCCCTCCCGTCCAAACCGCCGGCAACAGCAGCGCCGCAGACCCGGAGCCCGCGGACCACGAGTTTGAGTTCGTCGAACAATTCGTGACGGAGCGGGAGCTGCAGATCTTTGGCCTGCAGCCGTTCACGGTCTACCGCATCGACGTCCACGCCTGCAACCGCGAGGTGCAGCGCTGCAGCGCCGCCGAGTTCGTCTTCTCCAGAACCAAACCCGCAGGTTGGTGGAGAAGCTTTGTGTAAAATATATATATATATATATATATATATATATATATATATATATATATATAGTTCATGATAATCCACCTCTTTCTGAACAGCATCATAGTAATCTGAAAACACAGCAGGTAGCTCATGAAACCCTAAAAGAAGTTTGAAGTAGTTAAGTTGGGTTTTACTAGTGGCTACTGCCAGTGGAAAATCACCAGAATCCGAGCCGTGACCTCCGCAGCCACCCTGGTAACCTGCTCTTTCCCCGCGCTTCTCTCCAGAAAAGGCCGACGACGTCCCCGGCCCCGTGACCTGGGAGGGCCACGAGGACTGGGTGTTCCTGCGTTGGCCAGAGCCGCCGCACCCCAACGGACTCATCCTCATGTACGAGATCAAGTTCAAACTGGCCGCTGAGGTAAGAAATGTGCATCCATTCGCCGTTTCCTGCTCCCTCCAAGAAACACGAGGGATGCCAGAAAATACTTTGAAAGGTCATATTATTCATAGATCTTTGCGGATTTTTTTTTTATTCATTACTTCTGACATTTATAATTTTTTTTTTCATTTTCATGAGCGTGTAATATGTGCTTTGTGTGTATGTGTCAGAACGAGAAGCACGAGTGCGTCTCGGGTCAGATGTATCAGGCTCAGCGTGGTGTTCGGCTGTCCAACCTCAGTCCAGGAAACTACTCAGTCAGCGTGAGAGCCACGTCCCTGGCTGGCAACGGGTCCTGGACACACACTCTGGATCTCTATGTGGCTGAACGTAAGACACACACACACCACTGAGCCACAATGTGTGGAGGTGTGCAGTTAATTGAAACGATCCGTAACGAAAATGTTTGACCCAACAGGGTATGAAAACGTCCTCTACGCTATGATCTTTGCTCCCATCGCTGTGGTCCTCTTGATCTGCTTCCTGGTCTCAATGCTGTTCGTCCTCAACAGGAAAAGGTGGGTTCCACTTCTGTGGGAAGAGCACAGCAACTACTCCATTACATTTACTTATTTTTTTTTCTATATTCAAATAATGCAAAGTAGAAAAGGAACAGTGTCATATACTTGCATCGAGTATGATATCAGATCTGTATCACAATTAAAAAGTATGAACATCTCATATATACATATATAACATATCATAAGCTTTGCATAAAATACATAGGGGGAAAAAAACAAAACACTACATTTTGAGTATAATGAAAGGGAAATAAAATGAATCTGCCTACCTTTCGTATTTGGAAAAGACACAGTGGCGAGCTAAATATGCAGTTTTCTTATTTTTTTTCCCCCTCTCCAGAATAAACGTTAGATTTGTTGCTAATGGCTTGTGTGGTCACATTAGGATTCACATTCACTCGCAGCCCATGCTCATGTTTCTAGGATCACCACTAGCCTGCCAGATAACCACAAACACAGTCCTAAACCAAACAGCCTGTCTGTTTGAGCTCAGTTATTCGCATTAGCGTGTCAATGACGAGGATGCAGCCTTTACCTCCGGCTGCTGCTCCGGATCGCCCCTCTCCTGCACGTACAGCAGCCACACACACACACACACACACACCGGCCCGGACACTGGCGGCAGCTCCTCTCAGTCCAAGTCTGACAGACGCCTCCTCGGACCAGACAGCCGTCGCCTCCAGCGGTGCAAAACGGCCATTCTTGGGTCGCTAGGATGTTGATGATTAATTATGAAGGTTGATTCTCCACAGGAATCGTCTCTGTCAACAGCCATGAGTGTCAATCATTGGAAAAAGGCGGCACGTCTTATGCAAATCATTGATAGCGCTCAGTTGAGCAAACAAATTCGCAGCACAAGGCACAAACCTCCTCGCCGTTCAGACTCAGAGTCTCTGTTGTTACCCTGGCTTCCACTGGAAACTCACCTATGACCTATGACCTGTCTGCAAGGTCCACCCACAATGACACTCAACACCACAAGCAACATACTACTTTAGACTGCAGACAAGATGGGACTGTAACACAGGAAATGAACAACTACCAAACTGGTAGTGTCCTTTATGGACTAAAAACGTGTAATAAAACAATATTGATGTATATAGTGATTTTTCACATTATCAATTCAATAAGAAGTTCAGTGTGATATTGATTGATTTTTACTAAATATTTGCCTAAAAAAATAAACCAGTGCTGCTCCCTCATTGGCTCATAAAGTTACATTCAGTCGTTATTAAAAATTAATAATTAAAATAATCATCAGTAAAAATAGTCATCATTATCCACTGATATGAATTTTATATCAATATGCATTCTAGCTATATGACCTGCCTTTACATTGCCGTACTAAAATAGATCATTGAGCATAAAATTGCCTCTAAATATTTAAAAGAAAATCATCAATATTTGTCCATATTGAAAAATATAATCAAATTCCAGCCCTATTTTGAGGATGTAAAAGTTATATGGTGTGTGAAAGAATGAACACGTGTGTGTTTCAGTCGGTCAACGCTGATGTTTCTGTGTTGTAGGAACAGTGATCGGCTTGGAAACGGAGTCCTGTATGCCTCAGTCAACCCAGAGTACTTCAGTGCAGCTGAAAGTGAGTAGTATAAATCTGTGCAAAGTTTAAAGTAATAACTTTAAACTCCCTGTATTGCAAAGGCAATATAAACATATAATACCTTATTTGTTTTGTGCAGTGTATGTACCAGACGAGTGGGAAGTTGCACGGGAGAAGATCTGCCTGAGTCGTGAGCTCGGCCAGGGGTCGTTCGGCATGGTGTACGAGGGCGTGGCGAAGGGCGTGGTCAAGGACGAGCCGGAGACCCGGGTCGCCATCAAGACCGTGAACGAGTCCGCCAGCATGAGGGAGCGGATCGAGTTTCTCAACGAAGCCTCCGTCATGAAGGAGTTCAACTGTCACCACGTGGTACGTACACATGTGTTCATGTTCTGCAGAACAGCAGGGGACACGCTCTTCTGTGAATTTCTGCTTGTGAAACGGCAAAGTTGCAGTAGCAGTCGATGTCTGCGTCCTCATGCTGTGTGATCGCCGCAGGTTCGGCTCCTGGGGGTGGTCTCTCAGGGCCAACCCACCCTGGTCATCATGGAGCTGATGACGCGAGGAGACCTGAAGAGTTACCTGCGCTCCCTCCGACCCAAAGAGGTACCGTCAGACCTGCAGCTTAAAACCAGCTTCTGATAAACATGCCGATTTCCTAGTGAGTCTTCTTCCGTGAACTTACTCTTTCCCGTCCTCCTCTCTGCGACTCCAGCAGCAGTGGTCCAGCCTGTCTCTCCCCCCTCTGAAGAAAATGCTTCAGATGGCCGGGCAGATCGCCGACGGAATGGCGTACCTCAACGCAAACAAGTTCGTCCACAGGGACCTGGCAGCCAGGAACTGCATGGTGGCTGAGGACTTCACCGTTAAGATAGGAGGTAAAGGGCCGTGAAGGGGTCAGAGGTCGCTCTCAGCAATGGATAACGAGCGGGAGAGAGTCAGCCGCATGATTATTAAGCACCGGTGCTGTGTTGACATGTTTATGTCCACTAACCTTGTGTCTGTGCTATTGCAAAACAAATGTAATCTTAAGAGGTAATGATTTCTTGTATTTGGTACAATTTGTCCAATATTGAGTAGAATTATCTTATTCTGTTGACATAATTTATACTATTTTAAGTTTTTTATCTTGATTTTAGTCTATTTTATCTTTTTTTTTAATGTTAGTCTTTTCTTAAAACAAAACCAAATTGACCTAAATCAGGAAAAAAACTGCCAATGGAATGAGGTAATTTGCACTATTTGTACCAAATACAAGACATTTTCACTTTAATTTTCTTTTCTTTTTTTGCAGTGTACTCATATTAACGATAGACCCCATGTTATAATTTATCCTCTTTTTAATGGTCCATTTAAAATCTGCCAAAAGTTTTGTCCCACCTGTATACACTGTTAATACCAGAAATAAGCCACACAAATAAAACTATATAGGAAATCATGAAAGATTCACATTTAAGTAGCTGCAACCAGAAAATGTGAGCGTTCCTCCTTAATAATAACTTGGCACTTCCACGATTAGCTAAATATTTGTAGACTGAGAGGAAGTTGCTGAACCATCGCAGCTCTAAAACACAGACACGTTCTAGCATCTTGCCTAAATTTGCCAAACCATAGTTTCAACAGTTTGTGTTTGTCCCCGTGTGCGGTTGTGTGCTCATGTTTATGCGTCCGTGTGTGGGCAGACTTTGGCATGACCAGAGACATCTACGAGACGGATTACTACCGCAAAGGTGGTAAGGGCCTGCTGCCTGTCCGCTGGATGTCACCGGAGTCTCTGAAGGACGGCGTCTTCACCACCAACTCTGACGTCTGGTAAGCAGGTGCACACGAACACAACACACATGCGCACACACACCGTAGCTTCGTTCTCCCTGCTCCCACAAACATGTCTTGTGAATATAATAGTGATAATAGAAGACACTAATTTAACCCCTCTCCCCCCTTCGCTCTCTCTCTCTCTATAGGTCATTTGGGGTTGTGTTGTGGGAGATTTCCACTCTGGCAGAACAGCCCTACCAGGGTCTGTCCAATGAGCAGGTGCTCCGCTTTGTCATGGAGGGAGGATTGCTAGAGAAGCCACAGAACTGTCCTGACATGCTGTAAGAAGCACACACACACACACACTCTATTGATTCACACAATTTATGTTCTCATGCGTAAGAGCATTAAAGGGTGCAAAACTACAACTACCAGCCTGGCTAACACCAGACCTCATATCAACGTAGATTATTATTGGTCTGGGAATCATCTGTTATTTGTTTGCATTGGAGGTGTATTGGAGCTGTTTATTGGGCGCTAGGAACGTGCATCAAATTTGTCCGTACGTGGCTTACAGCCAGTCATCTCACACATATCCAATACTGGATGAAAATGAAATAGTTTCATACTAAAAGTTGCTAAAATTTGTCAAAATTAACTTGCGGTCTAAATTCCTTAGAACACTTTCTAAGGCTGCATCAAAAGGAAAATTATGATCTGCCACCATGTTGGATCCACAGTTATCAGCAAAGCGTTTGGTCATCGTCTTTCTGCTCCCTCGTCTGTTCTGTGATTGATATATATATATATATATATATATATATATCAATAACTATGCTCATTAACTGCAATAAACAGTAAAAAGCCAATGTACTTTATTAAACCACCTGCAATGCACTGCAAAAAAAAAGTACTCTTATCCGGTAAAAATGTCTTGTATTTGGTACAGCTAGTTCAATATTGGGTAGAATTATCATTGGCGGATAATTTAACCAATTTAAAGTAGTTTTCTTGATTTTAGCCAATTTAATCCTTTTGAAAAAATGTTAGACATGTAAGACAAACCTAACCTAAATCCGGGGGGGAAAAAATGAAACGAGCTAAACTGTCTGCCAATGGAGTTAGATAATTCTACTTGGTGTCAATTCTAATTGTACCAATTGTGTGATAAATTGTTACGAACAAGTTAAAACAAAAGCCGCCTGTATGTATCTCAGCTGTTTAGCTTAGTTCGCTAGTTCACTCAGTCAGAAATACTATTTATTTTACTGACATTTTTAGATTTCTTTCCAATGAGACCTAGACCCCCCCCCCTCCCAACCAGTAGCTTATACACCCACCCTCCCCACACCACAACCACAGCACCTAAGCCCTCCAGAAACCCAGGGAAAACCCTGGTGACTAGTGTTTATTCCCACAAACAAACAAGTAAGCCAGCGCCGCTGCTCTCCAGCCTCTGTTCACTGGGGTTTCTGTTCAGGCTCACGACTCGCCTGTTTGTTCCCGCGTTGCTCGTCTCCATGATGCATTCGCGCTTAACACAAAACAGCCCGAGTATATGTCCACATCAAATGACTTATGAGTGAAGCAAACAAATCTGGCCGCGCACCACAAAGCATTGAAGAAGCATCAGATGGTGAAGTCGAGAACAAATGTGAAGCCACAGGGATTTTTTCTTTTTTTTCTGTGAGAACAAAGATAATGTTTTACTTCCAAAAGTACATTTCTACTGAGAGTTCTCCAACACCAAAGACCCAGCTCTTCTTTCCCTGTTTTTTTTTATTTTTTATTATTGAACGTAACTCATTTCCAACATCCAGTTTTGACAACTTCTTGAAACCAGAGATGTGAGAAAATTTCAATGAAGCGATGAAGATCCTGGAACGTCCTTTCTTTATTCATCGGCTACATATTTATTGAATTTATTGATATGCACAGCACTTTATGTTCAATTATTATTAAACTATAACTTGTGAAATCTTGTCTAAATGACTATAAAACATCATAGCTTTTAACACTCTTCCTGCTTCTTGAAGCAGCCGTCATCAAAGCTTGTTAAATTCCCCCAAGTCAAAGAATTTTTATCCTGACTTGGGCAAAAAAATAGAAAGGCCATTGTTCTGTGGGCAAGAAAGCAGCATACTCAAGAGATAATTTAGGCCAAAAAGTTACTTTCCTCAAAAAAATGACTTGGGCAATTATTTTAATAGGGAGATGATATTATAATTAACTATGTTTTATATAGTGGATCGACGTGCCATTGTCTCATGCTTGCAGCTCTAAATGAAATATGACTCTTTAATTTAAGAGCTTTACATGTGCTGGTAGACAAGCTCCGGTTCCCTGTTTCCAGTAGAGCTGCAACAATTCATCGAATAGCTGCCAACTTTTCCATTAATCGACATCTATTTTGGATTTCTACATCAATTTTTCAGTTCCAGCTTCTCAAATCTAGGGAAGGAAAAAAAGGTAACACCGTTATAGATAGCGCTGTTATTCTCATCACTGCTAATTAAAGTATTTAATTCTCAAAATGGATGCATCTGTAACATTAAATAAATTAAAATGTCTTTAATTTAAGAACTTTACAGGTCCTTGTAGGCGAGCTCTAATTCCCCGTTTCCAGTCTTAATGCTAGGTTGATATAACCAGCTGCTGCTGTAGCTACACTGTAAAACCCTATTAATCTTCTCCCTCGGCTCTCAACAGGAAAGCAAATATTTTGCACAAAAAAAAAGTCAAGCTATTTCTTTAATCTTGCTCTCTGTCACCATACACCAACAATAAATGCTAACTCTTCGACAGCCATCCCACATTACAAGTTTTTATTTTTCCCCTTTCAGTTCACTTCACGCGCATTGAAAGGAAAACTTTAAATTACAGATTAAATGTTGTGTCATAGAAGCTTAAAACAGCATGTGGGTCAGGTCACATACTGTGAGCTTTGTTCCAACATAAATAGACGGCGACTCGCGCGTCGGCCCAGTGACGCTGCAGTTCCGCTACGTTTTGTCGTGACATGTCGGCTGCTGTGCTGGTGCGTCGGACTCGTTAGTCGGACGCCGAGCACTCGCTGCCGTCCGCTGCGGACAGAAGTGAAAGCAGCATCGGCTCGGAGCTTCATAAACAAGGAGTAGGGGGGTCACATACAAGCCGTTTTAGCATCAGAAAGCAAACATTTGGCAAAAGTAAATATTGGCTTGTTGGTAGGAGGGCACAGAGTCATTACTACAAGAGGACATGTTGTTGATACGGACCCAGTTAACCTGTGTGTGTGTGTGTGTGTGTGTGTGTGGTGTGTGTGTGTAGGTTTGAGCTGATGCGAATGTGTTGGCAGTTCAACCCGAAGATGCGGCCGGCCTTCGTGGAGATCATCAGCAGCATAAAGGACGAGCTGGAGCCGTCGTTCAGCGACGTCAGCTTCTTCTTCAGCGCCGACAACAAGCCGGCCGACGCGCCGCCGCTGCACCTGGACAAGCTGGACGACATGGAGGACGTCCCCCTGGAGCCCCCCTCCCCCGCCCCGCCACAGCCCGCCCCGGCCCCGCTACAGACCCCGTCCTCCCCGGGCCCAGAGGCGCCGCCCGCCCCGTCGCTAGCCGCCCCCGGCTCCCCCTCCTCCCCCTGCACATCAACTGCCGCCACGGACAAGCAGCCCCCCGGCCAGCAGGCCGCCAACGGGCTGTCGGGGGCGGGGCCGGGCCTCGGGACGGGCCCGATGAGGCCGTCCCTGGACGAACTGCCGCCGTACGCGCACATGAACGGGGGACGCAAAAACGAGCGCGCCATGCCCCTGCCGCAGTCCTCCGCCTGCTGATCGCGCAGGCGGCGGCCGCCACACTGGGGAGGGAAAAACAAAAAAACAACTGCCACCTGCTGCTCCACAGAACCTGATGACCTGATGTCTCAGTGGGTGGGGGTCCCCCTCTCTCCCTCTCTCTCTCTCTTTTTTTTTATTTTAAGTAAAATACAGCAAAACCACGTCCACCAGCCGGGTGGAGCAGAGACTCGCAGGAAGGTGGAAAGGAAAAAGAAATCCACAACTTTTCATTGGTCCATGTTCTGCTGTACCACCACACACCTTTTTTTTCATATTACTCTAGTTTTGGTATCTACCAGCTGGCTGTCAGACGTGACACTGCCCTTGCTGCTGAGTCGTAAAGACCAAAAAACAGTAAAAGAAAGAAGAAAAAAATCCTTAGGAGAGGGCTCTCTGTTTCTCTCTGTGGCTGAACCTATTTTATAAATTGTTGTTTGTTACTTTTTTATATGTATTTCCAAAACGGGGAGAGGAGGAGGAGGAGGAGCGTAGGCCTTTATGAATGACCAGCGTTTTGGTCGCTTTTGGGCGGGCATTAAGGTGAAACTGTTAAGCATATCTAAAGAAGAAGCACTTCAGAGAGGTCGGCGTCTCAGTCGGGGTTATTTTTCAGTAGTTCTTTGCCGCTCCGCAGGATGAGCGTCATCGTAGCGCCGGGTCAGCAACCAATCTGCTGAGACAAAACAACCAGATAGGGGCGGGGGGGGGGTCAAATCTGCCAAATTTGTTGCCAAAATTGTACTTTTTTTTGTTTTTTTCGGATTCTCTCCGGCAGTTTTTGCGTCAAATTTTCTTTACCACCCCTGCTTTGGAAAAATGGAAGCCTAAAAAAAAAGAATAAGCACTCTCATCTGCTTCCATGCCATCGGGGTTCCCTCTACAGTCCGACAGTCTTCATCCGTTGCTGTTCCATCTGATATCTACAGCTACCGTTTCGATCCGGTCGGACCTCAAGTGGTCGTCTTATCGAAACGATAAAAACAAAACAAAACAAAAAAAAAAAGACATTGTGGACCTTGGTTACATGAATTTATCTGAAATTGAGCCACAACTTGTCACAAAGTGCTGTTCCATAAGGTTTTAACCGCCAAAAAAACAAAAACAGAAAAAAAAACTGTCGTTAAAGAAGCAAAAAAAAAAAAAAAAACTCAGAGCGAAAGGACTGAGCATAAGGAGGTAAAACACTAGAACAAAAACACTAGATCTGTAACGTCTCATCATCTGAGTCCGCTCCAAGTTCCGAGACAAAGTTGTTGTTGTATACAAACAGGTATTTTTTTAGATTAGTCATTAGTCTCCCGACATTTACAACATCTCTATGTGGGCAGAGCATTTATGTACACACCAGTTGTTTGTGTCACTTTTCTAACTTTTCTACAGTTGGAGACATTCATCATGTACAGAAAGAAGCTGCTATTCCTCATTTCTCTTGTGCTTGTAATATAGTTAATATCTATATATAAAAAGAGAAAAAAACTTCCTTCAGGTCAGATTCTACGAACGTTTCCACTACAGTCCTTTTTTTTTTTAAATGCTTGTAAATGTGTAAAAGTGGTTTTCATTTCAGTGTTTGCATAAACATAAAAGGTACGAAGACAATTTGCCTTGTGTTTTGAAACACCGGTAACTTCCCATCCCATCTGACTAGAGGTCACGCGATGGTACCGACGACCATCCCTGTCCTCGTCTTCTCTCGGTACGCCGCCGCCTCTGTGGAGGTTTGGACTCGACCTCTTCTACCCACCATCAAAGGACAGAAGTCAGGCGCCACTTCAGAGTCCCAACTAAATCTCAGGTCAAAGAGAAAAGTTAAATCCTTTTCTACTTTCCTTTTTTTTTTTTTTTTTTTGTGCTGTCCTGCCCAGAGACATCCAGCTTTGTGTGTGTGTGTGCGCGTGCAGGTGTGTGTGTGTGTACTTTCTGTCTCCCTCTGACGCTTTCTCTGACTGGTGACTGTTATTTCTATCTTCTTTTCATCATTAGACCAGAGCCGTGTTTCTTACAACCATCTGAAACCAGAAGGGTCACAGTCAATTTTTGTATTTGTTCTTGCACTGTTTGTATAGAGCCCCAAACTGACGAAATGTAGCAAAAATGATACAGATCAAAAATATAAATGGATACATTCATAAAAAATCAATAATCAATTAAAATAGTGGTAGTAATATTGGTATTGATTTATATTTTGTTTCTCATTCAATAGCTAAATGGATTTTGAAGTTTTCCATTCCCTGCTTTTCCTGATTTGACAGCAACAATTCTGCCGACAAGCTAATGCTAACAAAGTTACCAAGCTAATGATACTTGGAATGTAATCGCTAATTTGGCCTAATTGGAAAAGGAGAGATAAAGTCACGCACTGCTATAAAGTGTCAATAACAACACAGGAGTATGGTTGAATGATTAACATTGTAGTATTGTGGCCAGTTAGCTGTAGCTCGCTAGCCGGTTTAGCAACCAGTGTTTTCAGTTAAGCTAGTTAGCCGCACAGTATGCAGGAAAATTGGGGAGATAGATAGATAGATAAGCTAATTTTTAATTGACTCTTGGTAAAAAGAAAAATCCCACTAGAGTGATTATTTAATTTAATGTATTATTTATCAATGAATTCAGATATATTTTTGACCTGTGTGATAACGTTGGCTTACATTCGGTCAGGTAGGGGCTTCATATGTGTGTGCTGTGAAATAACACTGGCTTCAAGGTGCAAAGTAAATGCAAAACGGAAGAATTCATGTGATGTAACTGCGAACAATTATTATTTTTTCTGAAGTAAACTGCAAAAACTTGTCTGTAGGATAATTTCACTTTCTGCTAGTCACATTTTTTTTTCTTAATTCAAGGTTGGGTTTCTGTATGCTGCTGGAGTCATCCACATTATTTATAGTTAACATATTAACCTTTTTTTTTCTGGAGAAGATTGCTGAAGTAAATTTGAGTTAAGTGAAATTATCTTACGACATTGACGTCTTAGTCGATTTCACGACTAAGTGTGATACTAAAGGGATTCGGGATTGAGGCTTGTTTGTTTTGTTTGTTTGTTTGTTTTTTTAAATTAAAATGCTCAACTTGAATTCAGCCAGTCAGAGAAGTCGCTGTGAGAGCAGCATCATCCAACGGACTGTCGTATCACAGATGTTCGGTTTACTCAAGGTCACATCAGACTTAAACATGAAGACAAGCATGATCAGAGAGGAGCACATGGAATAGCTTTTAAAGGCTCGTTCACCTCAGAGTTACATTTGGATTCCAAGACCAGATGTTTCTTGGTTATTTCTGTCGTTTGTTTTTTTGTGAAGTGTAAATCACTGTACAAATACCCAGCAAAAAAAATTGTGTTTCTTTTCCTTCTGATATTTTTGTGTTTCTTTTGCTATTTCTGGGGGGAAGGTTTTTTTTTTTTTTTTATTCCTTCAACCATCCATCTACCTCACTCTCACTTTTGTTTCAAATCTTTTTTTTTTTTTAAGTGTAAAAGAAAAAAAAAAACAGCAAACATCTCATCTCTGTTGTCCGGCTGTAAGTGTGTGGTTAAAACTAAAGTATCCTGTATGAGGAGGTACTGAACCATCATGGCCAACAAAGAGGAGGGGGGACCAAATTACTGCTGGTGAACGTTTGTTTCTACTCCGCAGATAGTTCCTAATGCATTTCTTGCTTACCAACTTGAGCTGTGGTTGATTGAAGCTCTGCTCCACCTCCAGCTATGATGATGATAACTGCTTTTTTTTTTTTTACCTGGAGTCTGGCAGAGTGGAAAACGTCCATTTCTCTGATCCTCTCCTGTTGGAGGAGCTGGCGGGAACTTGACAGCGAGGAGGAAGCGTCGTCCTGCTGCGACGAGTCTTTGAAACCTCCTTCGCCCTTTTTGTTTCTCAGATATCCCCCCCCCCCCATGCACACCTCCCATCGCTGTTGATCCGCGTCACTGACCGGCTGCAGAGACCTGACAGCTCCCGTTCTCAGACCTACAGCCTGAAGCCGAGGCCTCGTTTCTATCGCTATTACATTTGAGTCACAGAGCTAGGCGTTGATTGTTTGATTGATTTATTTATTTTAATAATTACCCAGCAATCACTGCAGTCTGTTCTGGTGGTATTTCCAGATTATTCAAATCACCTGGATGGGGGGAAAAAAGGCAACATCTCCACCACGAGCTGAGTTTTTTCAAAGCTAATCGTGACTCTAATGTAATGCTGATACGTGAGAATCTGCGGATAATAGGAAGGACTGTTTTATTTAAGCAGAAATGCTCGACTGGGGTCAGTGTCCATTGCTTGTTTAAGAAGTGACTGCAGGTTGATTTGCCCTTTTTTTTCCTCCTGCTTTTCAATATTATCACAGTTTATATCTATGACCCCTCAGCCTTTTACTCCACATAGAGGACCATTATGAGGCTGGTAAAAGGAGGAGATTTTAGGGGGAGGTCTCTGCGTTACATTTGGGACACATCTTACACTGGTTAACTGTTAGCAACACAACTGTACATACAGTAAATTACGGCTGCTAGTACACGTTACAGTGATGTTCGTACGCTTCGCTTAACCGCTAACGACGGGTTTACACGCTGCCAGACTGGAACAGTGAAGTTAATCCACATTCCCACAAACCTCCGCGGGCTTTAAACGCGCCCTGGTCCGCTTCTCGTCATTAGACGCCAGGTAGAAGGATTCCTCGGTAGACCACGTCTGGTTTCATTTGAGCCTTTTGATTGTTCAAAGACGCGCGTATCGAGAGACTAGCTAATGGCCCGTGCCGGTTGCTATGGAAACACCACCGGTAACCAAGGAGCTAGTTAACGACGTGTTGTGTTCTGCAGAAAAAAAAACCCGTCTTCCTCTTCATGTGTCTCTCAAGGTTCCGTTAAGCTCCTCGAGGTTCCCGCCTTCCACGCGATGTTATCACCATCCTCCGGAGGCGGGATCACAATCACCAGTAAAAAACAACGAAAAAAAAATCCTTCCTCCTCTTCTCGTTTCATCAATCTTCTGTCTCCTATCGAGGATAGGTTTCGGGTTTCAGGCTGATTTTGGGATCAGAGCTGTAGCTGTTACATCAATAGGTTCTGGTTTAGAGTCCACCCACAGCTGACTGATCCAATGAGGTCAGGATGGGTATTTCAGTTTTTGTGGTAATTTTTTTTTTTTTTTGCATCACTTTTACCACTGGAATGCCTCACAGAGCAAACATAAAATTTAACAATTTTTTTTTCTTTTTACAATGATGGCCAATTTGTTGTTAGATTTTGATGTGTGTAAATTATTCATAGCCTTCCATCTCTCGCGTTTCTTTGAAATGATCTGTTAGACTGAGGTTTAATTTTGGTTTTCTTTTGTACATGCTGTTGTAAGGATTTTTTCCTGTTTATCAATATATTCTGAATACTGGGGGGGGAATGATTGGCTGAAGGAAAAGAGAATGTCTGCTTCTCTGATTCTTTTTTTCTACACAAGATTTAAGATGAATAAAAATGTATGCAAACAGTATGACTGCTTGTTTTTGTTGAAGCATCATATTTGCACTAGTACTATGTTTTCTAACACTGCACCAGTCACTAATTTCCAGAATAAAATAAGGCGTATTCATTCTAAATGTATTATAATCACATAAACTATGATACATTGACCTCAAGACAGTTTAATGCAAGCTGTACTTATGTTAGTCAGTGTATAATATAAGAAATTTATTAAGTCTGGTTAAATTAATTATTCCTCTTGATCATCTGTGGTTAATCCTTTCAGTATTTCACTCAAAATGTTTGTCTTAAATAACTTATTCATCTCTTTCCTGTATACTTTATGGGTTTGAGGTTGTTTTTTAAGACACTACACATTCAGCACATGATGCAGTTTAATAATGTAACTGCAGGTGGCAGCAGTGGGTCTGAAATATATTTGTACCTATTTTTCAACTTTTGATTTTTGGAAAAAAAAAATAGTAGATGAAACAGTATACACAAATCACACCAAACAAGAGTAACAACATGTGTATAGTATTAATAATATTGTATTTTCATAAACATGAATAGGGGGGATTACATATGGTAAACAAGAAGATAATACACTTAAATTAATTATTATTTTTTAATAATTATTATTTTCACATACAGATATTGAATAAATGTAGTCTATTTTTTGATATAAGCAGACAGCTCTGGGTAATGTGGCTTCTTTCTGGAGAGTTTAGATCTATGAATGTTAAATTTGGTTAAGATAATGAGCAAATTGATTGAAGTAAAATTGTAAAGTTCAATATATCCAAAAATGTGGGTAAATATGATCATTTATTGACAATCTACTTCACAGTTTGGTGAGTGGGGCCTTGGGCAGGTACTGTGGACATGAGCGTGTCGATTGACCCTGACCTGGACGTGCTAGTGACGTCATCACGTTGTTTACGGCAGATGACTTGATGAACAACCACTTCACCTGCTAGCTTAGCTTAGCTAGTGCTTAAAAATACATACTTTTCTCCATTAGGCAGACAATGAGCATACGTGGTATTGTAGGTGGAATGTGGTCCTGCAGAGTTCAGGTAAATGACTGCTTTATGTGCCGCTTCTTGTTATCGACGTGTCAGACAGTTAGCTTCGAAGCTAAGAGGCTGACAGATAAAAACACTACCATGCTAACGTTAGCCGGCTAATGTGAAACCACTGACGGCTGGAGTCAGTCACACTAGCCGAGCTAAGCTGCTGCAGCAGCGTGTATTTGCTGTGTGTGGCGTCTTAAACCGGCAGGTTTCTACCGCCTGGTGTTGCTGCTCTTTAGCGACTTCAGCCTAACAAATTCACGGTGTACAGTTACGTTTACGTAGTATACTATTTCCTCTGGCCCGTTATGTCTTTACGCTGTAATGCGAAGAAACATTCACCTCCTCAAAGTTACTTTTAACGTGGAGTAAAATATAGATAAATTTTGCATATATTATGGCCCATTTACAGGCGTTAAGGTTAACGTTAGCTGCGAATTTATAAGCAAACCTTAGGTTTACTGAGGAGTTTAAACATGAAGGGCTGAATATATATTAAACACAAGCTGAGTAACGTTATGTGTAAACATTTTTATTAACATTTTATTTATGATTCACCCCATTTTATCAAGGCTTAAAGATCATCATAATTAACCTAATTATGGAGTTACAGCTGAGAGTGACAGTTGAGTGACGCCAGTAGCGGTCACTATATATATATATATATATATATATATATATATATATATATATATATATATATATATATATATATATATATATATATATATGCTAGTCCGCATATCAACAGGTGACGTCACGGCAGCCATATTGGCATAAAGGACCGGGTGAACACGTTACCAATGATAAACCATTCCATACCATTTTTTAGCAAGCTAACCTGAATTAGTATCCTTGGTAACATCTCTGTTTAGCCTATTATTTAATGTCCATATGGCTGTAGTGATAGTTTTCTATTTAAGTTCCAGTGTAGAAGGTTTAGCAGCATCTAATGGAACAGACGTATGTTTTAATTAGTGCATAATTAAATCAAAATGAAAGTTGTGATTTATTACCTTAGATTGAACCCTATTTTATCTACAGGGGGAGTAGGTCACACAAAGCCCTCCATGTTACACAGCCATGTTTCTACCGTAGCCCAGAATGGACAAACCAGCATTGACTCTAGAGAGATTCTCCTACATGCATGGTTTACTCAGCTGGTTTTAATCTGTAACCACGCTAGGAGATGCTGCCAGAAACTACACGCTCTACCTTTCTAACGTGTACAAAAGTGGGTTTTTAGTCCCAATGTACCTGCTTTCTGTAACACATTTTCAATGTTCCTGTTCACCTCCTCAGAAACCAGTAATGCCGTAGAGGGAAGAGAGGCGCTGCCAGATCTCCTCCGGCTGGAAGGAGAGGTGGCCTTAAAAGATGGCGACGGAACTCCATGAGACTATATTTATGGCCAAGCAAGAGCGTCACAAAAACCTGTTTCTTAACTACAGAAACCTACATAATTTCCCTGTAGATTTGCTGAAAGATGAAGGTTTGCAGTTTCTGGAGAGACTGTACATGAAGAGGAACTCACTCACTACACTGGTACTCGCACACTAATCCAACCATGTCATCCTTTCATACAGTTTATTTTTTAGTCTTCTGTAAATGACTGAAGTCTGTTAGGAAACAATGAGTCGAGCTGTTTCACAGTTCGATTAATTATTTATTTTTCTTTCTGTATCAGCCGGACAATCTTGCACAGAAGCTCCCAAACCTAATTGAACTGTGAGTTTTCAGAATAGCTTTTCACTACCATCTTTATTTCACAGCAAAATGGTTTCTTTTTTACACTTTATAGCTGCTGATAATTAATGTGAAAATTAGACGTACATGATCAGCATGCTATAATTCCACTGACATTATTATAGTTTGATTTAATCAAAGTGTAACTTTTATTTTCATTTTCCATTTTAGGTATTTGCATTCAAACAATATAGTGATTATTCCCGAAGGTGAGTCCTCATTTATGTCTTAAGGATGTGCTGCCGTCATTGGAGCTTTAACCTCAGCAGCATTTGAATTCTCGCTGCCCGACTTTGTGGTGGAGGACATAGTCGTTAAATGCCCGTGCATGGGTGGTATTCTTGTAAAAGGTTTGGGTTTGATCCTCAGCTATTGGAAACTTGGCCAGGCTGCAGTCGTTGGACCTGAGTAATAACGCCCTCCAGCTCCTCTGTCCAGAGATCGGCCGGTTGAGGTCCCTACGGCACCTGAGACTGTCCAATAACCAGCTGAAATGCCTCCCTCCAGGTAAAACACAGCAGACTCCCACTCGTCTTCAACAGTAACTTTATCTTAATTCCAACCACGCAGTTGAAATGTGATACTGTATTTCTTTTCTCTTGAGGACAAAACCCCAAAAAGCAATAAAAAAATCTTTATATAAAATCCGTCGGTGCATCAAAAACTGAGTGTAAATCAAGAGTTTTTTTTTATCTTAATAATAATAGTGTATGCTCTCTTGCATGTATCTCTACTTTCACTGGCTAGATTTGTATGGTGTGATCAATTTAGCTTTCTGGTGTCTATCTTCAGTGAGAATAGCATCTTGAATTACCAGCAGAGGGCGTCAGAGATCCTCAACTAAAAAGAAATTGAAATATGAAGTTTTGTTTGTTTTTTATGAGTCTGCAAAAAGACCGCTGACAGTTCAACGCTGGCATGTTTTATACATGCATGCATACATTTTTAAATTTAGTTTAAATTTAATCAATCAGTATGAAACTTTAAGAATGAATAAATGATCTCTATCAGTCAGGATGTGATTGGTCCACTGATGGAACATCATTCCTGAAATATATACCATATATATGTATAGTTTGAATGTGTTTAAATACATTAATTTGTTGAAGTAGCTGAAATAAAATAACCAAATGCTGATAAGCCAAGATAGAATAGATGTATAAAACATTTAAAATCTATGGTATTTTAACCTTGAAACCTTTTCAAGTGCAAATAATCAAACATTTCAGTACTGGATCAGAATATGAACTCACAATCTAATCTCTTTCCTTCATCTATACATATTTTTTTAAAACTTGAATTCCATTTTTAAACTTCAGCTGCTGCCTGGTGTTTCTTCCCATGTAATAAAAGCTTTTTATTCACCACACCTTAACTTCTGCTTCAAGCTTAACCAGCAACTCTGAGTCTTCCATGTCAGGGTTCATCAGTTCAGAGTTTGTTGAACCAACTCTTAAAACAGGTCCTGGTATCACAACCAAAGCTAAAATCCAGATAGTTGTTTATTTTTCACATCAATCTGGAATAATACAATACAACGCAGGAATACAGTTGTTCAGCTTGATGTTTCCATCTTGTATTACAGCGTTTGAAACCCAACCTCAGGCTCATTTTCAAAATGATTTAAAAGATCATCAGAGGCTCTTATTGTCACTTTAATGCACACAGTTCTGTTCTGTGTCCATTTTCCCTGTCTCTCATCTGAAGAGATTCTAAATTATTTTGGTCCATTGGAAGGTCCATTTAAAGCCCATTTCAGGTAGCTGTCAAAAAAAAAAAAAAAAGAGTGTCACTCAGTGACTCAAACCGTTGAGGCCCTCTCCTGTTTCAGAGATCGGCAATCTGCAGGAACTGGAGACCCTGGAGGTGTCCATGAACCAGCTGATCTCTCTGCCGGACCAGCTGCACCGCTGCCTCTCTCTGCAGAACCTGACAGTGGACCACAACCTGCTGAGCCACATTCCCCGACAGCTCTGCTGGCTGCACCGCCTCAACCAGCTCTCCATGGCCGCTAACAGACTCACCTTTTTACCGCTCGGTCAGTGCGTCCCCTCATCTGTGAAAGCCAGATATTGGGAGTATGGAGGTGTAAGTATATGAGTGTGTGTGTGTTTCAGATCTCGGCAGGTCACGGGAGCTGCAGTTTGTATTTGTGGACAACAACGTGGAGCTGAAAGGCCTCCCCTCCTACCTGTACAACAAAGTCATCGGCTGCAGCGGGTAATACACCTTCACAAGCAGCTCACTGTTTAAAGACAGTTTAAGTTTGGTTTTATTGTTTAAACTGGGATCATTTAAACTCTTTCTTTCGGGTAGCGGTCATGATATATTTATAATGTCATTAAATGTGAGGAAATGACGCCAAAGTTTCTAGCAAAAAGTGCATGTAGCATTCATCTTAGCCAGTTAATCTGAACCAGAACCACAACTACGGCACCTTACTTGGGTAGATCGATACTTCACTGGCGTAATAATTTTGATTTCTGCTTCTCACCTTTTCATGCAGTTATCTGTACTTTTCTACTCTTAACATTTAAAAAAAAAAATCCTTGTTTCTTTTATTTCATTTTCATTCCCGCTTGTTTTCATGACAACTGACGAGCAAAAAAGGGGATTTTCTGCCAGAAAGTGCAATATTTGACCTGCTCTGTGCATTAAATTATAACCAATCCAACCTTTTTTTTACTATTAAAATACATGTTTAAAGGACAATGCAAAGAATAACAGATGTTTTTTCTCTTCCCAAAAAGTTATTACAGCTACATTGAAAGTTAAAGGTTGTTTTTACCTAAGAATCGTTGTCATTCTTGAGTGATATTTAATATATTTTAGCTCAGAACCAGAATTTTTACACTTTTTCTTGAGTAAAAATTTTCAAACCCTAGTATCTCTCCTCCTACCTGAGTAATGACACCTCTGGTCTCTGACACGGGAAACTAAAATGCGCGTCTCTTCGGCGTGTTGCTTGTACCCAGCTGCGGCGTGTCGTCCCAGGTTCTGGAGGGTGAGTGGGACGAGGTCCTGGGCGAGGCGCTGAGCGAGGCTCTGGTCGGGCTGCCGGCTGAAGTGAAGGTGGTG
Organism: Lepturacanthus savala; assembly: GCA_030544235.1. Lineage (NCBI taxonomy): Eukaryota > Metazoa > Chordata > Actinopteri > Scombriformes > Trichiuridae > Lepturacanthus > Lepturacanthus savala. The sequence goes on along the minus strand of CM060462.1, from coordinate 8,588,481 downwards.
GGCTCCAGGATGGACAACGTGGTTCCCCTGGAGGAGCTCGCCATGAGGACCCTGCACCGCCTTCAGCACCACCGCCCGACGGGTAAGGAGGAGTGACGTCCACACACCCGTGCACATAGTAGCCAGTTGCTATTTTACTTCCTTTTTTGTTGTTGTTGTTTTGTTGTGGCCGGAGATGGAGAACAATTATTTATCATCAATGTGGTTAATAATGAAACGACTGGAAGAGTCTGTTAACTACGGATTGTGTGTTTAGACCTACACCTGGTGCCTCCTATCACCCTCCCAAAGAGCCTCCTGGACCTGCTGCAGTTCCCCCTGGGTCACTGCCACCGCTGCAGCCAAGCCATGTTTACCATCATCTACCCCAAACCCTTCCCCCTCCGCGACACCGCCCTGGCAGGAGTGCACCGCAGGTTACGACAAACACACAAGCGTCCACAGAGCTGCCGCGGGGCTAGCGGCAGCTACATTTCCACTCCGCCCCTCCTCGCCTTTCTCACGCTGTCCTTCTCCCTCCTTCTCCTCGTCTAGGACGACCGTAAGTTTCGTTGCCTACTGCTGCTCCAGTCACTGCCTCCGGACGTTTAACCTGCAGGGATGAGCTCGGGTCTCCGTGGCCTTTTTTCGCCCGCTTCCACTCAGGAGCTGCTGCTCGGGCTTCAAGACGGCGCCACCTTCATCACCTGGTCCTCGGCGGTGGATCTTGAAGTTTCTGTGCAGAATCGGCGCAGGCGAACACAGCGTAGCCGCCCATGTGGACGTTTGACGGGTCAGATCATGAACACGGGACGTAAAAACCACTGAGACTAACCAGCTGGGAGGACTGCATTCATTCTGTGTGTATTAACAACTATGTGTGAACAGCTGTGTTCATTTCACTCCCATCTTGACAGATTTAGACCCTTCAAACCCCACTCACTCACTAACGGGCACTATTTTTTTTTGGATTTTCATGATCTTTTTTAACAGAAGTATTTTGCAGCAGACACATCCCACTGATTGTGGAGTCATCTTTGAGGTATTAACATTTGTAGGATGATTCGTTTTACTGATTACTGAAGAAAAAAAAACCTTTTGAAGGATGACGATTTAAAAGAATGTATCTATTTCATATGTTATTTACAGCAGCAGGTTGTTGGAGGAGACAGAAGCCATGTGTCTTTGAACAAGACACCAAACGCTTTACATTCAGAGCCAAACTCATAGTCATTATTCTGTAGTCACAGTGTCGGACATATTGCAGTGTAAGAAAATTTTTGACTGGTTTTGGAAAGAAGTATTTTTGTTATCGGTACATGCTTTAAAAACAAAAACACGTATAAAACTTACAGGAACACAAATTAATCTGCCATTTACAGCAACCTTGTAAATGGTTTAACTTTGGGTTTGAAGTAAATCTTTCGTCATCTGTAGGAAATGAAGTTTGTATCATATATAAAGAGGCACTGTGTGATTCTCTGGTTGAACTGACGCATGCGTTTTCACGTTCAATACTATGTTGTACAGTTCTAATTTATCATCTTGTTTTGATTGCGTTGCTTTTGACAGTAAATGTTGACTGACGTTTGACTTTGGAGTGAATTTGGTCTTTATTTCTCAGCAATGAGTGGAAGTTTGTTTCAGATAAATCCAGCTACAGCTTAATTACAGTAGCTAACATCGTCAATTCAGCCACTCAGGTCTAATCTAGCAGTTTAAGGAAGGTGTGGATTAATTTTCTCAGCTTCAGGTAGATTTGCCCATACGTTTAGGAATGATGAATATATTCTCAGGACACGAGTTTGAACCATTTAAACACAAGTCCGTCAATTTTCAATTTCTTTTGCAGGCTGAAATAACTACACGTGCCATTACTGACCGATAGTAAAGGGGATTCATGGTACCCGCCTTGGAAAGCAGCTTCGGAGCACATCGTTGTCGATCCCGTACTAAAAGCTATTTTATGCGTTAATGTGTGTAAAATGTGAGAGGGGTAGCGATGATCAGCCGTCGGCGGTAATCGAGGGGCGTGGAGAGGTGGAGCAGGAAGACGAGTGGCTCCATTATGAGGATCGATGGAGAGTTTAGCGCGAGGCCGTGACTCCCTCTGTCCTCCCACTGGGACTATCACATCTCTGCTGACTGCACGGAAGACGGTAACGCGCACATCGGCTGCAGGTTCACACGGGAACATGGGAAGAGAGTAGATAAACACACGAGAGCTGCACTAAACATGAAGGAAAGGGCGAGGAGAACATGCAGCAGGAAACAATAGAAACTGATGCTAATGTGATAAAATGTTTCTCTAGAAAGCAGAAGGTAAAGGTTAATAGTGATGTACACATAAACCGGCTGTAATGGCCTTTGCTCTCTTTGGCAGAAGTGTCCCTCTGGGCCGATCTATAGTAAATTATCAGATTAGTGTTATATTGATCCATTTGAATTGCTGAAATTGGTCCTCAACGTAGAATTACCTGATCAATGGATGAAGATTTGCTTAGTCATCAAATATATCCACTACTTGACACGTCATAATTTTACTTAAATACCTTAAAACATGTCTATTCAATTGTATTTACTTAAACTTAATTTGATGTCATTCATTTACTGTATATAAATTAATTCACCATTAACTCACACACACCTATAGGCAATTTAGAGTCTCCAATTAACCTCAGCACATAGAGAACATGCTGTATTTAATTGCACACAGTTGAATTAATTCAATTATATTTGCTAATTTCATTTAAATAGATTGCACATTTTTTATTTAATCTATTTTATTTAATTAGAATCAAAGGTGTCAAATGTATTTACAGTCATTACTCAGATAAAAGTACAGATATTAGGGTTTAAAAATAATATCAAAGTATCAACTCAAGCTTTTTACTCAAGTAAAAGTGTAAACATAAAAAAGTCTCTTGCCTGTCGGTCAAAATATATGAGCTGTAATCATGTTTTGGACAGAGATATTGCAGCTTATTGTTGCTTATGTGTTGTATTGTCCCTTTAAAGGTGTTTGAACTGTTAATAGCAGGTGACCTAAAATCTATTAAATCTCAAACTCAAGAATGAGCTTGAGTATGAGCTGCTTCACTTTTTTGACATGAGGGAAAAAAGGTCTTTTATGCTTTGTATTGTCCTTTTAAAGATGTTTTATCAGGGAAGAAAAAGGCTGGATTGGTTATAATTTAATGCACTTTAAATAAAATAATAAATAATAAAATAAAATAATGCACTTTATGGTAAAACAAATAACTTTTTGGCTCAAAACAATTCAGAATTAAACAGTAACAATGCTATTTTTAAAATATTAGGAAAGTAAGAAAGAAAGAAAAGTAAATACTCCTAGTTCGACTTCGCTAGGCTAACAGCTTATTTGTACTTAATTAATTTGTCTACATTTAGTTATTCCTTTTACTGTTTATTACACCCAACCAAGAAAATACTCCACTACCTCCAATGTCTGATTCCACACTTTAGCTCACGTTTCTATATATTTCCCTGCAGAGTGAAGAATGGAATCAATGTGGTTTTCTGAATTCGTATAGAGTAGAGATTTTTTTTCCCCTCTGTAAATCAGACTGTTAATCATGAGCTGATCTTTATTGAAGCAACTTCCACTGCAGCTATAATGAATGCACAAGGCGTATTTCTAATTTTACGTATCCTCTGCTGTCTGGGTTCATGTTTATTGCCCCTTGCGATAAAATTTGTCTGTAGAGTCGATGAAAGCTGGTCTTTCCAGTGTAAATATATCATATTTTAGGTTGGATTGACTAAGAAGTAGCTACTTACTGCTACATACTGTAATTTCTCATTTATTAAACTAATAATAAATGAGAATCTCTGGGCCATCCGCTTTTGTGTTGACCTCGCTAAAACAAAAATACCATTTGTGTGTTCACCACTGGAGTAAAGACACATCACGCAGCCCCTGAAGTAATTTCCTGTGGTGAGTCAGGCAACGCTGGCGATTAATAAACTGAGCAACAACTAACTGGAGTGCTGTTCAGCCTGCGGCGATAACAAGGACTGAGAAAGGAACCGTGACTATAAAATGATCATTGTGGGGGTCGTGTACAGGCTGGTTCGCTCACGTGTCTCGGCCTCCGCAGCGTAAAACCGGTGTTTATGAGTTCAATTTCAATGTTGACGCACCTGTAGTGAGGTAAAGAGGAAAAGCACTAGATAGGAAATATTAACTCTGAGGAGAACGAATGGATGTTCTGTGTTCAGTAAACATGAGAGAAATCGGGCCTTTCGGAGATCAATGGCAATACGGCGAGATTCATTGTGCTCAGGCTGATCGCTATCGGATCATCAGGCCGTTAACGGCTTCTTCGATAGGCCGGTAACGATTCCATTCACGCGTGGTCGAAAGGCTGATCCATCACCTGTAGAGACCGAGGTCCTGCCGCGGGCGCGGGACGTTGTAAAAAGGTCGTTTGCTGCTGAAGGAGGAGGGGGAGTTGGAAGGGGAAGAGGTAGATCTGCAGCGGGGATCAGCGTCCGTCCGACGTGTGAAGACGTGATGAGGAAACAGCCACAGACAGACAGAGCGGAGGAGGAGAAACGCGATACCATCCTCCTGATATCATCCCCTCACTTCTTCTGCCAGACGTCCTCTCTCAGTCTAACCTGGCATCTCCTACGTGACTTTTTCAGGGTCACGGAATTCAACGCGGTATCACTGACCTGTAACTGCCTGTTTTGCCATTTTCCCAGTTTAATATTTCAATTTTCGTGGTCAGTTTATGGGAATTTAGCATGATTTTATGGTCCAAAGCAGGGGTGGGCAATCCTGGTCCTGGAGGGCCGGTGTGGGTGCAGGATTTTGTTCCAACCAAGAAGTTACACACCTGACTCTAGTAATCAACCTCTAGAGCCATTGCCAAGGCCTTCATTAGTAGAATGCACCCACACCGGCCCTCCAGGACCAGGATTGCCCACCCCTGGTCCAAAAGCACCTAATTCGACCTGTGGCAGCACATGATTATCCTACCACTGCCTGAGATGTCCCGCCCCTCAGAGAGCAGCAGTACAAGATCTCCAAAAGAAGGAGGCGGCTACCTGGATCCAGGGTGGTTACTAATAACCTGCGCTCCTGTTGTGACATCACAACCAGAGCTGTTTCTAAATCACTTCGGTTCATGCAACACTACATTCACAACAGAATGAGTGGGTGGTCCTATTTAATAGTTGGCGTGTTAGCAGGAACATCAGAGACCTGAATATTTACATAAGAGGGTCCCATTAATCCAGGTTGGGATCCCAAATCCAGGTGTTCCCCGTCGTGGTTCTTACTGTAAATTCTCCCGGTTTAAGGTTCGATAGAAGTCGACTGTGAAATGTAAAATGAATGAAAGCTGAAATTAAATGTCACCTGTGCTTTGGAGCGAGAAGAGTAAGAAACTAAGCTGCAGCAGCAGTGTAACCCACAGATTTCTCTGCTTCTGGAGGTGTTTAAAGATGCAGCATTTCCTTACTGCTTCTATTCTACAAATGTTAGGGTTGCTGCTCCACTGTCCTTAATGTGGGGTGAAATGCAGAAAATTCTTCATTTTAGCTTTTAGCTGACTTCCAGTACCATTCAAGTTGAAAGTCATGACAGCCTAACAAAAACCTGCAGAGAATGTTTACAGCCTGCGGCATGTTTTCCTCTTTTATCCCAGCTTCTCACTGTGGATTTTTGAACATTTACAACTTATGCCTTGTGGTGCTATATATATATACATATATATATATATATATATATATATATATGTATATATATATATTCGTTTAGTTCAAATGTGATGAGTTGAGTTGAACTGAGAGAGGAAACGGGTGGAGTCGTGCAAACGCTATGACTGCACACGGTTTAAAATACCATCAGTTGTCTCTCTGTGCTGGAAATGACAAATGTGTGTGTGTGTGTGTGCATGGACATGTCAGATAGTGCTGGCTGCCATTAATTGTGTACCTTGAAGGGAGCAAACAGGTTGTTTTCTGCACAGATAAATGGGATATATGTATCCCTGTTTATCTCTGCACTGAAAGATAGATTCACTCTGACAGAAAGCTACACTTAAGATTTATGTATGTGGCTGATTGTTGAATCATCAATATCCCAATAGTAATTTACCAAAGTTATATAAGTGTCAATAGATATGTGCAAACACGCTATTTCCACACATTTCCGTGTGTTCTCTGCAGCTCTGGCTTCACATGAAGTGCATTTAGAGGCCAGACCAGGAGCCAACATGGTTCTGAGGAGCGCTGAGCCGCCCTACCTTTTATCCGCCGCCTCTGACGTCACAGGGCGCGGACATTTTGTGAGCCAAGTCAAGCGCGAGGCAATGGGACCGGAAGTTAGTGGATTGAACTATCAAATTAAAAGCAATGAAAATGTAAACGTTTTTAAGATAATAATAATAATAAATAAAAAATAGCTTTTAACAATAACACAATAATATATAAAACATATAAAAGAAGAAAACTGTCCATCTGTAATGTGAATTTATCTACACTAGTGGGTGAAATCCTCAATAAAAATCATTTGTCATTTAAAATTCTTTGATTCATTATTTTAATTAAAGCTGGTTTTGTAGATATAGAGCTGGTGATGGGCCAAATATGATTGATGGCATATCTATGTTGGCCATGTTTACTCATACAAGGAATTTGACTCCAGTTTAGTGGCTCTTGGCAAAAGTAGATACACCATGAATGAGTACTGAAATAATATTGAAGGGTTAAAAAAACAAAGAATAAAACATGTTACTGTACTAAAGTAAGTGGTTATGTAGCCTACAGTTAGAACATGACATTCTACCCAAAACATACTGTGTATTTTTGGTTCTAGAACTACAGAGAATACAATTTGTATATTTAAAAAATATGTAAAACTGACAAGATGTTGACATTTGTGAGCTGGTCTGTAAGGGAATATGTTCTTGGATGTTATTCTTCTTTATTTCAACACTTTTTGAAAATTACAAATCATGTGAAATAGCCAGACTGGAGCTGAAGTACAAATACTGTGTTACTTTATTCAAAGTAGGAATTTTGGGTATCTACACTTTACTTTATAATACTTTATATTTATATTAAAAGAAGTTATCTGTACTTTATATATATATATATATATATATATATATATATATATATATATAGCCTCGCCCCAAAAATCTATTGGGATAAAATATGTAAATATTTTTATATGTAATATATAAAAAATGAAATTTGATCAGGTGAAAATTCAATGTTTTTGGTACAGTAAATCAAATGAGTAGAATTATCTTATTCAATCCGCAGATCAGATTGTTTCAGGTTTTAGCCAATTGGATCTTTTTATTTTTATATTGCTATTATATAAGAGGAGGATTGGATAAAAATACCAAAATATGAGATATACCCCCCCCCCACACACACACACACACACACACATGGAAAATAGATAAAAATTAAAGGCATTTCCCCTCCAACTTTACTTTCACTTGTTTGTTTTAAGTAGTTTTTTACTTTTACTTTAACTTGAGTGTAAAGCTTCAGTCGATACTTCAACTTCTACAGAAAACGTGGTATCTATACTTGTACCTGAATAATGAATAATAATGGCTAATGTAAAAGTTGTAGTAATGCTAGGTACATGTCTTTAGAATATGCTGGTAAATGGTTTTGGTCTCATACTGTTGCGGTTGAGCGGAAAGGTGTTTTATTTTGTAAAACGTTAACCGGAAGTGTGCCATCAGTAAACCCGTCCGGTGTAGCGCTCGGTGTTTGTACCGGGGACAGTCCCGTCAAACGGAGCCACCGAGCGGACAGACATTTCCAACCTGAGTCCCAAACACATCGCAGCAAGTCAGAACAACGAGAAGGAGAACGGAACAAACTTACCGAGGTACGTCCAACTGTTTTTTTGTTCTGTTATTTTTTTCCCTCCCGAAAAATAACAGTTAAAAGTGTGAATTATTGATGAAAACGTGTAGTTTTAAAGTCACGCTGCTCTTTTTATTGAAGCTGGAAGTTTCCGTCTAAAACGTCGAGTGTCGTAGGGATTCATTTATTTACAATTAACTTGTTTTCGCGGGTTTTAAGAGGCTCTCGTGGAGGCGAAGGACTCGTGTTCAGCACCGCGGACAGCTCCGGAGCTCTCTGACACACACACACACACACACACACGCACACGCACGCACGCACGTGCACAAACACGCAAACATAGCAAAACTGCAATTTTATCAGGTGAAAATATCTTGTTATTGGTAAAATTAGTGCAAAATTAAATATAATTACCTTATTCCACTGACAGATAATCTTATTTCAAGCCCCACCCCCTTGAGTTTAGTCAATTTAATATTTTTGTCTTTTTAAAAAAAATGTTAATGTTGCTCAAATGAACTTGAATCAGGAAAAAAAAAACTTGAAATAAGCAAAATTATCTGCTATTATAATAAGATAATTCTAGTCAATATTGAACTAATTGTACCAATCATCTGTATCTATCTATCTATCTATCTATCTATCTATCTATCTATCTATCTATCTATCTATCTATCTATCTATCTATCTATCTATGTGACTGTATGTGAATGTATTTGATCAATATCTGCATCATTCCAGCAGACTCTGGCCTCTCGCTGCTTCCGTTTTAATGTCAGCGAGGACAAACAGCTCAGGCCAAGCAGATCTTAAGCAGATCAACACGTGTGTGTGTGTGTGTGTGTGTGTGTGTGTTGTCTTTGTTTGGCAGCCCTACGTTGTTTGTATGCGGGTGTAAACAGACAGATTTCAATTAGGAAAAGAAGTGACCATGGAGCACCTGCTGTTGTGTGTTTCTGTCCAGTGAGACAACACAAAAAAAGGAAAGCTCCAGTTTTAGTTTGTGATAAAGATGCACATCTTGTTGTTGTTTTTTCCCCGACTGATTTTATGAAATTAGCCTCTGGTGCATAAATAATTTCCTGGTGAGAAAATGGTCCTTCCACACTCCAGTCACTCAGCATTCCACCATTAAAAGGTGAGAAATCACCACCAGCCTCCAGGTCGGCCCTGTTACTGTTGTGTGTGTGGAAAACACACACAACACACACACACACACACAGCAACACATTCTTTATCTTATTCCTCTTTAGAACCACAGCCAGCTGTATTAGTCTTGTTAATCATAAATCTTTTTCTAACACCATCCTCGTTGAATTTTCAACGTAATCTGCTATGAAAAAAAAGCAAGATGGTAGAAAAACAGTAATATCCAAGAACGGCACCATGATCACAATCTGGTTTTTCATTTCGTGTTGCTCACATATCAGTTTCAGTCGGTAAAGCAGGGAGAGCACAATTCACAGTCTATTCTTGGCATCTTTTTACCCTGTGGGTTTTTTTTTTAAATACACACTTGTCTTGGACACACGCTCTGTGTCAAACCTGTTTGGATGGCACCTTGTTTAGCAAAAAGAAGTTGTGAATGTGGCCGTTTGACGGCTTTAGTTTATTCCGGTTTTGTTCTGGAAGGAGAACAATGTTTTAATCTAAAGCAGGTGAATCAAAATTAATGAATCCGACTCAGCTCCTCATTTTCTGTGGACCTTCAAGAGCTTCTACTTCTCTGAACTCTGAAATCTTTACTCAATGGGCCAAAACCATAGATTCCAGTCAGATCCGTGAAATAAATAAAATTGTTAACAGTGGTTATCAGCACATTCTAGACTCTAATGATTTTCCATGATTTGCTGAAGCATTTTCAATAATTAGAGGCTAAAATCATAGCATCAAGTTCTACAACTGCATATTTGTTTAAATTCTATTAAAAAAAAATAGCAAATTGTCACCAGCAACTAATTAGTTGTAATTTTTCAGACAATATTATGAATGGAGAGGTATAATAATCTTTACTTTTGGGCCTTTGAGGGAAACCGTAATGCTGATGTGTCCTGGGATGAAGTTTGATGTCCCTGATCTGACCCACACAGGTTTGGAGTTCATTCATTTGTGACGTTCGTAGAGTCTGAATGTGAAATCTCTTCATGTGACCTGAACTAAAGTCACAAATACAGCGATCTTAGACTTAGACTTAAAAAAATAAAGACTTGGAACTGACTTCAATGGTGACTCCACTTGTAGAGTTTAGGCGCTGACAGTCAAACCAAAGCTCTGTGTCTTTGAAGAAAGACATATGACAAAATAAAATGGAGACAACTCAGAAACTTTATTGAAAGTTACAAGCCTCAGCTCCTTATTAAACTCTTTGTCTTTCGCTCCAATCGATCATTTCAGATGTTTTTTGATCTGCTTCCCTCCCATCGATCTGGGCGACATGGCGGATCTGTAGTAACCTGAAACTCTGTAGGGACGTTTTACCGTTTAGCACGGCTAAACGTGTCATCTGAACAATTTCAAAGTGGTGACACTTTTTCCTGAATATATCAGTAGAAAAAAAAACAAGCTATTTTTTATCACTTTGACGTGTGTGTGTGTGTGTGTGTGTTTAGGTATAATGAGCAGCATGTGCGGGGCAGCGTGTTGACAGGTGTCCATTTAAATGTGCACAAGCAACTGAAAGGAGGAGGTGGTGTGTTTGTGTGTGTGTGAAAGAAAAATGGAAAGAATGTATGCAGAGGTAGTGTTGAAGAGAGAGTGGTCCATGTGTTATGCAAGTGTAGCGAGGAACCTCTCTCTCTGCATGTGTGTGTGTGTGTGTGTTCTGGAGGCCTACAGATTAATCCAGTGGGTTTTATCCTCAGTGAATGGGACAGTGGGGCTTTGCAGTGATTATCCCTGCAGGCCTCAGATGATTGCTTTGAATCTCCTGTACGTCCCACTCTGCCATGTTTGTCCCTTCTGCATCAAAAATTGTGAACTTGTTCGGAAAAATGTTTAAGATCAGACAACATGACGTGTGTGTAAATTACACACGTGTCTTTTTGACAAAAAAAAAATTCAAAAGAAGAAGAAAAAAAAATGTTAAAGTGTATTTTTAATTCCGCTCCACCTCTGCACATCTTCTGATCAACAGTTTTCTTTTGTCGTCCCTCCGTCCCGGCCGTTCCTTCCGGATTAATCCGCCCGTTCCTCCCTCAGCCCGCCCACCGTAGCTTTCCATCTGTCTGTCCGTTTGTCTGCCTGCCTGTTTTTGGATTATATAACCAAGAAATGTCAGAAAACGCAATCTGCTCCATCATCCCCGCTCGGGCCGAGATGAGAGAGCTGAGAGGAGAAAAAAAAAAAAAAAAAACAGGGTTGAACCCTGAGAACCTGCCCCCGCCATTTGTTGTGTTTCCTAATCCTCTGTCACAGCGAAGGTGTTAAAATCAGCTCTGGTGGCATCTTAAATGGTGGAGGGGTTTTCTACTCACTTGCCAGGCGGTCGTGGGGTTAAGGTGGCGACCTTTGTCTTGTTCGGTCACTGAGCGGCAGCTGCACCAAACAATAAATCAGAACAGTTCTTGAGTCAATCACGACTTAGAAGTGGACTTTTGTGGCATTTTGTTTGGCACGTTTTTTCCCCGCTGGCTGCGCATTTTCCCGACTAGCGTGGGCTTTTCCTCCGGATTTCCTCTATGATTTTCCGCAGCAGATTTCACCTCTGTGTGTTCCTCCTGTCTCGCCGTAGGGAACGATTTAATTCGCTCGGGCCAGATTGCCACAGCGGGTGTTGCCACGGGCAGAAAATCAGCTCTGTGTGAGCTTTCCGACCTGGTTCTATTAACACCGAAACACCGTGGTCAGTCTGGAACGATCATAACGCTGTCAGGAGTGATTATGAAGCCGTCTCCTGACTGATTATGACGCCTCCTGCGTGTTTAAATACATCTGTGATTGTACTTCAGTTTGGGCGACTAAATAACAACCAGCTACACGTTGCTGCTCAGATTTGACTCGCATTCATTAGGACTAGCTCGGGCTTCCAAGTTGTGTTCGTGTGGCTGCTTGTTCATGTATATCTACATGTATATATGTACATGTATGTATATGTATATGTACATGTGAATGTACAGTTCTGAGCAGTCAGGCGTGAAGTGGTGAGTGTACTGTCTGAATAGTTTAGCCCTTAGGCTCCCATCATGCTCTGTGGCCTGGTCATGTCTTGGCAGATGTGTTTACTTTTTATAGGTCAGCATGAAGCTACAGTATGTATGTATTCCGTGTGTGTGTGTGTGTGTGTGTGTGTGTGTGTGTGCAGTACTTCTGGTGGTACACAGTGATGTATGAAGTACCTGGAATCCAGACTTTCCAGTAAAAGTACAGATATATTACTGGAAAATGACTTTGGTAGAAGTCATTTTCTAGTATTTTCTTTTAGAATAGTATGTGAATAAAAGTCTTGATATTTGTTAGTTATGTGCGATTAATTGATGTTTGATCGCGATTTTGATTTGTGTGTCAAACGATCTCAAAACTCATATAATCGAGTTGAAATGATTTATTTGAGATATTTTTCTGTACACAATTTATGAAAGAGACGCGCATGTGCGATATATACTTCACTGGAGTATCACGTTTTCAGCTGACTTTTTACTTCTAGTCCTTAAATTTTCAAGTAATTATCTGTAGTTTCTCCTCCTTACATTTAATATATCCTTGTTACTCCTGTTTCATTCTGGCTTGTTTTTATGACAAGTGGCCAAAAGGTGATTTTCTGCCAGAAAATGCATTATTTGACCTGCTCTGTGCCCTAAATTATAATCAATACAACCACTGTTTCCCTGTTAAAATACCTTTAAAAAGATAACAGAAGATGTAAAATGCATAAATTAAGAAGTTACAGTTGCCTAAGAAGTTTAGAAGTTGCCTAAAAATCACTTGTTCTCATTCTTGAGTGTCATATTTAATATATGTTTTTTATTTCACTTTCTATTATTACCTGTTCGAATACTTTTAAAGGGACAGTACAACACATGCTGCAATATCTGCTGACAAATGAATACACCTCTTATTTTTTTGAAAGGCAACTGCTTTTTTTTCATTACTTTTACTTTATACTTTAATTTTGAAACCAGGACTTTTACTTGAGTAAAAAGCTTGAGCTGATACTTCAACTTCTACAGAAGTATTTTAAACCCTAGTATCTATACGTCTACCTGAGTAAATAAATGTAGAAAATGGGTTTTATTGCCTAAAAACACCCATGCAAGTCTCTCTTATCAACATCCTGTATATGTTAATTCCCCCCGAACACATAGAGCACATGTAAAACCTGTTCATTCTGAAACATGAACAAATAATGAAATAGATTACTAACTACATTAAACAATAGATTTCTTGTCCACTTGTAATGGAATTTAAATGGATGAAAAAAGCATTTTATCAGTAAACTTCAGTGTATAACGAGTAATATTTCAGTCACTACGCTCATTAATACACAACACATTTCTGAATCAGCTTCAAGTTACACTTGTTTGCTGGATCAATGGAAACCAACACTGGAATTCAACATTTTAGAGGCGTAACATGATGTCTGCAGGATCTAAAGGAAACGTGAGCTACAGGAAGTGATGCTCTGCAAAATCCCTCAATGTAACTTGAAGGCCATTTGAGAATAGTGATATATAGTATCAGTCAAAAGTTTGGACACTTGAGAAAGTGCATCCAAACTATTGACCATTAACTGCATGTGTGTGTGTGTGTAAGCGTTTCCTGTAACTCTAAACTCCTCAGTGTGTGTGTCAAGTTTGATTCTTTATGCTGCTCTGCTCGGTCTCTGAGGTTAAGAGCAGCTGGCAGACTGACGCAGCAGCAGCGAACATGGGAGAGTGTGTGTGGCCGTGTGTGTTTACAGTGTGTGTGGCCGTGTGTGTTTACAGTGTGTGTAGAGATCTGCTACAAAAAGCAGGAGAGTTGTAAAGCAACAACCTGATTTGTCGAGAGGCTTCTTAAAATGAGGAATATGACAAATTTCTTGTTTCAATTCATCCTAAATACATGATATGATCCGTATGAATGTGTTCATGTACAGTGACGTAGCCATGTGTGTGTGGGTGTGATGAGGAGGAGACTCTAACTGCTGCTACATGCACATGCATTAAAGATGTTGACCTGGCTCCATCCAGTGAATAATGAAACAAGGTTCTGCTTTGATGTGGTATTATATAGACCTAAACACATACACACACACACACACACACACACACACACACACACACACACACACACACACACCTATACCAACATCTACACACGCTCAGACATATACAAACATGTACAGTCAAATACACACCACTATCTGTCCTACTCCCCTTCTTATCCTTGAACCAGTTCTTCTAGTGTTGTGTTAATCTTCACACACACACACACACACACACACACACACACACACACACACACACACGATTTTTAGCCATAGCGCACCCACCATCATTTCCCCTTTTCGTCCTTACACTGCAAAAAATTAAAGCTTAGAAAATATCTTGTATTTTGTACAATTAGTCCAACAATGAGTAGAATTATCTCACTCTATTGGCAGATGATTATTTCAAGTTTTTTCTTGAGTTTACTAATTTAAACTTGTTTGTTTCTTAAAACAAGAACAAACTGACCCAAATCATGAAATTACAACACAATAAGCAACATTATCTGCCAATAAGAATAAGATAATTATACTCCATGTTGGACTAATTGTACAAAATATGAGATATTTTCACTTGTTAAAGTCTTCATTGGTAGATAATTTAGCTTATAAAGATGAAAAGATGAAAAAAGAAATCAAGAAAAAATAAGCTAAATCTCTTCTTAATATCGGTGGACTAATCATACCAAATACAAGACATTTTCACCTGATAAGATTTCATTTTTTTGCATTATATCGACATAATCCATGAAAAGAACTGCATGGAAGTGAGGGAAACATGCTCCAGTGATCCTCAATGCTTCTAAACCTGTGGACAAACCTAGAGGTGAACAGCTGACAGGCTGACCTGGTTTCCCTGACCGTGAGACGTCAGCGTCCCTAACATCCTGGTTCCATCACAAACGTCATTTATTGCAGCACGACTCAGCACTTTGATTGACAGCAGTCTTCTCGGTTCAGAGCAGTGGCAGTTTATCATGACAGCCTGCTGCTCCGCGTGTCGTCATCTTTTTAATCCAGCAACTTCTCCTGAAACAGTGAAATTCACGTCTGATCGTTGCATATATTCTGCATTAAATCTAGGTGTTGAACTCTTTTGTCTCGTCAGTGTTATTAGAATACTTTATGGTTATGTTTTCTGATGATATATAAAAGTGGTCTGTTTTAGGGGCGTCCATTGCTGTCATCTATCTGGATTTACGACGTTTCCTTTAACTTCTGTTGTTGTCGCTCTAACTTGATTCAAATCTGCGATGGCTTTCGAGCTGACGGGGCCGTTGTTGCATGCTGCGTTTCCGAATCTTGTCTCCACTCGTTTGCCGTCATCTCAGTCCTGTGAGCTATCAGCCTGCAAACTAACTCAAAGCCTTCGGTGCAAATTAAACGTCTCGTTATGTCATTTCTAATAAACCACAACCCTAACGATATTCCTGAAACCAGAGAATATTTGCATTCGATGAACTTTAACGACAAGGATCTTTTTTTTCTTTAAAAAAAATAAAAAAAGACAATTGATCAATTATCAAAATCAAGCCCATCAAAATCAACACATGCAGCCAACGCATGTGTGAAATGATAATGTTCTCTATCTCGCTCTAAATTCTTGGAAAACGGCACGTATTTCATAGTCATCCTCCCATCTGCCCCTCCTGTCAATCAAACAGCTCCTTTCTCCTCAATATTATGTGGGTGTTATATCCCAGAACATCCGGTTTAAACAGAAAAATACACCACATATTTAAAGACCCAATGAAATTAGCCACTTCTATTAATCACTGCACATGGATTGGTTGAAATCGCACAGTGCAGATCCTACGTGAACGAGACTGAAAAGCTGCACTTGTTATTTAACAATAGAGAACCAGAGATTTCACATTCTGAGAAAATCTAAAAGCACCATTGAAGATGTTTCCTCGCTGCTTTATTACTTTATTGTCTTGTTCATAGAAACACAACCCGCCGCTTTACCCGACTGGGTTTTCAAGAGTGCAGTTTTCCGTTTGTGCTTTGACAGGATTTCTCTTTGTTGCCTGAAATAGCTTGTCGTGTTGGATTCTTCCACGATCGGGGCTGTGTGGCTCTATGTTAATCATGTCAGCCTATGACAGTGCTAATCCATTCCCCTTCTGGAGATCTGTGCCAAAACCGTTCATGCTGCTCTGTTCTACTGCACTGTTTTCACACACACACACATGCACACACACACGCACATGCACACGCGTGCCGAGACTCAGTGGTGTTATAAAAAGAAGCGATGTTGGAAAAGTGTGAGGCGAACAGAGAGAACTTTTTAACCAACAAATGAAATGTTAGGAGCAAACATGTACAGTTTAGTGTAAGGACAAGGCTTTTATCAAGAGATAAAGCTGATGAAGATGATCAGTCGATTAATCGATTAGTCACTACTACAGTAATCATTAATCAACTATTTTGGATCATCAGATAAGCGATTTGAGAAGAAAATGTCCAAATATTCTGTTTCCACCTTCCCAAATCTGATTATTTTCTGTTTTCTTTAGTCTTCTATAATAGTAAACTGATGATCTTTGGGTTGTGGACTGTTGGTCCGAACCAAAAAAAAGACATTTTAGGGGTGATCAACATTTACATCTTTAATTAGTATTCAATAATTTATTTTAGTCATTTCATTATGCATTTATATACAAAAAGAGAGTGAGATTTCGTTTCTCAATCAGCGACTGCAGTGTGATAAAAACAGCAAAGTAATATGCGTCATGATAAAATACAATAAGACATGAGAGAAGCTGCTGTAATTGTCGGTCTTGCTGCCATGTTGCTAATATCCAAACTACTAATTGATTAATCGTTTCCATAACGAACATAATTGATTCAGTGTAATCGTTAGTTGCAGCTCTAACTGCTACGTTAGCAGCTCTGTGAGGCTTTTAGGGACAGAAGTGTTTTGAGCATTTGAGGGTTTCGCTAGCATCGTTTTATAGAGCAGGCCAAACAAAGTGTTTTGCAGGAGAGAAAATATAATAAAATAAACAACATGTAACAACATGTAGAGGTTGTTTCCATACTTCTCCACATCTGCCCTCCACAGCTTTTAGGATTAATGCTATTAATATTCTGATCAATAATTCATCGATGCCCTTTTAACGCCTCCATTTAAGTCAGCCTTTGAAAGGTTGTAAGTCAGAGGACCAGTCCTTCTATTTGCTGCTTCCATTTGTTTTATCTTCTTCAAAGTAAAGTTACTGTTGCTGCAGTAACGCCACATCGCTTGTGGCGTTATAATTACAGTTTTGACCTGTGTCCTTGTCCGGGAAGATTTCAGCAACAATGGCTCCGTCGCGTCTTCTTTCCTTTGTGGGAAATCGTATCGCTTCCTGTCTGCCAGACAATGTGACCCTATAGGTAGATATTATGGATTGTTACTCGGATAAGAGGAATATTTGCTCCGTCATTCTGTCCACGTAGGCCTATACGTCCATGGACTGAGCAGGGGTGGAGGCGGAGGGTGGTGAGGCAAAACAAAGAAAGCAAAGAGACAGGAAATGGAGTTAGAGGAGACAGTGTGTGAGTGAGAGAGAGAACAGCGGAGGGTAAATCCTCTTTCCCCAGCGCTGACTTTAATCTCTCCATGGGCTGAGCCCGGCAGTTCAGGCCTTACAGCAGCCGTCACTCAAACCAGTGACATCTAGCAGGGCCGCAGGTGGGGGATGGGGACGGCTGGACCTTGTCTTATGTCAACCCCACTGTCCAGAGAGCGTGCGTGTGTGCATGTGTCTGTTTATGAAACATGTTTATGTAATATTTACCCATGAACTACAGTGATGCTGTTGCACCATTGGTTGGTGTACAAGAATGTTTCCAAATCTCTATGTTGTTGTGCATTAGGTGTCAATTATTTCATCTGTTCAACAATGTCAATCAGTATTTGTGTCCCGGACCCTCGATCATATGTGCTACACATAAATAATGGTACAATAAATGGGCTCTTGACCAATTTCCTGCAAAACAAATCACATTTTCTTCAACGTCAACTGAATTTTATGTTCAGTGATAACTGACAAATATGTTATGGTAAATGTTGAATGTTAGGCCTTCTTAACATCAGGCTATTAGCATTTAGCTCACCGTACTGCACCATGTAAAGTGAGATTTTTCTGATCTGATCTCCCAGGCCTATCACTGACTAGAATTTAAATCGATGTCTGCTGATGAATCTGCAGCTCACTGCACCAGCCGGCACCCAAAGTGAGATAGTTGCAGGATAGAAGAGCGATGGGATTTGGGGTATTTGCCTGTGAGAGGGAAGAGCAGTGAGACGGACCAGTTACGCACAATATTGCTTGGTGGCATGTCTTCAGGTCACAGGTCAGAGTTCAGTTATCCAATAAGCGTCAAACGGTGGGAGATGTTCACAGGAAAAACATGTCCAGAACACTTTATTGTTAATTGATTAAATTAACAAAAACATATAGGTTAGACAGCTGATCGAAAAGACAGAAAGAAAAAGATAGAGCAGGTGAAGTGTGAGAAGGAACTCAAAGAGGAATCTGAGTCAACAACAGGATCAGCCATCAGCAGCTGATCTATAACCCAGCAGAAACTCTACGGGAAGATAAACATGGTGCAACAGATGTGACGCCGCAGGTCTATTCAGCTACTGTGTTATGTTTGTAAATGCACTGTAGCATGTTACGTTACAGTACATCAACAGCACCGTCTGTTTAATGGAACACGCGTCACTGGGTCATCGATACCGTTGCCGTTGACGACACGGTCAGCGGGCTCGGTTGTGGACACATCGTTGTCTCCTTTCTGTTTTGGAAATGTCACGTTCACTTTCTAAAACAGAGCAGGGATACACGATCTGACATGATCTGAGTTCCTCCATAAAATAACATGTTGGAGTGGGGAAAATCAAGAGAGGAGGCGCCTCTTATTTCACCTGAACTATGAGATTGATTTGGCATTTGCCCTCTGGTAGTGGATTTCTGCTCAATTCACCTGCGAGGACGCGGATCTATGAGTTTATTGCTTATTTTGCTTTTGCGCTCATGGTACAGTGAGGTGCTAGAGGCTCAGCCGAACGGCTCAAATGTAAAAATGTCAGCATAAATATTTGAAAGCGCAACTGTGCACCAGGCAAAACAAACAAAAACACACACACACAGAGAATGAGAGAGAGATAGGGAGAGAGCATGAAGGAAGGAGAGAAGCACTTTCAAACGGCTGCTTTTTATTTTCTCCTCCCTCCTTCTTTTCCCGGCACATGTTCAATTATTAACGGACCCGAGGACGCTGCTGGGAGAGACAGACAGGGACCGACAGACAAAAGGCGGGGCCGAACAACGAGATACTTTATCAAAACATCCAGCTGGGACCCTGACCTTGTGTCTCTTCACCTCAGAGATCTGATATAAAATAACAAATATCGATATATTATAAATACAACATTGCAATTTAAAAATAAAATATAAAAAAATACTAAAATTCTTTCTTAGATCCGGTTCTGGGACTGTTAATAAAACGCTTCTCTTCTGCAGCTACAGCATCCACTGTATATTGTAGTGGACCAGATTACATAAAGCTTTAATGATCCCATAGCTGAAAAGCTGCTTGGTGGTTACATTTATATCAGCGACAAGCCACATTAGAACGGAAAACTACTTCAGTGAGATTTGTGCATGAACAAAAACACACAAATGTGATCTGATTGGTGCAAAATCAGATTATTTTTGCCTCATTAAAGGCTTAATTTGTCAGTCATTCAACAGGATAAAGAGGAGAGTGAGAGAAGGAATGAAGGAAACAGACTGAGCTGATCTCCTCATCATCATCTGTCTGCTGCATAGTAACAGCGACATATTTTTCATGGACTTCACTTGCAGCTCTTCTGTGTCTCTATATGAAACGCTGTCTGGCAACGCGTCACAGGAACGAAAATAGACCCCTGTCCCTGTCCTGATGCTTCTTTTTTTCCCGTTCTGACTGTTTGGGGCGATGTTGCTCCTATACCTCGTTCATTTTGATTCACTGTTGATCCCCGAGGAGAAAATCCAGGGTCAGCGTGGTGGAGGTTTGAACTCAGAATGTCTGTAGCGGCGATGTTTGACGTTCTTCCGCCCAGACACGCACATGTGTGGTTTACGTGAGTGAGTGACAGCAGCAGAACCTCTTCACCTTTGTTTTAGACGGTGAATTATGCATCGCCGGTGCTTGCGGCGGGGTCCGCGTTTCACTTTCACTCAGTCATCAACTCCTGTACCGTTAAAACATGGTTTCACCCGGCGTGTTGATGGTCTTTTCTCCTGTTATTGACAGTGACGGCTGTCTGCTCACATACGACGAAAGCTTTTCACACTTGATTATTTGGTTATTTGACTGCAGGAACTTTTCCTGCATTTGAAACAAAGCTCCTGCTCTCATTCAGCTGTGAACTGGTGCTTTGACAAACAATCTCTAAGGTGGAGGCAGGTGTCATTTTTTGGTGTTCAACGGCCTTCTGTGTTTTCCTAAAGGACGAGACCAGTTGCTGTGAGTGATCGATTCTGCTGTTTCTGTACAGTCTTTGCAGAGGTGAATGTGGCAACAACCGAGAACAGAAACCGCCACAAATACAACATCCACAACACTGATATTCACTCGTTAGTTTGAAAACAAGCCACGACTTGGCTATAGCAGTTTAGAGAAACATGAAAGATTAGAGTGTTGCTGCCTTAATGTTTTAATGATGATTAGTAATTATGTTGATTTGAGTTAATGTGGTATAACTTGAGCTTTTTTGAAAAGCACTAGCAAGCTAGTGATTTGATCAAGTCTTACACTGTAGTTCAGAGATATATATATATATATTATATATAATATATATATATATATATATATATATATATATATATATATATATATATATATATATATATATATATATATATATATATATATACAGATTAACCCCCCCTTCTGGCGACACGGTGGCGCAGGGGTTAGCGCTGTTGCCTCACAGCAAGAAGGTCGCAGGTTCAAGACCTCCTTGGTCCTGGGTCTGAGACCTTTCTGTGTGGAGTTTGCATGTTCTCCCCGTGTCTGTGTGGGTTTTCACTGGGTACTCCGGCTTCCTCCCACAGTCCAAAAACATGCTCAGGTTAATTGGTGACTCTAAATTGCCCGTAGGTGAGTGTGTGAGTGAATGGTGTGTGTGCCCCACGATTGGCTGGCGACCGTCTGGGGTGTATCCCTGCCTCTTGCCGTAATGCGCTGGGATAGGCTCCAGCAGACCCCTGCGACCCTAATGAGGAATAAGCAGGTATAGAAAATGACTGACTGACTAACCCCCCTTCTCTCTCTCTCTCTCGCTCATCTTTCTCAGTTTTTCTTGTTTAGGATCAAAGTTCAACAGTCGTCATGGCAGATGAAGCAGACATGCGCAATGAGCTGTCCGACCTGCAGGCACGTGCGGACCAAGTTGCTGATGAGGTATTGAAGAAGACACACACACACACACACACACACACACACGTGTAGAGAAATTATCACCCTGACATTCACAGAAAACATGCTGTTATCTGCTCTGATATAGAAAATCATGAGAATTTATGACTTCACATCAATAACTGTGAATACAATTTTCATTTTCTAAGGCCTTGAGGCAAGAAAAAATAAATATATATATTCATGGTTACAACACAAAATGACTCCATATGATTTTCTCATATGCATTTTGTAACAGTTTATCATCTGATGTTATTTCTATACACAGTATATCATCCATTAATCTGCATGTAAATATTGAACATTTTGAATTGTATTATCCGACATTTTATTCTGAAAATCCAAATCGTTAATTTTCAACATTAGTTCACAAAAACATGCAATCCAACAAAATTTAAACAGAACAAAAAACAGAAAATAAAAACTTAGTAAAGTAAAACTCTGTCTATGGTCAGAACTCTGTTGAAGTGTCAATTATAATTTAACATTTCAACATGACCTGTTCCTATGAGGACAGAAATGTTTCTCCAAACTCTCCAGGCAAAAAGTCAGAGCTGCTCTAGTGTGACCCTCCCTTGTTGAAGTAATTTGTTCTCTCCCTCTTTGTAGTCTCTTTCATCAAAAGTGTGCTTTTTAGGAGGAGGGGGGTGAAGAACTTTGTCCTTTTTAATGAGTTGAGAGGATTCAGGAAGAGGAGATAATTCTGTACAGCGCAATAATAGAGCAGCTCAAATGGCTTTATTAAACATTCATGAGGAGATAATGCACGGCCAAGAGGTTCTGAGGATGTGATGGGAGGGAAGGAAGGGAGGGAGAAATAAGTAAAGCAGGGATAGATGGATGGATGGATTGATGGACGGAGAGTGCAACGGAGGGGCAAAGGAGACGCAGGAGATGAGGAGATTACAAAGAGGAGATAGCGAAACGAGGATTAGCAATTCAAGAAATGGCTGAGTTTTAGAAGGTACCCGAACAAAAGCAAGAGAGGAATAATCAAAGGGAGTGTTATGCAAGACTTTACATATTTGAATCTCAACTATTCTTATTTTCTTCAAAATCTCAACGTATCATCTTGAGAAATAAAGATGTCTGTGATATTTCTCACAGGTTGTGCACTGTCTGTACATAGTCTGTATTTGCTCTTTTATGGACACTCAGCTAATCATCATCATCTCTCTCTCTCTCTATCGACAGTCTCTGGAGAGCACCCGGCGTATGCTGGCTCTGGTTGAGGAGGTGAGTCCAGTAAAAACACGACATCTCTCTCATGCTGAACAGTTAAAATGAAGTGCAGGTTGCCTGTATTGAGAGAGACCAGTATACAAGTACATATTCCAGTAAATATCATCTTATTTTACAGGCAAATAAACTCTCTCACTAAATATTAACTGATCAAATACACATAAACTGCAATATCTCCGCAGTGCTTAGTAAAAAGAAACAGCTCATCTATTTTGACTGAGAGGCAACTGATTTGTTTTCATTACTTCTACTTTAATACTTTAAGTATTGAAACCAGAACTTTTACACTTTAATATTCAGTTAAGCTTCAACTTAGGTATTTTTAAACTCTAGAATCTATACTATATTACTATAGTAATGAATGTGAATACTTTTAACACTTCACTGTCATTGTGAATTTTTCACCCATTATTTCAACTATACAGTACTCGGTGAATTCGAACGAGAAAAGAGCTTTGTGTCCGAGGCGTGTGGGCAGCGACCATCTGTAGCAGCTTAATGATGGATTGCATGGCCAGGTGTTTGTGTGTTCATCACGCTGTGGAATGCTGCTTCTGTACATTTGTGAGAGATTCTAAAGGCGAAGAGAAAGTACGGCCAAGCTGATGACGTATTTTTTTCCTGGTGGTTCATCACCATCAGTCTGCGTTGGTATCGGTTTATTTCCCCGTTGGCTCCAGAGACGTGACCCTGCTCTGACCCCTGGAGCTGCCGCCATGTCTTAATGAGACAAAACAACCAGGGACTGAGCGAGACCTGAGGTCGACCTGGATAGCGACCCGCTCAGCAGACAAAGCCTTTCACTAGCAGTGGCTGAATAGTTGACCTTTCAACATAATGCCAGCGGATGACATTCGCTCGATTCCTATTGTTAGATGCTGAATCGGAAATGTCCCGTGGTTTGTTATCTCAGAGTGCATTTGGCTTGCGATGCTCTCGGACCACGACTCCCATGTTGTGGCAGCTGCAGCGTGATATTCTGGCTTCTCCTCTCTCTGGCTGACGACGTGTTCTATATCCTGTCAACTAACCATCTCTCTGGAGAAATAGGCTCAATATAGACTGGGATGAAGCAATAACACACATCACAGATGAGCGTCAGACTCTTCTTTATTACACGCTTCAGATAATATTAAAAAATATCTCTCTGGGTTTGTTTGAGCTTATGGCCTGAACGACGGTTCGTATACACTCTAAAAACAAAACAGAAAATTGTTACGTGTCTTTATTCATGACAAAACAAAGAAAATGACTATAGTGTATAATGGTGAGGATTTGTACAAAAGTAAAAAAAAAAAAAAACAAACTCTGCAAACAGATCTAAATTATGAGCATGTGCTTCTACTGTAATGAAGCTTACAGTAGTTGATTAAGAGGAGAGCATCTCTCTGAGACGTGTGCAGTGAAACCTGCTGGTTCAGGTCCAACCAGGACTGATTCTGCAACAAAAACCATCTCAGATAATGCGAAGACAAAATAAATGCACGTCTGGAGAAGGTTTTGATACTGTGCAGGGTTCTGTTAAAAGTATTAAAGGCCAGTGATGGTATCTACACTAAGCTGTGGTTCTTTTATGAAGCCAAAGCCTTTCCCTGGTTATTACCATTACCTTATAATGGCACTAATGACAACACATCTAGTTTCTTAATAGACTCTGGGAAGCTTTTCCTTGTTAATTTAATATGCATTCTGAGGCTCGGCATGTTCATTTTAAACACCACCTTTTCAACCACAGACAGGAGTTGGTCACTCAACACAATAAATTAAACAATTGTCAAATTTTATTCTTCTTTGTGATGTCTGCATGAACGATTTAATCTTATTTATTTACATTATGCTTCTGATGATGTCCGTCGGTTGTTTCTATCAGGTTGTAAATTAAAATTTTGGCATAACTATAAATATCAATAACAATTGAGTCACTGTGTCCCTAAATAAAATGACGTGAAAATTACTGTGGCTGTCACTATCTAGGAATTTCAACCGCTTATTTAATTTTGCGGATGAATATGATTAAACCCTGTCTGGTCTTACTACTGATGTTTTGTTGTTACACTGAGCCAGTAGAATGTTATTAATATTAATGTCACAATTACGCTTTACATTAATGCGTTTATTTAGTGAAAAATAATGCACAACGATAATTCTAAATCCAGAGAGTGTGAACAGAAAATAAATGTCTCATGAGCTTATTGAATTTTAAGTCTTTGTATTTTGTAAGTTACTCAGTTTAAGATCATCGGCCTGATACCTAAAAGTTAATTGTGAAATCCATGTTGGATCATTAGTCGCATTTCAAATTGGAGAGCAACACTGTGGAATTAAATGAAAATGATATTGCTAGTGATTTATGATATATTACAGTCAAGATATTACAAAAAGGTTTGATTATGATATTTTAACATCTGACTCAGCTGCAGACAGTGTTACCTTATGTGCACTTTTTTATTTTGTTATTTTATTATGTGTAGTGCATATGTTACTGTAATAATTGATGTAAAATAAAAAAACATGATAGACTAGAGAAGAATGACCTTTAATGTCAGTTGCCAGACTATAGAAACAATTACACTGAGTGATAGAATCTGTCCTTGTCTCATGTTGATATGACACATAATTCATTGTCTTCACATCTGCAGGATCACCTTTATTTTGTAATATAAGTGTTTAAGGGCTTGAGATTTGACAGCGTTATTAAAATTGAAATGAGTGTGTGTTAATATGAGTGATGTGCTGTACCTGTAGCATCATCTCTGAATATGGTGAATTAACATACGTTGGGTTACACAACACGGTGTAGAGGGCAGCGGCCGTGTGATGGACGAGAGGATTTCAGCACATTATGATATAGAAGTCTTCTCATTTAGATGACAGTGTCGGATTGATTTAAAAAATGTATATTATTAAATGATTCAAATTAAAATCTATGCATTCGTAGACTTTTGACATTAGTGACATGTTATTTGTGGTAGTTTTCATTCGAGTTTAATTTACAAGACTGGAAGTTGAAATGGTTTTATCAAACTAGTATTAACAAGGTCAAGAATTACTCTACGCAGTGAATTTATCTATTTATTTATTGAAACAATCTGATTCCCATTTCCAATTCAGTTGTTTTTAATTGAAAATTGATATACATAAATATCACCTTTCACTAAAATGTATCTCAAATTATTAAGAAATTGTAAAAAGTTCAATATTTTTTGTCAGAAACTAAACTCATTATAAGAAATAAAGGCTTCAAATATTTCACTTCATCTGACAAAACAAGTATTTTCCAGCAGAAATTAGATATTTCAATATAAAATCAGTACCTGACCGCATGGGTCACTGTGTTCATATGAACAGATTACATCCTTGCTGGCTTTCATTGCCTTGGTTTATTTTCTTACTCAGTTGTTCTCTGTAATTATTCGTTTCCCTATTTTATTATATATTATTTATATTATTGTCATAACATGACAACAATGGTTTGGACAAAAATACAAATATTAAAGGCTGATCTTATTAGTCAGAATTCACAATATATTCTGAAAAGAAATTGCAAAGAAATAAAAATCAGAAAAATAAAGATTTAAATGAGTTTAAATTATTCATTCAAAGTCAGCAGCACCTTCTGTGTGTCGTTTCCTGAAGATTATTTTTGGAGAAGCTGCTGAAAAATCATCAGATCTCTAATAAGAAGCTCTGTGCTGCATCACAGCAATGTGTAAAAAGAGAGTTGTGACCACCGTTGCAAATCTGTGATTTCCTTGTAAGTAAACTCACAACTAATCAGCAATTACACATCCTTTATTTTTGTCTTTAAACTTCATTGAAATGCTTCTATCATACTTTTTAGAGCAATCATTCAGCTGGAGCAATTTACCTTCACTCTGAAACCGATCCATGGCCACTGGCAGATGTTTTTACTCAGTTTGATTGATACTAACACGTGTATCCGCCCTTCAGCCTCTACTGCATTAACCAGTACCAACAAGGTGCTATGCATGGACTTTAATGTCTGTAGGAGGAAGCCTCAGGCTCATGGAGAGCATAAAGCTGTTGTTTTGTTATTTTCAGTGGCTTGTGTTGTTATTGTGCAATGAAAATCCCAGTGTATGCAGGGAAAATAACGTGCATGAGGGGATGTTCGGCGTGTGCACGTGTGTGTTTGCCCGCTTGTGCCAACTCCTGTGAGCCAAATCAGAATGTTACATTATTGGAGCTTTGTCAACAAAATCTTTGGTAGCAGCCCAGTGAACGGAACAAAATGTAACACATGCCGTTTGGTGGACGAGTTTATTCGGAGAATCTTTGCAAGTTTGTGCATGAATAGATCAGAGGCATTTTGAGATGTTCTCTGTCAGCTTTTCTTGTCTTTTCCTGAGGCTTTAGGAGACGTCGTCTCGTCTGTGGCAGGACAAGCACGCACATTGTTTCTGAAGCAAATGTAGAAATACTACTGCAAAAATAAAAATACACATTTACACATTCTAAATCCTAATTAAAAAAAGAACACAAGTATATTGTTATTAGATTGTTACTACTAATGTGTAATTAGATGGTTTAACAACCTAATATGCAGCATTGTGTTGGTGAGTAAAAGTATAAGTTTGCCTTAAAATCTACAGTAACGTTACAGTAGAATCACAGTAGTCAACGAGTTACTGTATTATAATACACTTAATCACCCAATACTGTAAATACAACTGAAATCACAGCATTTACTTGGTTTATTTTATTACAGTAAAGGCATACTGCAAACAGATGTACAGTACTTCTACTGTAAAAAATAATTACAGTAACTAACAGTTAGTTATAATCAAACTATAGTTAGTTACCATAAATGTTTAGGTAGCTAACTGTATTATATTGGACACTAAATGTGGAGGTGGTTGCTTTGCTTAGTTTAGCATAAAAACTGGCAGCAGGGCCAAACAGCCTGGCTCTGTCCAAAGGTAAAATAATCCTCCTACCAGAACCTCAAAAACCCACTAAATAAAATGATAAAATCATATATTGTTTGTATAATCAGTCAGAAAATGAAAGTAACAGGGCTTGTGGTTTTATGGAGAGTAATGTGCTGGGGTATTTCTTGGAAGGAGGCAGTGATTTTCTACATCTCTGCCTGTTGCCTGGCAAGTAGCAGCCTCATTGTTTATTGTGTAAATCAAAAAACTACATCATGAACCTTTTCCCCTGATTCCAGTGGTTTTGCCAGGATAAGCTATTCCCTGTCGTGGCTCCATGTTTAACTCACAGACATGAAAGTGGTACCAATCTTCTCAGCTGACTCTCGACAAGAAAGCGAATAAGCAAATTTCCCGGCGTGTCAAAACTGTTCCTCTTAAGTCGAGCTGTTCCCGCTGTGCCACACGCTGAAAAAAAAAGTGTTTTTAAATGGTAATCTTACCCAGTGCTGCTGCTCTGTTTCTGCCTCATTGACCTTCACTAATCTGTCACATTTATTCCTTTTTCTTCCCGCTCCCTTCTCTTCCTCTTTCTTTCTTTTCCTCTTCATCTCTCCTGTTGTCTGTCTGTTAGAGTAAAGATGCCGGCATCAGGACTCTGGTCATGTTGGATGAGCAGGGAGGTAAGTTGTTAGGGAGAGAACGCAGAGGAACGCCAGCTCTCTCAACATCTGCCTTTACTTTTTTTTTTTAAATCTGCTCAACGCCTGATTCTCTCTTGCCGCTTTTTCACGCTGTACTAACGGGAGAGTCGTCATCAGCACAACATCCAGTATAACTGTGTAGCGCCCCACTGCAATTTACTACACAGAGGAAAATGAAATGATCTTAATGGTTTCTGAATTATTAAGTTTGTTTCTGGAACGTCGCATCAGCTGCAGTAGGAGCTAATGTGGCTAACATGGTTATACTGGATGTGACTGATGAGCTACTGAGCCTCCCAGTACTACGCTTTTATGCTTATTTGCTATTTAATCTTTATGCTGTTAAAAAACTGAGCTACTCTATTTATAGAAGGATATATAGGTAAAATTAATATACACTACTTTTACATTACTGATCATTTGGTCTACAGATTTGTTTTTTTGATTGTTTTTTTGGACTGGAGCTAATCTAGGCTTTCCAGACAAATGATAAATCATAAAGAGAACAATTCAAGAAATGTCTCATTCCGATGGACGCAGTGTTCATTGTCTTAGCTGTTTTCCATAAATCTCACCAAAGCAAAAATCTCTACAATAAAAAGCCCTGATTTAACACATCAGCTTCAGTCAATCAAAATTAATCAGGTTCAAATAAATCCACAAGTCACTGTACAAAAGACAAAATGAAATTCCTACTTAATACTTAGAAGTAACAATAGTGTCATCTTAAAAATACTCAATTACAAGTAAAAATCCAGAATTTAAAATGTTATTTAATTAAAAGTACATAAGTATTATCAGTAAAATGTACGTATTAAAGGTAAAAGTATCATAACAAACACATGAGAACATGTTAATGTTGTATCGGAGCCAATTTTAAATACTTTGGGTGGATTAACAATAAAATATGTTTGATTATATATGCGTATCACATTTCATACTGCACTTTCACACAAAGTGCATAACATGTTTAAAAAAAGAAGAAGAAAAAAATCCCAACAATTCAAACAGTGAGAATTAAAATATATTATATGTCAAATCTTTATATGGAAAGTAACTAAAGCTTCAGATAAATGTAGTAGAGTACTCTAAGTATAATATTTCCCTCTCAAATGCAAAGCAGTGGAAGTGTAAAGTAACATCAGATGGAAATACTCAAGTATGTCAAATCTATACTGAAGTACAGTGCTTAGGAAAATGTACTTTTCTAGTTTTCTAGTTACTTTCCACCACAGGTAGGATGTTTGTGGAGCTTGACCTACTCAAACCAACAAAAAAAGTCTAAATATCTCAGCCTCTTGTTGCATTCTGTTTTAAAATCTGTCTCTCACGAGTCCTAGAACCTCAGTGTCCCTTAATAGAAATGCAATACTAAACCGCAGGAGTGCGCTCATGAGAATAAAAACCGTTTCAGCAAAATAAAGTAACTGGATTAGGTCGAATCAGCGATTCATAAATCCATCACTTCTGTTACAACCCAAACGCTTCAAAAGCCAAATTGACATGGAACATTTCAATAAGTTCTCAGTAATAAAGTAAGTAATAACTAATAATTATAAGGTGCAACTTTACTTCCTAATAAAATAGATATAATTATGTGTTACAGGATTCACAGTGTTCATGCAGTTTAAAGTAAGAGGGAAATAGACGATTATACAACCTCACTGATGTTTTGGGGCAATTTTGTCTCATGTTATTGCTCTATTGGTTTGTAATTTGATGTTTATTGTGTTATCTTCTTTTAAAAAGGATGTTTAAGGATATTTAAAATCTTCCCAGGTTAAATTAAACAGAATTTACAAGTGTTAGGTCAGATATTGTATCAACCACATTCCATATTACTTATTTTTTACGCTTCAGTCTAAATAGGTTAAGAGCTATTTCAGTCACTCAGATGAGTCTACAGCAATGACAGTTTCACAGCCAGAACACACTGGTAAAGTGTTTGTTTTGTGTTTTTTGGGACTTAGCGATACTCATCCAGACTGTCCCATGGGAATTTAGAAACTCAATTCAATTGTGAGATTTTTCCAAAGACTGCTTTAGAGATTATTATTTTTATAACAGGGAACTGAAAGGTGCTCAAGGCGTGTGGGGTGTGGGGCTCTATTGAAACGCTGCTCCACCACCTTAGAATTAAAAATCTCAATGACTATTGAACAAAAAGCTATGATATGTTGTACAGACAATCTACGGCTCCTAGAGGAATAGTCCTTATTGTTTGTGTGAACCTCTGCATGGAACCTCTGCATTTTCACCTATGAAAAGATTTCAGCATCAACAAATTAACCGACAGGAAGTTGAGAGAAAAACTAACATTTAAAGACTGGACACATTTGAAGCAGCTGGTGTTTTGAGGGTATACATGTAGATTCAAGGCATATTTACTGTGTGTAGAGGAGTCAGCGTACATGTGGAGGATGTATGTGTGTGTGTGTGTATTCCATGCGTGAAAGAGCAGCCTAATTGGCCTGTCAAAGGAACAGATAGCTCCCCCTCCCCTTCCCGTCTCCCTCTCTTTCTTCCCTCCTGAGTAACGCAGTACACAGTGCACTACTGTTATAGGACGGCAATCAATTCACAGATTTAAATTACCTCTGCCCCTCGGCTAATGTCCTCCATACCTGATCCTCCATCTGTCTTCCTCTCCTTCTCTCCTTTTCATATTCCTTATCTTTATTCCTCCCAGTGCCTGCTCTTATTTCTCTCCCATTTCACTCCTGCTCCAGCTACTTAACCTATTCTCTCATCTCTCTCTTTCTCCATCCCTCCTTCCTACTGAAGTCCACAAGCCCGACACCACCGAAGACTCGTATTCACCACATCAGTTAACATCAATAATCCCCCCCCCCCCCAAAAAAAGCCAAAAAAATAGAGCCTTTTTTAATGACAACTTTGACAAAGGTTTCTCTCACATGACGTCATCACCTTCTCCCGAGAACATGACAAACCCTCCCAGAAAGAGGTCATTTTATTTAGAATGTCATTAATAATATATCACATAATAATATCACTAATAATCATTTAAGTCCCTATAATAATCCCTCCAAACAGAATTTGTACATGGAATAAATAGTTTTTTTTGTTTATGGCAGATTTGTGCAAACAACAACTGTAATAGGAATTAAAATTCTATTTTCTGCAAAGAAAAGAGTATAAAATGGGAGAAATAGATACATGACTCAATCGATATAAATATATGCATAAAATCTGGGCTTAAATGGGTTAATACAGTCTTGAGGAACTGGAGCACACAGCTCATACATAGGAGGAGATTTGTCATTTCTTGCAGTATTACCTTGAGTGAAGGTCTAACAGTTGCTCCCTGCTTGTCTGGTACATGCATGTTGACCTGAATTACACCTCAGTCAGAGCTGATGGATGGTGTGTCCAGCATCTGTAGCTCATGTAGACTGAAGAGGTACAGAGAGCCTAGTAGAGGCTTTGTCCATGATAAAAAGGACAGTTTTGTTATACTGTAATTGTATTAAATACATGAAGAATGACACTTTATCTGGTCTGGTTCACTAGAGTGGCGTATTAAGGCTAAATGATATACACAGTAAACTAAATACTCTGCATGTTGCACTGGTAAAGTCACACTTACACTATTAATATCTGTGTCTGGTTGAAACAAATAGGATTGATTTTATCACCTGATCTTAATAATTCAATCAAACTTTATTTATAAAGCTCCTTTCACACATAAAATGCAGGACAAAGTGCTTTCCAGATTCAGAAACCAAGAAGATAGAACACCACACGGTAACAGACGTGGATACTGGTACGCATAAACTCGTTCACACACACACACACACAGAAGAAAACACACGTATACCCACATAATAACCTCTTTCACACAAGTACGCACCCAGAACGTCAGGAAAAACAATGAAATAGCGGCATGGAAAAGGCAGTCATTATAGTATGATGGAGATATTCATGGAAACACAGGTGCACATAATAAAATGAATGATGGCTGAATTCCACTTAGCTTCAGGGTCCTTGTATTGTACATCCTGTCACACTAGCTCTGGCTCACTGGGACGCCTCAACGCAACAGAGGCATTGTTAATGTTATAAGTAGCACCTGTGCTTTTCCTGCTATGACAGGGCCAAATGCCTGCTGTGGAAAATGCCCGTTACTTCTTGATTTGAATCATTTTAATTTCTAATTAGTTGAACCCCTCTGTGACTAAGAGAGGGGAGGCCCTCAGTCTATAATCCACCAACAGAGGGATGAGGCAGGTTAAGTCTGGCCTGGCTGCCTGAACCGAAGGAGATAAACTATACCTCTCTCTCTCTCTCTCTCTCTCTCTCTCTCTCTCTCTCTCTCTCTCTCTCTCTCACTCACTCTTCCTGCACTCAATCCCTCTCTTTGCCTGGGATTAATACTGGAGAGCATTTAGCTGTCTTGTGTAGCACTTTGCTGGTAAACACTGAGGTGTAGCTCTTACACATGGCCTTTCTGCCTCCCATTAAGCTAAGAAATGAACCGTAATAATAAGAAAAAGTACTTTATTCTGAGCCTTCTCTTCTTATTGTATTCCATCTTTGTGAAAGATTTTCTTAAATTGTTTTTAAGACAGTCCAGTGATTAAAATCTCAACAAGTGAAAATATCATGTTTTTAGCGCAACTAGTCCAATATTGATTAGAATTATCTTATTGCACTGGCTGATGATTTTGCTTATTTTATTTCTAAATTTTATTCACTTTGATCTTTTTTTCCTCTGCCAGTGGAATAAGATATTTCAAGATAATCCTACACAATATTGGGCTAATTGTGCCAAAAACCCAGTATATTTTCAATGGTTATACGTCTTTTTTACACTGCAAAAACTAAACTCTTAACAGGTTTGCTGCCTGCTTGTTTCAGTTTTTTTTTCTTGATTTTAGTCAATTAGTCAATCAGCACTTCTACTCGATATTGGACTAATTGTACTAAAAACAAGCAAAAACCTGTTAAGATTGTAGTTTTTGCAGTGTATGCGACTTGAAATCTTGAGCATGTCCTTGAGCAACAGCTCTCACTTATAAAACAGTAGCACAAGCTTCTACAAAATATGAAACTGTGTTTTGCCATGTGCCTGTGTCATATTACGATGAGTTTTTCCTGGAGGACAAAATGCCCCTTTCCACTGATGGAAATGACTGCTCCCCTGCCCTAGAACCATTAACCAGCCAGACAGAGAGATAGAGAGGAGGGGAACCGACCTTGAATCAGCTTTTTATAGCTCTGTGCCCTATTGACCATCTGAGTAAGGAGGTATTCATGACTCCATGTGTCAGAATGATGCTTTTCATCACATTAATTACATGTTGTTTTTTTTTTCCATTGATTTGTTGCTCATTCAGTCATTTGCGATTGCATTATGTGACATTGTGTGTTTCTGTCCATCCGTCACGCCTCCTCTAAATTCGCTCTTTCTCCTTCTTTTGATTTCTGCTCCACTTCAATCTGTGGTGTTGTCCCTCTGTAATTTATATCATCAACGGAGTCTCACATTTCTTCTTTTATCCTCTCTGTCGCCTGTTCTCGTGCAGTTGTGTTCAGACAAAGCGGCAGAATAAACATTCTCATGTACAGACGCAGTTCTGGCCGATGTGTACTGCTACCGATCAGATGAAATTTCAGAAAAGTAATATCTTTTCTTTAGATGGAGGTAGGGGAAAAAAAAGATGATGCAACTTTGCAGAATGCAAGAAATGCGAGGACGAATTGTCACTTGCAAAATCTGTATGTGATCCACTGTGAAGAGAAATAGCGGGTACTCTCAATGCTTGTCGCCTGCTTTGCCTTCCGCACCTAGCCAACACATTTTCTTGCACTGTAGCGTAGAGCGCCAACCCTCCATGAGACAAGCAAGTCACGTTTATTTCAACTGCTCTCATGCCTTTGTCCCTTACCAGAGCAACTCGATCGTACCGAGGAGGGCATGAACAAGGTCAACGCAGACATGAAGGAGGCCGAGAAAGATTTAAAAGATTTAGGACAATGCTGTGGTCTGATTTGCCCATGTATTCAAAAGTAGGTACCGGCCAGGAGCGCCACGCTCTTGCCTGTCCAGTGCTGGTAGTGGTGGTGGTGGTGATGTCTGATGTCTCTCTTGTCACAGTCAATGTCTTTCTTTTTTTTGTCTCTTCTCCTTTGTTTCCTCTCTCTCTACTCCCCTCCTTTCCCTCCATCCGCTACCCCCCCCCCTCTTCTCTTCTTCACGTGCTTTCGTTCTTTTGCTGGGAAAAATGACAATGTGTTGATAATCAGAGCAACTGGAGCGCATCGAGGAGGGGATGGACCAAATCAATAAGGACATGAAGGATGCAGAAAAGAATTTGAACAATCTAGGACAGTTCTGTGGTCTATGTTCATGTCCCTGTAACAAGTAGGTGCTGCCTGTGTTGCCCGACTGCATGTGTTTCAGTGCCTGCCTACCTGCCTCTCTGTCCGTCTGCCTGCTTCTGGTGTCTAGAGCATGGTGAGCTGTGGTGTGAGCAGCCAGGCCCATAGCCACAACTATGCATCCTCTGTACAGGCACCCGCACAGCATGCGTGCGTCCATGCGTTAGTCTGGTATTGAGTGTGGATGCTTGTGTGCACGCGGAAGGGAAAAAACGCACACAAATCTGCACTTATCTTCCCCTCCGGCCGCAATGGCTGTTTTTTTTTCCCCCCTCAAAAGCCCTTCATTCCACATCGGATGAGAGATTCTCTTCCAGCAGGTAGCAGCATCAGCAGGGATCTGGGCCATGGAAACCACCCCCACCCCACCTTACCCCCACCCAAAACCACCACCCAAGCACCCTCCTAACACCTGACAGCATGAAGCATTATGCTGTCTACAAAGTCCAGCTAAATGATAAACATACTAGTTGCCGTCTCTTCTAAATTATTATTTATATTATATTATTGATGTTGGTTGGTTTTACTTGTTTGAACTGATCCTGTGTGTATGCCGATGAGACTGGTCACTCGCACGAATCTCTAAAGTGTAATTATGTATTTACTCTTAAGGATTACTCTTAAGGTGTTCTATTCTGTATAAAATTATTCACAGAGTAGACACACTCCAACACTTCCAGCTGTTCTTTATGTAGTTACAGATGGGATGTGATAAAGAAACTGGAGCAGCAGTGAAATTATTTACACCCTAAAATTGAATTTTAACATTGTCTTACTTGACTCAGACTCCAATATGTAAATATAAGATGCCTCTGGTGACCCCCACCCCCTTCCTCTTCCCTCAGGACTCTCCTATATAATGAAATCTATCATGCAAGAGTTAGGCAAACTTGTTTCTTAAGAACAAGTTCAAGCTCTTAAAGTCCACGTTATTTGGTATGAAGATCGCATCCTAATGCAGTTTTCTTTGCCAAACTCCTGTGTGATCTGTTGTCCAGTCCTCCACAGCCAAACTATGGCCTCTGGGTCATGTCTGAGCATAAAATTCTCCGGGGCCAATAAACGTACTGTAAACATTTGTCTATCTCAGAGCTATAGAAAAACAAGTGGCTGACCAACCTATAAATAAATAAGTGTATTGTTTGTTTGTTTTTTGCATATTTTTTATGCATACTGTATACTTCTATATTACATCGTTAGTGTTGGGTTTGTAGCTTTTTCAGTTATGGGGATGAATGAAGTGATGCCTTAAAGGGGCCCTATTTCACTATTTTCTCAGTTTAATATTTAAATGTGGTTAGACCTGGAGTAGCATTACAGTCTGTCTTGTCATACACTCCACTCCCTACTAAAACCCACACTGCTGTGATTGGCCTAACGATGCCGGTGATGTCCAGCCAATCAGGGGTCGGAGTCAGTCTGACAAACAGAAAGTGAAGTACAAACACTGTAGAAGTAGGGCTGCTTGGATCCAGGGTAATTGTTAACTTCCACTCCTTTTGTGACATCACAACAGGAGACATTTCTAAATGGCTTGTGTTCAGCAACACTACAGAGTAGGTCAGATCACAACAGAATGAGCAGGTGGTTTTATTTCACAGTTTGTGTGTTAGCAGCAACAACAGAGGCCTAAATATTTACACAAGCACAGAAAAGGGTTTTCTTCATTATAGAGCCCCTTTAATACAAACAAGCCTGTAAATGGTCATTTCACAAGCTAGGCAGATCCCCTCTGGAGTTAAAATATTGTTAGAATTTTGACAAAACCTTATTATTTTTGCCCCAATTTGTAAGTAATCTGCTTTACTTGCACATTTTTTTAAAATGACTTCCTAATTTTGGAAGTATAAAGCATAAAGTTATCTCAGGAGATCCATTTTGGTCCAGCTTCCAGTTTTTGGTCCGGCTCTTGTCTATTCTATAGCTCTTTGGTCCTCCCTGTCATGAGCTACTCGTCACGTAATCCTGCGGTTATGTGTTTCATCGGATCTAGACTTTTTTACGGCAGCCCCGGGTCAAATAGCATGAGAGAAATGATTCTTACTTGTTGTTATAAACTGTCTGGAGTGGCGGATGGGTGTGCCTCACCACCTCAAGGACAACAGCGTTGCATTAGAGTGGGAGATCATTCACTGAGCGGTGAACAAAATCAACTTCACGACACAAACTCTGTTCCTTCTGTTGTCCTCGGTGGTGGCTTCCACTCATTAGGTGCTCCAAGCATAGTGAAACAAACGCTAAGAATTACATTTGTCTATTTGACTGCATACCGTGTATCATCCTACAGATCTATCCATCCAGATGAAATGAAGGGCTGATCACAGCTACTGTATAACACTTTGCTTTTTTTTATTTTGGTTTGTTTTGGCTGATTTTTCATAATGCATCTAACTCTTTTGGCTTTCTTTTCATAGCATGCTGATATGATGTGCTCCGATCCTGTTCCTCTTTGCATGTTTTCCCTCCCCGTGTCAAACGTGTTTGTTTCTGCCTTGCATGACCTCGCTCTGCAAGTTTATACTGTACGATATTTACAGTATGTGCGTCTGTCTGTGTGTATTGTTGGTGTCACCTCTGTCTTGAGTCTGTCATGATGTTCTGTGTTTGTGCTCTTCTATATGTGCTTGTGGGAGAGGGTTTTTTTTTCCCTGAGTCTTAAAAGGACCTTAATTACTTTCTAACACAAGCCACATGTGAGCTCATAGTGCTCCCATTTAATTGATCTGCTCGTCAGATTAATTATTCACTAACAGACTGCAAATGCATGCATGCAACATAAGCTTATGTTCCTGGCATGTTGCTTTTAGCAAGCGATTTGGCTTGATGTCATATCATGCAATGTATTCTAAACATATATTCATATATATATGTTTTAATAGTGAATAGAAAACATTTATACATAGATGCCCCATATATACATCCACACTGCAGTGAAAACACACACTTTTTCACACATATACTCACATGCGCACTCAAAATACATCAACACACACTGTTACACATATTCACACACACAAACAGTAGTATACGCGACAGCAGTTACAGCTGAAATAACCAGTGTGTGTGTATGTGGTAGGATTAAGGGCGGGGGCCAGGCCTGGGGAGGCAACCAGGATGGAGTGGTGAACAGCCAGCCAGGGGCTCGAGTGGTGGATGAACGTGAACAGATGGCCATCAGTGGGGGCTTTATCCGCAGGTAAGTGTATTTGTGTGTGTGGTTATGTATAGTCATTGGTCTCCTCTTGCTCACTTGTGTACGGTTGTGTGTTGATGTGTTTTTTTTTTTTAAACCAGCATCTCTACATGTATTCCAGCCATTCTATTCCAGGGTCTGTCAAATTCCAACACATGAACACCTCATTGTGCTTAAAGAGGAGCCAGGAGTGGAATAAATTCACCCAAGAACAATGTGAAAGCTGTGATTAAAAATAAGGGTTATCGCACCAAATATTGATTTCTGAACTCTTCTGAAGTGTGAACATTCACATTATGTTGTTTTCAAATGAATTTCTTCTTGTTTTTTTGCGTTGTTTGAGAAAACATTGTATCTTTTTGTTATTTTGACCATTTGTCATTTACTATAAGTAGTAAGATCAGAAAAACGGATCATTTTGCAGTGGTCTCTTATGTTTTTCCAGAGCTGATGCTGTTTACATACATTGTGTTGTTGCATCGGACATAGGATATTATTTTTTTTTCCTTAACCGTTCTAATATTTAAGTTCCAAGCAGTAGTTCTATTGTAATTCATTTTATTGATGTTTAGGAGTTCTACGACTGTGCTTCTAAACTGTCGGACTTCTCCCTCCTGTGTGTTCCAGGGTAACAAACGATGCCCGGGAGAACGAGATGGACGAGAACCTGGAGCAGGTGGGCGGGATCATCGGTAACCTGCGTCACATGGCCCTGGACATGGGCCAGGAGATCGACACCCAGAACCGCCAGATCGATAGGATCATGGATAAGGTAGTGTACAAAGAGCAACATATGACTGCCATAGGGAATATAAAACATGTATCTGTCAGATTCTGTTTCAGGTGTTCAAATTGTTCGGCATCTCTTAGTTGTTGTTTTAGCAAAGTCAAGTAAAATCCAAGGTGGACAAGCCTGGGTAAAGAGATTTTACATTCAGAAGTGTGATGCTCTAAAATGCTGAAATATGGGAGTACAGAACAATGAAAAACCACATGGAATGTATGAAATTAGGATATTTAATGCTGCAAAAAGAACCAGATTACACACAGAGATCATCCTAGCATGTGAAATAACAACAGGGCTTTTCAGAATGAGAGTGTGATAGATTCTTTTAAACCATAAAAGCAGCTGTTATTATAAAGAGACCGTAAATGAAATATTAAACCAGGAAAATAGCAAAACAAGCCCCCTTTAATGCTAGACTAGAGCAGAGAGAATGTGGTTTTCTTGGAACATGTATTTACATAAGACAATGTGGCACTATAGTGTCAGAATTGAGGATAAGATAAATAAATTAATGGCAACAAATCTAGCTGGAATGAGAGCTAATATATATAGAGTTAAGCTGATATTTAGGATGGATTATTTCTTAACCTTAGGCTATGTAACAACAGATGCAGTCATGCTGGTTTTGAGCTGATTTATCACACTAATGGAGAATCTGACTCATATGCCAATGAACACAGTCTGGGTGTTAAGCATCCTAATTGCATATTTTGTTCCGTATACAGTACACTATTCCTTTTTCATCGCATTCCTCTGCGACTTACCTGAACTGGGTGATAGCTGTTTTTTTTTTCTTTTCTAGGCTGATTCCAACAAGACCAGGATCGACGAGGCCAACCAGCGTGCTACGAAGATGTTGGGCAGTGGCTAAACCGCAGCGAAAAGTGCTTTTATCCCCCTTTAACCCCGGTCATCCTAAAAAAAAAAAAAAAAAAATACACACGACACGACACAAACCGAACCCGGCCCACCCTCCCCAACACCAACCGCCAGCGTCCTCTTCCTTTGCTGCAAAACTCATGCTTTTATTGTGATACTTGTAGCGATTTGCACATACGCACATATCATGCCATCCTCTGACCTCCCCTCCCCCATTTCAGCCCATCGCTTCCCACTGCCCCCTTCCACCCTTTGTCGTCGGTGTTGTTCTGTGTTGTCGGGCTTTCGATTTCGTAAAGAAATTGTAGTTCTGTCCACTCGAAATCTCTCCACTCTGTACATAATGCTTCTATAACGGCTTCGTTCATTTAGATCACTTGTCCTGTTTCCTACTTCATCGCTCTTTTTTTTTTTTTTAAGTCTGCGTGTGTTATATAAAATGTACCTTGTTAAAAAATGTCCGCCCCCCCAACCATGTCAGTATTCTGGTGTTGTCCATGCAACATACACAGTGTATCCATCATTTAAGATGTTGTGATGCTACATAATGAGGCCACAGTGACTATAATGAACATACAGCCCATCCAGCTTGTAACCAAGGCTATTGTTTAACGTTATTTGATGTAGAGCCACTCTGATCTTAATAACACAACATAGTAGACCACGAACGCTCTTGTTAGGTATTTGTTTAAGCTATTGGGGTGAAAACATAGCTTTTTGGTCATGACTGTTAGTGCACCAGTATTCCACTAGCTCTATTAATAGAGTGGTGTCGACGAGATTTGATGCCATAGATTGTATATAAACCCTTTTTTTCCTCAGGGAGCTAAATCTGACCATAAAAAAAATCAAAACCGACGTGTTTTAATTCATAATATCCGACACTTCATATTTATATCATAAGGCTCAGTTTACAGTATACGGGGAAATCACTTGTATGTGGTCTGAACAGTGTTGTGGAAAATATTTAACATGGCAGCCGCATGCTACAGATGTAGGCCATGCAGAGGAGAGGCCCATATTTAATCCCCCTCTCCAATAGTGCCACTCTTTTTTTTTTTTTGTTCTATGTCTCCTCACCTTTCTGGACTGTGACCATCACTGTAAAATAATACCTTGGAAAATGCCAATAAAACTATCATAACTGTAGAACCAAACTGAGATTCCTTCCTATTTTCCTGCGTTGATATTATGAGAGAAACGTCGGTGCGACTACATGCTGTCGATTAACGTGGCGGCAACTCACCTGAACAGATGTGTGTTTCTTCAGAAACTGTAACAGCTGCTTGTTATTGATTCAGTTGGTTTCATTTACCAAAATTAACACTGAGTATTAGCAAAAAGCCTAAATATTAATGCAGGGATCAGACCCACAGTTTGATGCAACAACTACAGTTGTGATCTTAGTGACTGGGAAATAACTGACTGATTAAGTGAAGAAGAAAATAAATATTTAGAAATGAGTACGCATCCAGGACATAAAACACTAGTTTTTTTTAAACGACTGTATGTGAACAATAAAATCTCAATAAATCTTCATGTTTTACGATGTACAATATCACATCCTGCACTCAAAAATCACCCTAATCCACTCAGATCTTATATTACATTGAATTTTCTACATTGTACAGAGGTGATTTATTTCTAATAACCCGCCCCTTTGTAAATGTACCATGTTTTATCTGGTTAATTTAATAGATTTGAATGTGTTACTGAATCATACTTGTTTTTTGATTAATTCTAAAATATACTGCCCTAGCTTAAAACAAGCTAATTTAATTAAAAGTAATTAGAAAAAAAACTATGGGCAATTTAATTTCCATCTCTACGCATGTGCACACATGCTCCACATATAGTCAGATGATTTTGCGTTGCTTATATAAGAAAAACGAGATGTTACAATCAACTTTATTCAACCTACCAATAACGCAAAAGGCAAGATATGTGTAATATTATGTCATTTCATATTCATTATCACAATCTAACCACTGAACCTGGAAATATCCATCCCTCCATTTTCTAGACCCTTTCATTCCTCACTAGGGTCACAGGGGTCTGCTGGAGCCAATCCCAGCGTTCTTCAGGCGAGAAACCAGGAAATAAATGACTAAAATATCATCAACACACATTTAAAGCCTGGGAGCATAGAAGACAAGGGTGGAAACAACACAGACACACCCTGGGAGCGAAAGAGACGGACGGAGGAGGAAAGATGTGCAGCAGCACATTACACTAATGGAAATCTAGTGCGGTGCCCTGGGCTTAGGGCAGATTAGAGTTTACCACGTCACTAAGAACACTGACACACACACAAACTTGAATCAACAGGAGATACACACACGACAGGGTAATCCCCTGCACCTCGTTACATCCGTTACGTAGCGTAGTACATGAGAGACGCATGAAATGGATGGATGTTAATGGAAATCTAAGCTAAATAGAGATAAAATACCTGATAATTTGTTGTTGTTTTCTAGATAAAAATACAAAACAACTGATGAATTCATTTTTAAACCAACAGCTCCCCCTAGCTGCAGAAGTGAAATGCCTCCATTTATGTTTGTGTTTTTATTGTGTGTGTGTGTGTGTGTGTGTGTGTGTGTGTGTGTATATACATAATAAAAACACCTGAGAAACCCCACAACCATGACACAAGCCTAAAAAGCACTAATTTACAGTACTATGTGGTATTTTTCCTGCTTTAGTTTGGCTTCTTAAGCTTTACTAAACTCATTTTAAATACACAAACCTGGTAAAAGGATGTAAATTTGAATTGTTTAAATAGTATTAATAATTGTTTTAAATTTGGCTTTACGTTCCAATCTTTATTCCATCTGCACAGGAGGCCAAGTTAAACCAATTTAGGTCTACAAGCATAGTTTGACCACAGATTATGTGAAAGTGCCAGAGTGAATATCAAGCAATGGAAAACAGACCGTCCATAACATAATAATAAATTCTCTGGACATGTATTAAGACATATAAAATGGAGAAATTGTTGGGAAAATATTGTGTCTGATGTTTTTTTTTTACCCACAAAAAAGTGTAAAAAGTTGCCACATCCTTACAATAGTATGATGGCAGAGTTTAATGGCTATAGAATAAGAATTAGGGACTCTGATTTGTCCTTTTCGGCTAAATAGAATTGACTTGAATTAATTTGACATGTCTCATTATAAACTGAATGAATGAAACTCACGTGCAATTCCCACTGGAGGCTTTAATTATCTACATCACACTCCGAACTATTTGATGATTGTGTCTCGTGCTTTAAATTGGATTTTTAATGAGCTCTGAGGGACGTTTCGCTTTCAGCGGAAGGATATGAAAATTAGAAAAAACATCCTTCTGGTGTCAAACTCTATATATCATTCCGCACAGTGCAGCTCAAATATCCAACAGAAGGGGCATTTTTACTGAAATGGGACTTAAAAAGTGACTCCTTCGAAGAGACAGCAACGTTTGGGCTCAGTTTAGGGTGTGCTTTTCTTCAATATTGCATTTTTTTAAAGTAAAGTGTTGTTTTATCTCACCTGCGCTTCTAATTTCTCTCGGCGGACTGATTTCAGCTCCACGGCGCCACGTTCCGGTTTGATGTGGAGCAGGTGAACCCCGGAATTACACACATGAAGCAGGTTTATGGGAATAATGCGATGCACGCGCGTATGTCCAACACTTTTTTCCTTATTGAAAAATGCTCAATATTAAAAAAAAATGAAAGCCCTGTCATGACGGACAACAACGGTATGTATTTTTAATCATGTTCCACAAAAGCGAAAAGAACCTATTCAAGTATTAAGGGGGTTTTCTACGAGCCTCCAGAGTGCGGAGACTCTCACGTGACGCTACGTTTGGCCGTGATGTAAGAATTTACTCTACATATTTATGATTCTTGTGCTGCTGAGTCAACTCTACGATATGGAGCTAACTTTAAGTGTTATTTCCCATTCACACAATCCGTTAAACTCTAATGAAACGGACCAACCAGCTGTTCGGACGTAAACCATCGTGTTGGCGATGGGTCGTCGCGAACGAGTCGGTTCAAAGAGTCGGCTCTTTGAAGTGAACCGATAGGAGCCGGCTCCGCGAGACATTCCTTTGTGTTTTTTTGCACATTGTATTTTATTTCTTATATTGTGTTGTTTATTTATTGTTATTTTTATTCTATAACATTTTATCAAAGCACGTTTATTTGATTGCTGTGTTTAATTATTTTTTTCAGTACTTGTTCTGTTCCTTAATGTTCCCGTAAATAAAAACAAAATTAAAATGTCAATAGCTATATATATATATATATATATATATATATATATATATATATATATATATATATATATATATATATATATATATAGGGCAAAACATCCATTCAACTTCTAGTAGTTGCTGAAACAGTATAGAAACAACTACTAAAAGCCAAATACAGTCGTCTTTTCTTCCAGTGGCTAGGTGGCAACTTATTAGCAAGAGGCTAATAAACAGCGTATGCTGTTGTATTATATCCTGTGTTATTACATGCAAAATTAACATCACTCAGAGAGACCTGCATACCTTTATCTTTTCTCCTTTCTTCTCTTTCGGAATTGGTGAACCTGATGGTTTCTTTGACCTTTTTTCCATGATTACGGGAACTACCCTTTCACTTTTCCGTCAGAGCCTCAATCATTGACGTGATGTAAACACATTTA
The DNA here is from genome assembly GCA_030544235.1 of Lepturacanthus savala. NCBI lineage: Eukaryota > Metazoa > Chordata > Actinopteri > Scombriformes > Trichiuridae > Lepturacanthus > Lepturacanthus savala. The sequence continues at coordinate 8,544,201 of CM060462.1, read as the reverse complement.
CATAGGTGATGCAGGCACAGATTTTTTTTTACATTTTCACATAATCAATATATTACGTAGCTATAAATTCTCTATATTAATTTTATGAATGGGAAACAACTGTAGAGTTGTCTGAAATTAAAATAATGAGATACACAAGCTGTATATACCAACATATACTATATATATATATATATATATATATATATATATATATATATATATATATATATATATATATGTATATGTATATATGTATATGTGTGTGTGTGTGTGTGTGTGTATGTACAAAAGGTATAAATAGTAAAATGGAGAGCCTAGCTTCTTAGTGAGCTGAGCCAAAAGATCCGGCTCACTAAACGAAGCCGAAATTCCCACCACGACTTCGTGCGTCTCCGTCGGTCACGTGGTCAGCGTCACCCTCGTCGTGTGTCCGGTCAGAGTCTTTGTAGCACACGGGTCGGTGTAGCCTCCGCTGCGGTACTATGTTCCGTGCTGTGTTCCGACTGTCAGCCGCTGGAGGACGGAGTCTGGCCCGGTGGCGGCCCCGTTACTCAGGTACGACCGTCCGGTTCACGGCTGAAGGCGAAAGGACGTGACTTTCATTAATAAAAATGAGTAGAAACAGCCCGCTCGGTTAGCGACATAGCTTAGCTTCCGCTGTGTGTGTGTGTGTGTGTGTGTGTAAGTGAAAGCTAACTTAGGGTGACATTGAATAATTTTTTTGGCGTACGTCCCATTTTGAGCTGGAACTGATTATATTTTTAAACCCACAACTTTTTAATAGTATTTTCAATAAAACGGCGCGAAATTCATTTTATTATTTAAAAAAGCCTCGACCTTGTGATGACCCTGTTTGATTATTTCAAGAGTGTCAGTCAGCGCAGTTTATGCGCATCTGAATGTCTAATATGAACATCAAACATAGACTCTATTAAATAGTGTGTTTGTCTATAAATGTTGAGTAAATTGTTGACTATGAACAGGTTGTAAACTTTAGTTTGACCTCTTGTTGAACTTCCTTTGCTACCGTCAGTTCAACAACCCTTATCTCGCTTTATTTCTGCAGTTGACACGATTTAATATATAAAATGCGATGAAAATGATGTGTTTGTTTGTATGTGATGAATGAATGTGAATATATGCTATAGAAAAACAGTTGTTTTAATGTTAGTCGCACCCTGACAATTATTAATTATAATTAATAATCATCATATGAATATAAATCACGGTTTATAATCTCTGTGGGGTTTATTTTTATTTAATTGAATGTATGGTTGAAGTCACTGTGTTTAAAGAAACTGAAACCAACCTCATGAAGTCAGGTTTGTATACAAATCTTGATTTACAGACCAGCAACATCCCTGGTGGCTGTCAGTGAAAATGTTGTTCTGCTAGCTTTAATTGATTTGTTTAGTGGAGGCCATATCATGTGTAAACACAATAACACATTGTGTACATTATGATTTATGGGCTTTTTGAATACACTGGGTGCTTTGTTTTGACAGATAAGCTAAAAGAGGATAAGATAGTCCTTTATTCATCCTACAGTGGGGACATTTCCACAACTACAGCAGCAATGTAGACGGCAGGAATATAAAGCTTATGAGTATTAAATAACAAGAAGAAATAGACACTATAAACAAGGAATATAAGAAATAATAATATGAACAATTTGACGTGCAGTAAAGTGACCTTAGTGAACGTGAGTAGTCGACTGCTCATTGTAATCTGACAGCTGCAGGAAGGAAGATAGCGATAAAGTTCCTGATTCAAAGGTTAATTCTTGTGTGCAATGTGAGGAATTATTTTTATTGAAATTTGCCAATTTTAATGAATTTCATACAAGCCCTTGCACCATTGCTTGTGTTAAGAATTTTAATATATATATCTTTACTTCTTTTTCAGCTCCTTTGGCCTCCAGATGTTACTCCCATGGCAAAGTGGAGACAGATGAGGAGTTTGATGCCCGCTGGGTCACGTACTTCAGCAAGCCTGACATTGATGCCTGGGAACTGAGGAAAGGTGACTTTCTTTTATCAGTCAATAACACGTTCTGGTTTCTTTTTATTGTTTGCTGGGGTTATTATTGATAAAATTCAGTTTTTGTTTAAATTGCAAATCATTATAAGAACATTTAATAAAAAAATTGTACTGGCCAATATGTATTTTTTAACTACAAATTGAATGTATTATAAATCAGTTAAGTGGGAAAATAAACTAACCAGCAAATATTTTGATGACCAATTTTAATTTTCTCAAATTCTCTGGTGAATCCAAACTCAGGCGTCAATTAAATGTTGCTTTTTCTCTGTTTTAGTTGCAGTTGCTCATTATTGCGGTTTTAATTTTGTGAAATATTCCTTTTTTTCTATTAATTTTAACCCAAAGGCATGAACACCTTGATCGGGTATGACCTGGTACCCGAGGCCAAGATCCTGGATTCGGCCCTAAGGGCTTGCCGAAGACTGAATGACCTGGCTAGTGCCATCCGCATCCTCGAGGCCGTCAAAGTGAGTGGCTTCATCACCGATTTGTACAGAATCAAACTAAGTTTTTGTCTGAGCTTAGTTTCAGTCAGGCCTCAGAAAGTGTAACTACTTCCTTGCAATGTTCTTTTTTTTAATTATTGATAAAACACGTTCCTGAGCAACAACCACCTGTATTGTAAACACATCCTGGGCAGAAAACTCCAGCTGACCATGAATCAACAATATACACAAGGTAGTGGATAAACTGAAGTGTTAAATTAAAGTATAATTTCAATAGGTGCAGTGCATGTTAAATAAATAGGAACACGTGGTAAGAAATTACAAAGAATTAGATAAGTATAATATAAAAAAATCACAAATAACTTAATTTAAAAAAACAGGTAAACTAATAATTAAACATTTGTAACTTCTGGCATGCAGAGAGCATAAATGATAATCATCTAATTTACCACAGACAAGAGTTTGTGACTGGAAGCTGCAAAAAATGGTTTTCTTTAAAAAAATAAAGCAAAAATGAAGCTAGTTTGAAAACTATAGTACAACTGAACAATCCATTCATTGTGTTCTCCATTCTTTTCATAGTAAATATATTACACAATATTATATTTTGACAAAAAAATATTATAGTGACAACAGATATATCCTCACATCCTAAAGAGGCAAATCATTACTTTAGTGCCTGTTGCCAAGTTTGGTCCTTGGACAAAATGATCCTGATTTGTTGTTGACATGTTTTTTTTTTTGTTTTTCAGGACAAAGCAGGCCCCTACAAAGAGATCTACCCCTACCTGATTCAAGAGCTGACGCCCACGCTGACAGAACTCGGCATCTCAACGCCAGAAGAGCTCGGCATTGACAAGTTATAGACTGTTGAGGTGAGACTACGTCATGTCGTATTCTGGAAAGTGATGTGTGTGAAGTAAGGTTGTTTCAGACACAAGTGCTGCCTGTAATTCTGAATGTGTCCACTGGTCGACTCTATGAACAAGCTCTAGAAACACAATCGCTACCTTTACATGCAGAATTTAATCCAGCTATGCTCAAAATTCAGTTTTTGTGTCTAGTTGGACTTCTATCCTTGTCTCAGTTTATATGCAACTGATAAACTCTATTAATTAACTGATGCAGTGTCGCCTGTTGTTTCAACAGGTTAATACAGCCATAGATATTTATACACATGTATATCTGTTGACTTTTCTGTCATCTTGTAAAATTTAATAAGATTAATAGACTCTTAACTATCTGGTTTCCTTTTGTCTCTCTCTATTTAATCAATCAGACTTGCTGGTCGCACTGTTTGAAAATACATTGAATCAGCATTAATGTTTTTTATTTCTCTTCAATTGGCCGGTTCTGGCAGCTCCACATACTCATGCTTTATGTCCAGCTTCAGGCTAAATAAGGCATATACATCCCGGAGAAAATCATATTCCAATCGCATTATCTGTTGTGTTACTTTGACTATAAGAAGTTCACCTTAGTCCGATTTCAATCCATTAATGTGTATACATGCATTTAAAAAATTTGACCTTGTCTGTCAGATTAACACAATAGTGTTAGGCAGTACAATAGACATATATGTGCTTGTCTTTGTGTCTGTCAAAATATACATATAGATTCACCTGGCTACTGGATTATATTGCATATCACTGACTTGCAGCTGAAAAGATCTTTTGTTGCTCTTTCCTCAGGTCATTTCCTGTATAAAGAGATCTCCTGATTCTTTCCTGTCAAAAATGTCTTTATTGTTGATTGAATCCATACTGTTCTGTTATGTACAAAATGGTGGACCTAATAAAGAAAACCAATAATGGAATAATGTTTCTAAGATGTTTTTTTGTAACATTGAATATTTTTCAATCTATAAAAACACACAGAAGGTGATGTTGTGTTGTATCAGCGGAACACACAGTTCAATAACTATTATGCTAATGCAGATGGATTAAACACTGCATACAACGATCAATTCAGCACAAATGGGTTCTCAGACATATTTATTACTATTCCTAGTATCCTTATTTCACATCTTTTTAAAGGGAAAAAAACAAAACTGCTGCCTGACCTGAAACTGCAGAGGTAATAAACCAGGAGAAGATTTACCTTTTGACATCATAAAAACAACCTGTTTTGTGGTATGTTTCTCTATAAACACGTCAAGATTTCTTTTGTGAGCTCCTCTTACCATCAGAGGTCAACAGGAGGCTGAAAACTCTTCACCTGGATTGTGAATCATGCTTTTCTACATATGGGATAGCATGCAGGTGATATATTGTAAGCAACTGCCTCATTATCTAGTAATAATTGCAGTACACTCAGTATGTTTTTGAAATACAAGACCAATTCTGCAGTGTAAAACAGTGTCAAGAAACCTTGTTTTTAATTACTCGTTAATTGCAACCATTTATAATATATTAAGAATCTGTCATGTTTCCTCATCTATTCAGGTAAATTTCTCATTATGTTAAATTGAAAACTGATGAGTTGATGTGCGGTTGATCAAAAACTGAAGATATAAAAGAAGAATCCCTGACAATAAAATGATAATATTGCACTAAAAACAGAAATGTGAATCATCTGATTTCTCTAATAATACACACTATTAAGTGTCATCACAGAATTTTCGACAAAACGTCCGGGACTGGGGGTTTTATTGTGGAGTCTTGGCGGAAGTAGAATAGAATCCTGTCACCGCTAGCGCTAGCATAGCAAGCTAACAGAAGTGCCTACCTCCTCCCGGAGGAAAAACAACAACAAAGTCCCATTGCCGGCGGGGCACCTGTCAATCATCATGGCTGCGGTGCGCTGTAACGCTAATTGGTGACAACTGACGCCAAGATGATGAACGACATCATAGAAGAACCGGAGAGAGACTCGCTGCTGGAGGCGCAGCCGGAGCCGCGACAAGTTTTGACGGTAAACAGCGAGGCTAGCGCGGCTAACGCTAGCTTCTAGTTAAACACTAGCCTCTGAATGTGACAGTTGCTCAGACGAGACACGCGGACAAAAAACATATAGGCGAGGGAGACGCTTTCTGCGTTAAGACGTTATTTTAATGTTGGTATGCTAACTTTGACTGTAAATGACATGAGTAATAGGCCTAAAAACACGCATAATTGATTATCTTTTCGCCCTATAACATTAAGCCGAATGGACTTCTGGGTAATTTCTTCCCCTCCCGAGGAATTTGTTGATCTAAAAAAAAATGAATGAGACCAACAGCATTCTAGATGGATAGAGTTCTAAACATAAACTAATGTGATTCATTTTGGATACATTGAAGTTGCTTTACTGTTTTTTAAAGTCCCTTATTGTGAACTTTTTTTTTATAGTTGAGATGTCAGAACTTCATGGAAGACTAGTTTCAAAGCTCCATTTCTGAATATATAACTGATATATTCAGTTCACTATATAACTGAACGCAGTTCTCTGCGGATTCAGTGTTTTTGCAACAGAAGACACTATTTATATAGCACCTCAACCTTCCCTATAATAAAAAAAAGCATTTAAAATACCACTTAATACCTTTTAGGTGCCCCTAAAATCTTAATCGTCTTTATTTATCCTATGGGAATTGTTTACCTGGCTACTCTAAATGTATATAAGATGCAGGTTCTCTGTCTTCTCTGCAATCTCAGGGGCCCAGTAGCGGCACAAGGCCTAAGACCACTGATGGAAGCGTCAGGCCGGTGGAGAAAAGAGGACCTTACATCATGTCCAGAGCGCCAGCCATCCACCTCAAACTACGTAAGCGTTTCTTTGACTCACCACAACCACTGACATCAACAGGTTATTATGTCTGTCTGTAGCTCAGGGGCCCTTTATAATTGTTGTTTTTAGGGAATCAGCTGCTGGTTCTGCTGTTATATGCCACACAAAATGGGTACGGTAGAAAGCGTTGAATGTACAGCTAGCAGGACAGAAGCCTGAATACTCTGTACTTTGTAGTATATAAAAAGCAGTGTATAAAAAGACACATTTTCATTATATTATGCACTGACCTGTGTGTGCTAGGTAAAGGAGAATTTGCCTAATACAGTGGAAAATGCCAGGTTTTTGTTATGCAAAAAAAAACCTTTGACCTATAACTTGTACAATGCAGTTGAAAAATAAACTATAATCTTTCACAGAGGTGAAGTAAATATAAATAACTGAGATAACAAGGTTGCATAAGTGTGCACATCCTCTTATAAATGGGGATGTGGCTGTGTTCGGATTGAACCAATTACATTTAATCTCATGTTATATTGGAGTCAGCCACCATTTAAAGTGCCTCTGATTAACCCCAAATAAAGTTCAGCTGTTCTAATAGGCTTTTCCTGATATTTGTGTTGCCACATCTTTTAGTTCAGGTCCACAGAGCTTCCAAATCATCAGAGGGATCTCATTGTTCAATGATAGCAGTCAGGTGAAGGATACAAAAGAACTTCCAAGGAATTAAATATAGCATGAAACGCAGTGAAGACATCATCAAGTGGAGAAAAAAATGGCAGAACAGTGATGTTACGGAGAACAGGACGTCCAAAATCGATGATGTGACGAGAACAAAACTGGTCAGGGAGGCTGTTAAGAGGCCGACGGCAACAGTGAAGGAGCTGCAGAAATATCGGCTGTGTAGGACACTGGGGCCTTAGTCAGGATGGAGGGAATTATGAACAGTCCCATATACCAGTCAGTGCTGGCTCCTACCCAGAAACACTAAGTGTTGTAATAAAATTTAAGAAGCTGGAACCAGAGAACCACTGAAGCAAACTAGCAGTCGTTATTCCGCCCAGTGTGTGACTTTTAGACAGCGTGCCGCGCTCTGGAATCAGACACCTGGTTGACACGACCTGCGAGACGACGGCGTTGGCGTCTAATGTGACTAGTGAGCATGTTGTGAAAATGTCACGCCCCTGTTCCGCTGTGCTAGAGCTGCTTTTTTTACACAGACTCCATATCAGAGTTGATTCACCAATAGGACTATTTCCTGGTGGATGATGATACCCCCCCAATTCTTCATTTTACATAAAACGGTGAAAACCAGCATAACGTGTGTAAAAGAGTCTATAGAATGGAAGGACTTCTACTCAGAAATGTGTTGTGTGAATATGTGAATCTATCATATGATGACGTTACACACCAAACGGGTGACAAATTAATGAAATTAAAGTTTCTTATTTTACTCAATAATAGTAATATTTACATCTTTATGATTATTGCAGATATGGTTATTTTGAAGATTTGACTCTATAGAAATGTATTTATAGATGTATAGGCCGGAGTATGTTTATGAAATATATATATGTTTCTGTTTTCCTTAGCTAGGTTTCTTTTTTTCTGTTTATCCATGGGTGTTAAAAAGAGATAAAACAATACTTCAAGATTAAATAATGGAAATCACGTGGATGCACTAATTAATAAATGAATTGCAATAAAAGTAATTAAAAATAATTAGTCAATCAGTAGTTTCCAGACTTTACTAGTAGGCAAAGCAGGCAGCTGCCTGGGGTCCTAAACAGTTATACATTTATTATCATAATTCTATACATTGTTCCAACAGTTTTCTTAAAATCAAGTCTTTTTAAGACCATTTATATAAAACTACCAATTTCACGGCCTATTTCCTGTTTTAGAGAACAGAGATGTGTAAAAAAAAAAAAAAAAAGAAAGAGTCATCCTTTACTTAATTCTCAAGTGGGCAAGTGTATTCTGGTTCTGTCCGTTTGTTACAACAGACAGATATTGCTGTGTATTGAGTTGGGCCCTTGGCGGTTGGTACTAAGCACAAACGCTTCTCTGGCTGCTTGCAGAGAAACACAGGGAGATGGCGAGGAAAGCGCTGAAGAAGAAAGCCCTTTCACCAGGACCTCCAGTGATGCATCAGCCCCGGCAGGGAGCCAAGAGGTAAAGAGAGCGGGGCCGGCAGGAAAGAAGATTTTGTGCTGTCAGCATTATGCAGGAGAGGAATTTGTTGTTTGATTTTTTTTTTCTTCTCCATTTAGAACAGTGAAATACAACAAGGGCTACGCTGCTTTGAGTCAACATGCGGAGGATCCTTTGGTTGCACTGGAGTCAGACAGGTAAGCTTATACAGATATAGAATTCCCTTTATGTGAACTTTTTTTTAAGTCTCATTTAGTCTCATTTAGATTATTTTATTTACAAAAAACATACAACACATCACAACTTGCAATGACAACAATCAATCAATGTTATCTAAAGCTCAGTGTTTTACTGTGTTACTAAAAATCATCTGGACATGATTCATGTGTTAAAAGGTAACTTGTAGAGTTTGTGGCCTCTTTTTTTCCCCCCACCAGCGAAGATAGGAAAGGGGAAGACCCCAAACAATCTCTTGTTGTATGAGATATAAAATGCATTTAATTTGTTTTAATCAGAGTCAGAATAGACTTTATTGCCAAGTATGCTTGAAAAAAACAGGAATTTGTCCTGGGTTTAGATGCAACATACACATTATAATAATAATATATAAAATATATTTGATTCTAATGTTTATTAGACATTTGGTGAGTCGCAGAATTCCAGTAGACATTTGAATGCTTAAATCAAAATGACAGAACCTGTCCTATTTGTTCTTTCAGTGATGAAGAGATCGATTTTGAGCAGTATTCCTCAGGATACTCTTCAGCTGAGGTGAGCCTCCCCGTGACAGATCATCCATATGATAAACGTGAAGAATGACGTGTTAAAATGTTGTCAAACTAGCCGGTTCAAGTTTTTGTGCAGCTATTTTTAAACGATCAACGATTTCTTGTCTTCTTCTCTGGGAGAAATTTGGGAGCAATTTTGTGAGTTTGTACAGGTTAGATGCAGATTGAACATATTGGTCACTTACTTCTAACCTGAACGACATAGTTACAGAGGCAAGAAAACATTTTGAGTAAAGATGACTTTTAATTTAAGACCATAGAGAATATCTAACAAACTGCTACTTGGATCCTGTTTGAGGTACAGTACCCTGCAGAGGGAAGGCTCAGTAATTGGAAGGGTTACTAGTAACAGGTTGTGTGTGTGTTCTTAGTGAGCTCTCTCTGTTTCTCCAGGTCCATCCCGACTTGAGCAGGCAGCTGCTTCAGGACGGCTACCGTCTGGATGAGATCCCGGACGACGAGGACCTGGACCTGATTCCGCCCAAAGCCCTGGGCTCGTCGGTGTGCTGCTGCTCCGAAGGTCCGTCCTGCTGCATGCAGTGATGCCGGCGCCGTGATGTGACACTCATAAAAGGCCTCGGGTCCAGTTCCAGCTCCCGACCCAAGTCGCTGGTTCTGAGGCCTCGTTTCTAGCCGAGCTCCACTGCTGCTTCCAGCTCTGAAGCCAAATCCCTGCTCGTGCAGGACCCACGTGCACCGCCCGACCCACAAGGAACGCACGGACAGGACGACAGAACAAACCTTATCCACTGTGATCCCAAAGCTTGACCTATTTTTTTATTATCGTTTTTTTTTTTTTTCCTTTTTATAGATATACACACGATGCTAACTATGCCACAGCTCCACGTATGAGTGCCGTGAGCGGTGAGTAAATAATCGTTTTGGTTATTTCCTCTTGGCCCAAACAGAGAGCTGGTTACTGTCATTATCCTCTCTGGGGAACAGATCTGCAGCGTTCTATATGAGGTGAAAGGACATGCACTACATGCGTGGTGTGTTGCGTTTTAATGTTCACACCCATTGGTGAATCAGCATTTTTCCAATTCTTAACTAACTGCTAAATTAAGTAATAGCTTCTTACTTAACTATTGACATTCCATGACTACTGTTACATTAATTGGCTTGTTTTTGTAGCTGTCCTACATTCTCGTCTTATTCCAAAATGACATATGAAAACCTATTTCAACAAATGCAACTTAAAAAGTATTTTTTTGATATGAAGCAGAGCACTGAGTTGAAATAGGACGATGTAGTGATCGAGTGAAACCACGTCACATCTTTATGGCTTTTGTATGATTGTTCTTGTTCAGCGAGGCTTACTATCTCACAAACCTGAAATGAAGTGTAGAAGTTAAGCCTGAGTCCTAATGGTCTTCTAATGGGTCCATATTTTTTTGTTGTTGTCTAAGAGGACAAAGAATTGATTCCATTTTACAAGTTATGCGACTACAAACAAGGATGCACTACTGCATTTCCCTGGAGAGAAAAGCATGTGGAAAGTTGTGCTGCAAAGTTAGATGTCTGCTGTTTGAAAGAGCCGCAACATAGGTGAAGGTAAATGGCACGAAACACAAGCAAATGAGTTACTGAAGTGCTTTGGTGGATGAACTAATGACCGTTTATCGGATTACAGATTTATTCTCACCCCGAAGCCAGTATCCGCTGCGTAGGAGGCGAAAAAACGCTGGAGTCATAAGAGCAAAATATACTATGGCTTCCCATATAACTCAACCTGTCATTGTTATACATATTCTTATGTAGGTCGATATAAGTATGTTGATCATTTCAAATTAATGGATTTTTGACAATATTTTGGCACGGATTGGAATTATATTGTTTATTTTCACATAGTCAAAACTCTGAGCAAACAAGTCAAAATATGAAAGAGAAAGAAAGAGAATGTCTAAAATATGTAACTAACTGCCCTAATTTGACCAAAATCAAAAGAAAAATAAGTTAAATGATCTGCCAATGGAATAAGATATTTAGGATAATTCTACTCAATATTGGACTGATGCAGCGTATAGTTTATTTATTGGTTACCCACCTGCTGTACTGTAACAGCTTTGCAATAATATTGTGATAATAAACGATGTTTAGATTTATTTAAACATAAATTAATCCCACTTTATGATCATTTTGGAGGCTGCAGTTTGCCGGCGCTGTTGAACTGTTTTTCATGTTTCTCATCCTTCATCCACCACATTAAGTAGAAAAAACCACAATCCAGTGTAAAACTATGTCCTGCACCACAAACTACAGGCTCCAAAAATAACTGTGTGTAAAACAGGTTCAATAAAAGGATTGATTGCAGGGCTGCAGCATTAGTTTTATCTGGGTGAACCTAATACTATGAGTGTAGATTCTTGTTGATAGACATTTTTTCTTGTCAAAATGTGATATGCAAGACATGCAGCATTTTTGATGTCACCCAGGATTTAATATCACTCCTATAAAGGATGCGTCATCTTAAACACACCTTAAATGATGTGTGTGTGTGTGGAGAGCAGATTTACAGTCATTTATTTATTTATTCGGGACAATGAAACTTGTTATTGTTGCAGCTTAAAAGCACTAAAACAGATTTTCAGAGGGATTTCTAGCCTCGAGGTATCTGACTACTCTTGTTACTTATTAGGTTTTTGGGATATAAAAGCAGATCAGTCAGTTCATACTAAGTGTCTTCTGTTCTGTTTGTGTTAGTATTTATCATTTTCATACATTAGACAATCAGTGTGCTGAAAATGTCAATCTGGAATCTGTTTAAAAAAAAAGTACACTGCACAAAAATGTGTCTTTTCACTTATGTTACAGTCCGGGTCACATTTTACGATTAAGTGTTGTGTTTATTTTGAAAGTTGTGCATTAAAAATGTAGTTGAATATCGGAGCAGGTGACAGCGATCACTTTCTCAGGAGATTTTTGTTTTGCGAGTGTGTGCAACTAGAGAGAATTTTGCCTTTCACATACGTTTTGTCTGAAGAATTTGTTTAAAGTGCACAGAGGTTTCAGGATGAGTGTGTCTCTGGTAAATGGTACAAACTGACCACCACCAAGAAGTTAAGAACTGGAAAGAGTATTATATTTAATATCATATATCAAATTCACAAAAAGAGTTGAAAATGTTACGTTTCCCCCCCAGCAGTTGTTTTGTTGTTGGTTTGAAGAATAAAAACCAAATCCAGCAATCGACTAAATGTGAGCCATGTGACACAAGTGTGAGCTAAACACTTAATGCGTAAGATCTGGATGAACTTTTATTGACCGTGGCCTCGGCTCTGCACCATGTTTTTGATTTACATTATTATATTGCACTTAACACCAGTGGTCAGTAGCAAGTACACTTGACTCACCTGTACTATGCAACTATTGGGACAATCTGCTTGTTATACAACATTGTGACAATATAGTGTTATCGAGTGCTAAATGCAATAGCTTAAATTGTTATTTTACGATGGTGAACACTAACCTTTTTTATTTGATTGTACCGTTTATTGGTTTAACATTATGAAATAAAGTTCAGTTATCTATATACTTGTGTGTTTGTGTGTGATATTCATTAAGAATCTGACTTTATGTACAAATATGACATAATATAAATCTTTTTTTTTTCCATTGTGGTACAAACAACCACAATAACCCTTATGGACCTAACACTTTATTCCACAAGGGGGCAGCATGGAGCTATGTGCATTCTCAATGCAACTACTATTAGCCATTCATTACTATGCACTTTTTTTAATTAGTTATATTTATTAAGCACTTCATGGAAACGTTACACCACCTTCACTCTCAAATTATGGGAGGGAAAAAACACCTGGTTCATTAAACCAGCTTTAAAACGCCCATAAATAAACTTGACAGCATTTACATTATTTCTGATTAGAAATCAAACGCTTTAGCACCACGTGGTGCAGCAATAGTTACTTTTGTGTACATTGACCCACTTACATATGAGTTGTTTAGCTTCCAAATGACGTATTGCATTTTTTTAATGAATTGATGAAATAAATGACAGGTTAAACTACTCAATGAGAGTGTGATGAAACTGAAAAGGCAGCGGGAATCGCTGCTGTCACTGGGCGGGCCTATATGCTGCTGTGCGCCATGTGGGGGGTGTCAATGAAGGGGTGGAAAAAAAAAAAAAACGACTGAAGGGAGTTACCTCAGCGCGCTCCGAGATATGAGATCGGGCCGTTTTCCAGCCGATAACGTTACCCACCTCCCCGATTAAAGAAAGCCCGAAGAGGAAAGAAAAGCAGGAAACGCAGAGTCACATCTTCTGCTTTTTTTTTTTTTTTTTTTTTTTTTTTTGGAGCGGTCGCACTAAAGAGAAGCGACGTATAGTAGCGCAAAAAAAAAAAAAAAATCTGCGGGCGGATCAGTCGGAGTCTCCGGTGCGTGCATAGGAGTTCTGCGTGCGTGAGTGTGTGCGCGCGCGCCTGTACGCGTGTATGTGTGTGTGTGTATGTGTCTGTGTGTTTACAAGTGTTTGAACGAGTGCCAGAAACGAGGGAAGAAAGGAGGATAAACCAAGGAAGGAGGGATGGTGGACAACACAGGCAGCAGTAAGGCACAAATGGTGAGTCGTCGCCCTGCTTCATGTCGCGTTTACTATTTTTCTGAAGAAGAAGAAAAAAAAAGAAGCCAGTGAGACGCAGCTGGACCGCCCTGTCGTTATGGAATATAGTTTAGCCTAACGTGAAGAAGGAAGACAAGTAGGTGAACCTACGGAGCTAATTTAACCGTATGGAAGGATAACGTTACTTTTTCTTAAGTAAAAGCCGGTTTTAAAGTCCTAACAGACGCGCAATAATGCAACGTTTGCGTCCATTTATAGCGTAAGGAAGACGGTTTCGCTTGCTCTGCGGGTTAAAACGTGCTTCGTATATTCATATATGATGTGGCCGTTAGCAAAGTGCGGAAAAGGTGCTTCTGTTTCTGACGGCGTGCGTTATTTGTGAGGGTGACCGAGGTGTTTCGGTTCCACGAGCGACCGTGTTAACCGGTGACTCGCCGGTGTCCGCGACAACCGCGGGCAGGTTGGGCTGAAAGTCACCCGCGAACACGGTCACTCGTTAAACCGAAACACCGGAGGTCCGTTTAACCTCATTTTTAACGCTGACATGCGGGCTGAGTGTTAGCATTGTATCTGCCTCGAGAGTTGCTTAACTAGCTTGAACACTTTCAGTAACGACTTCTTTTATTTCTTTTTTTTAATTATTATTATTTACTGCTATTTTTCTTATTTCATTAACTTGTATTTCCAGATGTCTCTTGCGTGTGTTACGTCTATGGTTTAATGTAATTTTTGTACTATAATGTACCTGATGGAATTAGCGACAGTATTAGTTGAATTTTCCAGCTTTATACAGATGCTCAGGTTGGGCTTGGATGCAAATGTTGAGAACTTAAGCCACAGGGTGTTAATGTGTTTTCCGGATTCATGTATTGTATGTATGTACTTACGTTGCACTAGTGTCTTGTTTTACATTGTCTTTGCACTACAATCTTATAGTCTCTATTGTTTTTGCACTGCAGTCTTCATCTCTTGCACTTTTTAAGTTATGCAAATATTTGTCCTTTTAAGTTGTGCTTTGTAGTCTCCTGGGGGATTGTATTTCGTCTCAATTATATATTATAGTAATATAGTCTTAGTATGCAAATGTAATTCAAATGTGTTGCTTTGGTGAACAGGTTTTTCCAACTTTCACTCAGCTAAGCTCCTCTGGCTCTTAACAAATGATTGCAAGGAGTTTTTTCTTAACACTGCAGAGACTTGATGGGAATGGTGTGGCAGGATTGCTTATTTGTGTGTGTGTGTGTGTTCATGTTTCAGTGTGGCTGTTTTGTGTCCATTGTGGTTTTGGTTCTTGCAGGGATGCATGTGCATACATGTCTCATTTCAGCGTGCATTAGGTCATCCATGACTCCTTCTCTCCTCTCTCTACCCACAGCCCAGCATGTCTCAAGAGCCTGGTGTGGCCTTTCCTCAGGGCACCTCTTCAGGAGGGATGAAGCTGGAAGCCGTGATGGAGCAGCTCCAGCGCCAGCAGCAGGCCCGACTGGAAATGGAGCGCAAGGAGAGGAAGCTGCGGGAGGCCCACATCATGTACGCCCAGCAGGTCGCCGCCCAGCAGGCCATCCTGGCGGCCGCCCGGGCTTCTGGGAACAGCTACATGGCCAAAGGCCTGGCCGGTGGGGTCCCCGGCGGCGGGCTGCCTCCCCGGGTGTCCAACCAGAGCAGCGTGGACTCGGAACGGGAGGACGACGAGGACAGAGGCCGGGATTCCGGTGACGATAACGACGACAACGAGATGATGGAGGGGGACGAGGGAAGCGACGACGAGGACGGGAGCGCCAGCGGCCTGGAGTTCCTCCGCAAGCAGACCCTTGCCCTGCAGCAGAACGCCTCGCGCATCCCGGCCCGTCCGTTCAGCAGCTACGCTGCGTCGGTGCCCCAGAGGTCTGCGTCGCCGCCTATCAGAGTGAAGCAGGAGCCCGATGAGGGCCTGTCTCCTGCAGGGCCTCACTCCGCCGCCTCGCCTAACGGACAAGCCGACTGGGGCTTTGATGACCACTTCAGACAGGTCAGTTCCCCTCTCTGCTGTCTCCTCTGTAGCGTATCGATCAGAGCGTTGGTCTTTTCCCGAAGCTAGTTCATGTGCATTAAAACAGGATTCCACTATCAAGAATGTATTTTTCCTTGAGGATTTATCTATATGAGTCCTAGTTTTACTTCAAATCTATCCGGTCTTTCCTTAAATTCACTGAATCACCACAGCTGTGTGTCTCTAAAGAAGGAGGGGCCTTTCACGATCCTGTCTTTTGCTGTTCTGAGCGCATTTGATTTCTCTGTTGAGCCTGCTACCGTAGCGGCTGCTTAATCTGAACCGTGGCGTGCAGACCTCTCCAGCAACATCTCTGTGAGACACTTAAAATCTCAGTGGAGGGTTGACCGCCAATTGGCTTTTGTGGCTAAAAAATCCTCCTAAGTGAGTCCTGGCAGAGGGCCAAGCTGGGGCGCAACACGTTCACACTCACTAGTTTCCTCATTCTGTCTGTCTGTGTGTGTGTGTGTATGTGTGCACGTGTGTGTGTGTATATGTCTTTTTTTTTTTCCCTCTTGGCGCTTTGCTCTGGTTTGGCTGGGATCCAGGTAGCGGAGTCAGGCAGGGTAGGGCTGCTGCTGTGAGGCTGTGGGTGGTTGGTCGGGTCAGCACGAGGATTTGGGGTGGGTGGGAAGGTTTCAATGTAGTACACAGTAGCAGACCCCCGCCCCCCACCCAGAGAGTTTCGGCTGTGTGCCAAGTGCACTTTCCCTTCAAGGTAAATATTGCCTCAGCACAATGTTACAGAACACTGGAATGCCAACTGGGAACCGAGCCGAGCTACATGTGGTTTAGCATTAGCCTGTAGCTCGTGACATAGCAGGTTAAGGAGAGCTCAGCAGCCGGTGGGTGATATAAAAAGACTTAGTTGCACAAGAGTGGGCAGTGTCAGAGGAAATATCTGAGCGTGATTAGTGGGCTGAGGGTGCTTGACGATCATATGTCTGGCTTTTATTACTGTCTATTTAAAGGCAAATATCTTTGAATGGTGCTTCTCTAGACCACATTTGGTAATGACAGGCAGGAGCCCTGCAGTGCAGAGATGCTGAGGGAAGGCAGGAGGAGGAGCAGAAGTAGTTATATGTTTATTATAGTATAGTATAAAAAATAGTTTTATGTTATGCCACCACCCACACAACATCTCTGTTCAGCCCACTGATTTGTTTGTATCTGCCACAGCAACATGTGTCATGAGGTCCTCCAGCAAGACTCCATGGAGTTAATTAGATTCCATATGTTAATTATTGTATGGGCCACGAGTATTTATTTTGAGCAAGACTCTGCTAAGCAGGCTAATGGGGCTTTTTACATGGCAGCCATAGTAAGACGAATTAGTAAACACTGGTGTTATCAATAAGACTAATTAAGGTTCCCATTCCTTTCTGGAGCCTTTCCAACGAGCCGACATGCACAATAGCAGTGAAATGGAACCTTAATTAGTATTATTGGTAACACATAGGTTTACCTACTATTTCATGTCAATGTGGCAACCATGAAAAAGTAAAAGTCGCCGTGTGCGAAACTGCATGTTGTACTCGCAGTAAG
This sequence comes from Lepturacanthus savala, assembly GCA_030544235.1. Lineage (NCBI taxonomy): Eukaryota > Metazoa > Chordata > Actinopteri > Scombriformes > Trichiuridae > Lepturacanthus > Lepturacanthus savala. The sequence continues at coordinate 8,526,924 of CM060462.1, read as the reverse complement.
AGCTGCAATGATTAGTTCATTAGTTGCCAACTATTATATTAATCAACTATTTTGATAATCAATTGATCGATTTTTAAAAAGAATTTGTCCAAACTCCAAATTCTCTTGTTCTCATGCTTCTCGATTCTGATTATTTTCTGATTTCTTTAGTCTTCTATAATAGTAAACTGATGATCTTTGGGTTGTGGACTGTCAGTCTAGACAAAACAAGTAACTTTAGGTTGCATCTACAGCTTTGGGAAACAGTGGTTGACTTTGTACACCATTTTATGAAGCACATAACTAATCAGTTAATTGTTTCACTAATCAATAGATCAATCGCCTATCAAAATAGTCCTTAGTTGCAGCCCTACTAGCATTTCATTCTGATTGGGGGAGTCTCTCTGTTGGGGAACTGCATGAGTCAGTGATAGATGGAACTTTCTTTTCTCCACCGTGTACTCACTTTCTCCTTCTGGCTCCTGATCAACGCTCTCTGTGATGTTAGTTTGAATTGGGTCTCATGTGTGTTGCTTCAGCTGTTTCCTGACAGAAACTTTTTATTGTCCTTGAATCAGTATATCAAAATGCTACGGAAACAATGGAGCTGGCAGTAAATCACCAAAGATCAGTTCATGGATCTTGTTCTCCCCACACATATTGTGAATATATACGGTTACATATCGCCTGAAAAAATATTGAAACTCGATAAAGTGACATAGTGAATGCTTTTGCTTGCTTTAAAGTTTCCCCTCCTGCTGCTGGTTGTTGCAAAATGTATTCTGGGATACTTGTTTTTTTATTAATTTAGTAGTTAATATATACTGTGTACTAAGAAACTATGTGATATGGAGTACAGTAGTATGCAGTTCATAATACAGCCAAGGTCATACATGCTACAATGATTTCTATTACCAGAATCCCAGCTTTTGTTTGTTTATTGTGTTATTTTTTTTTTTTACACAAATACCTATATATGCCCTGGAGAAATGTCAGGAAGGTATGAAAAATAGATCAACCCAAGCCTATAAATAACGGCCTGTACGCTCACTGTGTTCTACTGGAAAATTATTAAAGTATTACACTATAGCACAAGGTCATGAAATGAAATGGGAGTTTTCACTGCATTGTCTCTGCTGCTTATTGTTTCCAGAGGTGTCAGAGTGGAGTAGTATTATTGTGCAAGGTGGCCGGGCATTGTGTGAACATTGCCAGAACAGAAGATCAGAGCAGCAAAGTTGTAGCTGACCAGTGCCCTATCTGTAGCCCGGTGTCTTTTATTAGGAGAGGCGGGCTGAGCCCGGGGGTTGGGGGAGGCATTATGGGACGAGAATTGGTCTGGCCTTTTTTTGTTTCCTCTCTTTTATCTTTCCTGTCATTATGTCAGCTCTGCAGTATTTAATGACGGCTCATCTCTTCAGGCAGTTTCAGGTTGCACTGCTGTAGGGGGAGGGGGACAGTGGTGGAGGCAGGGGAACTGTTTTTTTTTTTTTTTTGATGTCATTGTCTTCGAGAGGCCAGAGACGAGCCTGGCAGATGCCGCAAATACCACCCCCCCCTTTATAATAGTGGGGGAGCACATTTATTATGTTCTAAAAGCAGTGACAGAGGAAAATTGGGATGACTCACTTAAAAAAAAGAGACAAACGTACAGAAGACCATTTACATAAACATTTACATGTCATGTAGCCACAATCAGTCACAATGGGTGGAGGCTTCTAACTAAAGCACCCTGTGTACGTAGGCTATGTCCATTCTGATTCTGAGATAATGCTAAACTGCTGACCCACAATGGACCATATTCAAAGAGTTTAGCTCCCGATTTCATTTCAAGGAGCCTACAGAGAAGTGAGGTACACAGGAGTGTCCGAAATGAACTCCTGGTTGATGGCAGCTTCTATACATTAGTCTGCACTCTATAGGAAAACATGTGAGTGATTTCTTCTACACCATCATGCCAGATATAGTTTATCACATGGCTATTTCCATCCACACATTAACACGCCAGTGTGGCAATTAGTCTTCCAAGATTTTCTCTACCTGCATTCAACGTTTGAACACATGTTCATTTTGGAGCCTGTTCATAGAGAATGGAAACAATTCAGCAACACAACTTAGTGATTATTTATTAATAGTAGCGCTAATAGTAACGATTTTAAAGGTCAATCGTAGTCCATCAAAAACAGATGAGCCTTGCTGTAGCTATTACAATGAACGAATCAGAGGAGTATTTCAGTGACAATCATTTGATGACTCTGTCTTGTAGTACTGTAGCGCTGAGTGTTTTGAGTGTATACCAGTGGTGAGGGCAGACGGGGGAGGACAGACATGGGTAACCAGTGTTTTCGTGTCAGTGATGTATGTGCGGTGACCTCAGCCCTGTCCTAAACAGCAGAGTAAATGATTGTCAAACAAGGGGACGGACAAAGGCGTCGCGTGGAGAGAGGGCTGGGGCGGGCAGCCGGCCAGCCTCAGCACTTTGGCCTCCACCGCAGTGGGACAGAGAGTGTATGACCCCTGTAATCCACCACCTCACCCCTCCTGCTCACACACACACATACGCCCATAGACCCCTCCGCTCCTTGTGATAATCCCTGTGTGATTAATAGAGTTTTAATCGTGCCTGTAGAACACAGATTGCGTCTTCCGTCCGGCTCTATTTGTGGTGACTTTGCTTCACTTGCGTTGGCTGTTGTAACTGATGGCCTGTGTGATTACGCTACAGGTGGAGTGTTTTTGTTCCACAGGTTTACATGCTGTTTGTTCCTGTGCAGCCCTGCCTTCTGACAGTTGAGACAAAATGGAGGCAGTGACCAACAGAATGTCTTCATTTGCATTGTAGTGATGGCAGAGGTAGAGTGATGACAGGCGACCAGACACAGAAATGGACATGAATAAATCCCTCATCACATCACAGGGCCGAATGCTTGCAGGTTGCCAGGTGTGCAGTCTGCCATCGAGTTGACAGTTTGGCATAATTTGTCCAGATTTTAATAATTTGTAGCTTGAGTAATGTTGTTTCTTTGTGATGATATCAAAGAAGAGAAAAATACACTGACATTTATTAAATCTCACTTTAACAAATGGTTCAGATTTACCAAACAATCAAGCATACAAGATACTGATAGAAGATTAGTAGTCTAGTAAATGTAGATTGCACATAAAGATATTTTTTTCAGCAGACATAATGGCAGGAGGCTGAATGCATATCTCCTACAATCTGATTAGATTCGTTTGAGTTAAATCAAAGTATTTTGATCTGGACGAAGCTGCAAATTATTAAGGAAATCAGTGCAGCAGCAGTACTGTACTTTGCTTGGGAAGAAAAGATGAAGGTAAAACATAGTCTACTAACAGCTTAGGGGAGTGATACATTTAAATAAGGGAAAGTAGTTGGCAATGAAGGCAACCACACCAGACCGCAGTGGTCCAAAAACTCCCTGGAGTAACTGTGTCTCTGTTCCTGCTAAGCTCTGCTATCATCTGCCATCCTCGAGCTCTGCTTCTGCCGCTCAGGCACCGAACTCGTCTGTAGAGCCAGCGCTGTTGCATAATTTAGCCATCGCCCCAGCAACACATCAGCCAGGAAGTGGGGAGCTACACAGCTGCAGCGCAGAGATCGATAGGGATTGTATGTGAGCTTTTAGAGGTAGGAATGTTTGGCCCCGTTCATGGTTAATTTATCGTAAACGATGAGAACGTTGTATTTTACAGATGGAGTCAAGTTTTTATTTTGACAGCGGAATGTGGAACAAATGTTCCCTGGTGCATCGGCCCAGTGCTGCAGTGTTGTTGGTACGGCTGCTAGATGTGTGACTAACATGTCATTGTGTCCCTTTCTAGCGCTTTGGGAGGTGGGAGGCTTCGTTGCCTGGTGTGCCGGCCGTAAATGCCAACCTGACCCGGTTTCCGCTTTCTAAAATGCTATGCTGGTGTCTCAACTTGCTTCAACTATCAGCGGGTTTTAAATGGTGTACTTAGTCCCGTTCTGTTTACTGGACTTCCTGTTATGCTGATGTACTAAAGCTGGAATTACAGTCTTGACCCCTGTTTGTACAAACCGTCTGCAAGTAGAGGTCGTTCACTCATGAAATAATGAGGAAGAACGAGGTTCATTAGAGCATTTTTGCGGGGCTTGTTCTGAAAAACAAAGTCTGGCTGTGTGAGATCTGCTCCGGCCAAAGGTTTTTCTGGTGGCTCAGTAGTTGTCAGTTAGGGCCATTACTGTAAGTTTGTTGTAGTTCTTTTGCTAATGTTACATGTTTCCATCTACTTGTGTAAAAGTGGAGTATAACTTCTTACCTGGTTTTAACTCAGCTGCTTGTAGCTGCTAAGGAGGTTTAGGGTTAAGACCAGTCTTTAGAATGTACTTTGTCCATTGTGCCAACCAACTTACTGTTAACTACCCCCAGTCTTAGGGATGCATTGTTGCTAGGATACATTGTCTTCTCTAGTGCTGATCTTTGCTTCCTCTACTTTATTACTACACTGATTTGATTTCTAAATCCATCAACATGGAAGAACTGTGAAAGAGGAAGATTTTTGCGTTTATAAGGTCTGACTAGTTTGTCATATGAAAATCGAAGTTTTGAAGTGAAAGCTAATATGTTAATTATTTTAATATAATATTGCCGATGCAGAGACTACTGTGTTTTGGGAGGCAGATGTTGAATCCCGACCATATCACCAATAAATTAGTAATCTTATAGTTGGTCTACCCTTCGGCTGACCCAACAGGCCGTGGACATATGGACATTGATCATATCTCCAACAATATGAAATGATTTGTTTGCCTAAAAACGCAGCAGCTACTGCAACGTGGGTGGTAGCACCGCATTGTGGTCTGAAAATGGTCCAGGTCTGGTGACAGCTCTGACAGATCTCTGCTACAGAAACAAGACCTCTCAATCAGCTCCTATTCATTTTATCTATATCAATCTATTGTTTCTTCCTGTTGGCTTTTGATCTTGTATGTACAGTGCTTTGTTTCAGCTGTGGTAGTTTTAAAGCACTTTATAAATAAAGTTGACTTGTCTTATCATCATCATTATATATGTCCAATGGATTGTTTCTGTCCATAATAACTCTCTGCCAAGTTATTTTGATGCTAAAGAAACGACAAAGAATTTTGATCTTACACCTGCCCAGATGTAGTGAAATGAAGGCTGAAGCCTAGTTGGTGCAACAGGCCCAACAGTTTGGTCAAAAAAACAAGTCAACCAGCTTTATTTAGAATCATACCAATGAGTTGCAGGCGCCTTACGTTTTGCGCCTTCTGGAATAATGTGTATATATCTTACGTGCACTTCAGTTTCTCTCAAAATCCTACTTCAGATGTTGAATTTCAAGTTTCAACTGCTCCACAGCTCCCCCACCTCTGGTTCACTGTAAAATAGTTGAAACCAAATACCAAAAATGTGCACATAAGTTATGTAATGTAGATCCTGAGATCAACTGTGACTTTCAACAACTTTTATAGTATTAGTACTTGTAGGAAAAAGCAGGGATGAAATGTAACACGAGTGTGTAGCCTGGAGAGACATATGAGGCTATTGCCATAGTCATGCTAAGTGGCTAACCATAGGCTAATGCTACTTTTGTGTTTCAGATGTCACTTTCTTTGGTGCCTTTATCATCTCAAAATAATCGCGCACTTTAGAATTACATTCCTAATAGTATTCCTGATGAATAAGGTAGACACTTGAGGGCGAACCTAATTTCCAAATTTGCCTTCTTAACTACAACACTGATCCTAATATTCACGTATAATACTTTTCATTAAAGTGACATGTATTTGCTCACCTGATATTTTTAACAAATTTCAGTGGTATTTGGTATATCAGTGTGGCTGGCAAACATCTAGGATGAGCTGTAATATAAGTCGGGTGTTTTTTGTGTAAGTTTTCACATGCAAATGTCAGCTTTAGATTGATATGAATTAGTGTGTAAGGAGTACGCCTAATCGTGCTGGGAAAAGCCCATGCTTCATTTTGTGCTGACCTGCTCTTAACAGATAAGTGTGGAAGATTCCCCCTGCCCAGAAATAGAGGTATTGAATTTAGTAGGGAGATGGAGGGGGAGGAGATGCAGTGGAAGGAGAAGAGGGGTTAGTGGTCTGGCTCAACACACTACGCTGCCCCACCCAGAGGAAACATTCCAGACGGAATTAAAGAGTTAACTCTTCAAACAGTGAACATTCCCACCGGGGGCTCCCAACAAGAGACAGGGGGTTTGATGGGGGTGGGTGGGTGCATGTCCGTGTTGTAGTCAGGCCCCTGATTGGTGATCTTTCAATTCATTTCACTCAGTGTCACAGGGGCTGTAAAAGGAAAAAAAAAGCCAAAGGGCCTGAATGGGAGGAGTTGGATGGGAGGGACCACTGGTGCAGGCAGAGACACTTTTTTTTTTTTTTTTTTATTTGTCTGAGTGCCAAAGGGCACATCTGCTGCTGGCAGACAGGAGGACGCTTCTCATGGTGTGTCCAGTCCCTTCACACCGTGGCCCGCTAATGACGTCAGCCATGACATAATGATGATTCTTCCATCGCACGCACAAGACTAGAATGTGCCACGTCTTTCATTCATGGATTCAACGCTTAAACGTTTAACACATTTAAGCCCATCAGCAAATATAGTTGTTAAAGTCTGAGAATAAAAAACTATGAATGCTGCTCATACAGTTGATTTCAATGGCATGATAAAAGACGAGTCAGACAAAGGTTTAGGCAAAAATGGTTTTCAAGTAGCTTTTAAAGTACCTACTATACCCTTCCTATCATATGACGTCATCGACTTGCTGCCCCTTCCTCCTGAGAACATGGTGAAGAGAAACCCTCCTAGAAATGTGTCATTTTATATAAATTATTATGATTTTCAACCCTGATGTATATCTCTATTTAATCATTCAACTCTCTAGAATAACCCAAAAAAGAATTTCGTAACTCGGATAAATACATATTTTTTTGTTGGGGCATGTTTGTGCAAGCAACACCTATAGTTACCAATCATTTCAAATGCAATTTGTGCAACCTGTGCTTTATATGTGTGTTTTGTATATCAATTAAAAATATTCGTCTCTAATTCTGTTGTAGATCATAGCTGCCCTCCCCTCCTTCTCTCTGCAGCCGTTTGAGAGATGCAGCTGGTGCTAGATTTAAATTTAGATAGAGCTAGATTTTCATTTCCTTCTGAGGTTTTATTGTCTATATGCTTTAGTGATTTGCATTGTGGAGATGTTTGTGTGTAGGTGTGTCCTTTTAAAGCAAATGTACCTGTTCAGAGGCGTAAGGCCTTTGTATGTGAAGTTACTGCCTTACAGCTCCCTCACAGTATTTGTCCCTACTTTATCATGCAAATGACTTTTTTTGATTATTTCTCATACAAATTCTCGCCGAGGCACGCGCTATTCTCCATTTTATTGAATGAAAAGGCAAAAAAAAAAAAAAAAATTCACATTGAGATGTAAACGGTCTGTGTCTGTTACGGTGTCACGCTTTTTTTTTTCCCCCCCAAATCGACCCTAGAGGATTGACTTCCTTGCTCCTAATGGAAACTGAGTCACTGATGCCTGCTGTAAGTTGATCAGTCAGTAGAAGCCGCAAACCCCCCCCCCCCCCCCCCCCCCTCCCCACATCATCACTGATTCCATTTGTCCTTTACATCCACTCCCACTCAGCATATCTCAACACCTGCTCTTTAATGAAGGCAAACAGAGAGAGGGGAATAGCCGAATGAAACAAAGACAGGCACCAACGCCTTTTGGCAGCTGCAGGGGAAATATGACATATGACACTGCTGAGCAAAGTCTCCTTGAGTTTTATATAGGATGACTTCATATACTGATACAGAACATGTGTGTATATGGACTACTGTTCACAATGTGTGTTGCAGTGACCCTTGGCACAGAATGTGAGGTCCTGTCGTCCTTGTACTGTATGCATGGTCATTTATATTCTGCATATATAACAAACATATTGCTGTCTACCACTGCTCACATGATTTATTCTCAATCATCAAGCTCTGCCAGGTTAAATTTATTTCTTAGAGGTACAACATTCCCCTTACATTATTTGCCACACTTATTTTATAACCTTACAATAATTCAAATATACTATCGCTGACATCAAATCAAATTTATTTATAGAGCACATTTAAAAACAACTTGCAATTCATCACAATACATGCAATTTACACGTATAAACCAAAACGGATAGAAGAGAAACCCAACTGTTAAACATTTAAGTAAATAATTAAAATAGAAGGAAACAGCAATGTATTTACAATGATAAAATAAAAAGGGGCTAAGAACACAAAAAGGTGACATAAGGGCTAAAACCACGGGTAAGTTATGTCAGAGCTAAAAACACAGATAAGTGTGGTCCGAGGGCTTTTCTGTACAGGTATGTTATAAGCATGGATTTGAATGTGGTAACAGAAGGGGCAAGTCGGATGGATGGGGGGATGGTGTTCCAAAGGGAGGGGGTTACAAGGGAGATGGATACATGGATGTAATGCGTTTCCTTGTGCTTGTACGCTTTTAAAGTACTTGCTCTACCCTTAAGTAGGGGGAATTAGAGTGATTACATGTAAAGTATGCAAATAGTATAGTATGGTCCGGCTATACAAGACTACATGTAAAGTGACTTCAATAAAATCAATTTTATGTTGTAAAGGTAAATGTTGGAGTTGTAATCGTGCTCAACATATATCAAAATGAAATTCTTTTGCTGAGTACTGAAAATGTCTTGGTAGAGATTATTTGTGTATAAAATTTATTGATGAAGTTATTACATTTTAGCTGTGTAGCATTTTGGAATGGATTGGAGAACACATTTGCAAAGTGACTAGGCTGTGCCTGTTCTGCTTCTTAACAAACGATTGCCTTAATGCACAGTGTTGGAGCAGAGAGGAAGAGGAAGAGGATATTTAGCCTTTTTTCCTAAATTCCGTCGTGACCAGAGATTAGAACCTAAAAAGGCTTCAGACACAGACAAGTCAAAACGTTTTTGTGGACTTAATTAACAAAAAGTTCCAGTTTTGTAAGGGACTTCAGCAGCTGATGTACCCAGAACACAACTCTATATTGCTGATACTGATCAATTCAAATTGCCCTAAATTGCGCAAGTCAAATATATACCGTAGAGCTGTCACTTCGAAAAAATGGTTTGTAATTAATGTTTAGGTTAAGCAGAAAAGGAAGTTTCAACATTTCGGAGAATATCTATGTTGCAACAACAGCCGTGGGATGGGCAAATTGCAGTTTTAAACAACAGATATGTTCTCTTTGGTTTCCTTTTACCAGCTTTGCTCTTTTTGTAGAAATGACCAGCCAGCAAGGGGGTGAACAGTGAGAGTTGAGAGTTGTCTATTGTTATTGGTTTTCTTGCTGTCTTGTGCCACTGCTTTGGCTTAGCTCCAGGCTGGTGTCAGGGGCCCGTAGGTGCTAACTGGGCCACTGTGTCAAAGCCCTTGGGTAAACACAGCAGCTGAAGGGGACTTGGCACACAGCCATGCAAAAGAGAAGGAGGTGAAGGAGGAGGCTTTCCTTTCACTATAGCCTGCCTGCTTTTCAGTCTGCACACTCAATGTGCCGCCTGCCAAAACTCCCATGTAGTTTATAGTAGCATGTGGCCACGTTGTTTGTCTGCCAAGTCTTCAAACACAAGCTGAGCATGCTTGTAGGAGGGTGCTACCATCAGTGGAGGAAAGATGGGAAAAAAAGCTCCTGGCTGCCGCCCAGGAAATGTCACATTACACTAAATGCAATGTGTTCACAGATCAGTTTACAACATTTACACTTAAAGGCTGTACCTCTTCTACAGCTACTCCCTTCTTGGATCACAGTTATCACTAGAAACCAAAAACAAGCAGTGCTTCTGTCAAAGCCAGCGGCCAGTAATCCTAAATGCTTCACACAGGGGAAAGAAAAAAAAAAAGCTTCTGTTTGAAATTTTGTCATTTGTTTACACAGTTTAAAAGCCACAGACTTTGTATGGTGAATAAAACAAGCAAGAAATTGACAAATGTTCACATTATTGTAATGAAATAGAAGTACATTATTATCAGCCACACACTAATTCTTGGATGTATTGAATTTAAAGTCTTCTATTGAATCATTGAATTATTTCAGATGACAAAAAAACATCAGGTTTGTGACCTGTATCTGGTTAATAGACAATCACACTGTGAATAGTACTATGGACCATGTCAACTGCAGTCGATAATTTCAAAAGCCACGCTAGTAAATGATTAAAGAGTGGCACAGAAAATTGAATTATTAACAGCAGGGGCTGCAGCGAATGTAGGTTATTTTAGAACTACGTGGTGTATCTTGAGGAGGTTATCAGAAATGTTGCTGTAGTTTTTTTTTTAAATAATTTTAAACTTGATAGAGCCTGCAGCAATACATTTTTTGCTGTTACACTTAATTATTAGACAACAGAAATGTAACTGGGATGAACTCACCATTGTTAATGTGCAGGTGTTGCTCTTAAACAGATGCTGAGTGCAGTAAAGTGCATTGGATCAGAAGCCTGTTTTCTAACAAACATCAGCATATTAATGCAGAACACAGTTCAATAATGTTAGGGCAGATTTGGGCTGTTCCAACCCCCAGCAGGGCCAGCCTTAATTAGCCAGCCATCTGCTCAAAGAAGGACATCTCAGGTTTTCCTGCCCCGAATAAATGTGATTAGAAAACCTGAGGAAGCTCCTCGCTTGCAGTACAGGATATGTGGCCCGATCATTTATTTTTAAAAAGTTGTAGCGGCAAAGACTAAATGATTGATTGCTCAAAATTCAGAAGACTTTTGGCAGCATTGACCTCATTTTTATCGCATGTACTTAAGAAGCACAATAAAATGCACACTATACATTAGTGACAAAAATGCCAGGGCAGATTAGTTCACAAAATTGTATTGGGCTTTATTGAGTTAGCATGGTTAAAAAAACATTATTTATAGCAGTTAAGGCTGTGCACCATAGTAGCTGAATTAAATTTGTATAAAATGAACTTTGTATTTGCTAACTTGCTAATCTGTGCATCCATGCACTGACTATTCTCAATGTGTTTCTCTCTGCAGTTGTATTACACTTTGTTTGCTCTTTTGCTAAACCTCCTGCTGCAATAACCCAGTTTCCCCATGAGAATCATTAGAGTTTTATCCACTGTGATCACATGTACTGCACTTCTATGATGGCTGTTTATGGACTGAACTGCAGCATTGACTAATGAAAAATGATTAAAGTTCCATGTATAAATACGACAAACTGAATCTTTTTAAGTGGATCCAGTATATTTAGCATAATACTTGTAATTCTGAGATTCAGGTTGGCAAAATTCTATTCTAAAAGCTCCTACTCAACTCACGATTCATCATTAGCAAAGCAGTGTACAAAACAATCAGCTTGCAGGTTCTTATTCTTAGCTGGAGATGACAATCTTTATTACTGCTTAAAATGACTAACGTTGCCAGTGGTGAATTATCAGCTATTGCTAATTGAAGCCAATTGAATAAGTGATTGTTGACAGGCCAAAATGAACCTGTGCTATTGTTAGGTTTGTATGCTCTCTGTGAACCAGTGTGTGTACACAGCCAAAGATAATTTTTTACACTCAGTAACATTATCACACAATTGCCAGTTTCTGTAGTTCCAGGGTTGGTTTTCAAAAGGCGAAGGAGCTTACACTTTGTGCAGTTGGTCTATTTTAATTAGGATTGGTGTTCATTAGCAAGCTGAGCTGGCAGCTGATGTAATGTAGGAACCATTTGTCATAGACACACACACACACACACTATAGCAAGACCAATCTGTGATTGCATAACATTCTCAGCAATCCTAGTGAAAGCATTATATTCTTGTATTTTGGTATGGTGACACTCGTGTTAACCATGAGTTTGTTCTTTCAAGTTGTGGGTGTCTCTGCTGTCTTTTGATCGTCCAGTAGAGATGTAGAGGCTTGTCGGACCCTGGAGATGAGCTCCAGATGCGTGACGGGCTGCACCATCCCAGATCGGGTCCCCGGGGGGTACTGGCCTGTCAGAGGTGGAATGCCCCTGCACACTTAACGCTAGCTGAGAGGAAACAGATACCGCTGGCTCTGAACAGGGAAATCATTTCCTATCGATTAGACTACAGAAAGCTGTGAATTGCGTTTATGGTTTGAACATTTGATACTGCACATTCAGTGAGATAGTCATAACACTAACTTTTCTGATGGAGGAAACGCTGATAATAAGAGGAGTGTTTTTTTTACCTCCCCCCCCCCTTTACGTCTCTGCCCCGCCACCATATATCAGACAAAGAAGTAATTTACCCATCTGACTGCAGGCGTTGTGACCTCTGTCATTTCATATGTAATTAGATGCGATGTGTCCTAATAGCAGGAAAGGTTTTTTTTGTTGATTGTGAATGTATCAAGTTCCCAGCGCTGTCAGTATAATGAGAATGTATATAAAGGCCTATCAGGTCTGTGTGATGTCTCCAGCTGCCATTAGCATGGGGGTGAAGTGGAATCTCGCTCTTTAAAAGATGTGAGACATGCAAGGTATTTTATTTTTAGCCAAAGCTTTTAACCCAGAAGAAACTGCTTGTAGCTGCTTTGACTGACCTGAAAGGAGCAGAATAGCTCCTTATTCCTCTCAATTTGGTGTTTTATACAAAAGGCCATGAAAAAATGTAGTTTTATTGTACAGATTGGCTTATTTAGATTCTGTGAAACATTGCATATTGGAGATTACCTATTTGTCACTCTACACTTCACAGAGCAAAACTAATAGCTTCAAATCAAATTATCCATGATGGGGCATCAATGGGGCCCCATGCAAGCCTTTGCATAGTTTAGATGAAAAATCAAGGCTCTAAGGTCTAGTTTCTTGTGAGCCTGAAACACCACAGGAAAGGGTTAACGCATGGAGTCCTGTATGTAGTGGCACAGATGTGATTCACTAAAATGTTTGCTCTGCCTGTGAAAGGGTCTTTGAACCAATGAGTGCGAACTTCTGGCCACACCAGCCTATAAACGTTGCATTTGTGTGAGGCAGCGAAAGGGGCCAGCTAGTGTAATGGGGGATGGGGCCTCTGCCTGTGGAATGTGGTGTCTTGGTGAAAGGGCCGGAGCTGAACAAATGCAGTCAGTTTATTTGGCAAACCAGACTTGCTAGTCACCAACAGACATGTTTACCTAGGGACTAAATATGCAGATCCACCCCTTTCTTTCAGACATAGGTCTTTCTTGTTGGTTAAGCTGCCACTACACGCCATCAGAACTGCTTGTCGGATTGTCAAATAGCCACCACCCTGCGCACATCACCTGACATTGGAACCGGGGGTTCTGTGTCCGTAACTGTAACATTTTCACAGACCAATCAATCCAAATATTCAACATTCACACCGACTTCATGCAGTGATTGGCCAGCTGTGTGGAGGTGAGGAAGGAGCCAGGGCCTGAACTTCTTTCCAACTATTCTTTACGTAATTATTTGTGCCACTTTTCTGGTACAATGCTGAATTTATTCCAGAAGAGACACAATAGCTCATTCCCGACTCTTTAAAGGTTTGCTTTTCAGTCTGAATGGCTGTTCAAAACAGCTTTAAACACTTGATTACTGATGTGGATAGATAACTCAGACTACTACCCTGTCTTACAGTGTCATCTTTTTCTCTTTCTGCAAAAAAGGACAAGGAAAAAATGATCAGTGTATGTTTGTTTGTCCGCCTGCCTATTTCTTAAAATGTTATCGTCCTATCTTTGATCCCCTTTTTTTCTCTTTTTCCTCATTGTAACCAGAGTGATTAATGGAGGGAGGGGTGGTCTTGCCTGGAGGCCTGTTTTTCAGTGGCCTGTTCAGAGGTGCAGCACCACTGAGGCCAGGGCAGGTAGAAACACGTCCTGCCCCTGGACGTTTAGCCCCTTTTCCTCGCCACTTTGTCTGTTCCCCCAAAAGCCAGAAATTTCTTCTAGCTAAAAACATGACCGGACATTCAGAGGCAGGTATGCCCCGGGGTCCTGTTCTCTGCTTCCGGCCTGCTCTCGTGTGATATGTGACCTTTTTTATGCTCCATAATAATTCTTAATGAGAGCAAAGAATCAGCAGTGGATCTGTTTGTAACTAGGAACTCTACCATATGTTCCCAAGTGGCAGTGAGATTTACTTCCCTCTCTTCACACATGGAATCACCATTAGCCAGAGCCTTTGTTGGCGGTAGCGCATGGCGAGCTCACCATGAGCTCACCATGAGCTCGCCATGCACCAGAGCCTTTGTTGGTGGTAACGTTTGGTGAGTACACCATGATCCTTTACAGTAGTAGGGAGATAAAGGATGGAGGATCCTCTTAGCCCAACTCCCCACACACCTGCCCATCACCCATCACCCCCTCCCCATGGCAAAAGGCACTATAAATGATTCCTGGACATCCAGCAGAAGGATCAAGGCCTTAATTATTTCATTTGGATTAGAGGACCTTGCCTCCGACAATGCTGTGTTTTTATAGGCATGCTGAGAGGAAGCAGATTCGCTTTCTTTGAGAGCAGGAAGGGAGCTTTACAGATGGACTTAAACTGAAGGCATCAGGGCTTTTGTTCTCCACTAGATAAGGAAACAGATTGTATATTTAATCTTCTTTAAGCACAGATCCATTCACACATTCCTAAATATATTTTTTTAGCTGTTATCTGTCTCAGGTCACTATAATATAGATACATAGAAATAAAGGAAACAGCACTTTCAGTATTACTAAATTAGTAGTAGTTTAAGTACTAAGCAACCGTATAGCCTCTTTTCTGGCTACTCTCTGTTTCTCACCATTGTTGGCTGTATTCCAGATTTCTGCCAGAGGCCTTGATTGTGATTAAATTACTGCCGCCGTGTCTGTTTAAAAGATTTCCCTCACTGAACTGTTTTGACAGGCAGCAATTTGGCTAAAAAAGATTATCCCGGGAATGAGATGTTAAGAGTACCTGTGGGATGAGAGGGGCTCTCTTGTTATTGTGAGGTCCTGTTACTGGTGTACAGGAATGTCGGTGAAACTCTTCTGTTTTTATTCTGGTAGAGCTCACATTGAAAGCACTGTCTCTTTTGGTTACCCTTAATTTCCGGATGTTGCTTGTATGTGTATGTATTTGTGTGTTTTCATCTCGGACAAGGTGCGGCTCTTCACGCTTTCTTTTGTAGTTAACTGCAATTTGATAAGGGATTCCCATGGAAACATTCACTACATGAAGGGGTGCCAATGCTGGATCATTAGGCAAAAATATGAACCTAGTTAAACTTTTGCAATGCAATGTGCTTCTTTTGCAAAATGTTTGATGTTCATTTGGGGTGTTTTTTTGTCTTTTTTGAAAAAGAGTTAATGTGATTAAATGTGAGATGAAAACCGCTTTGTCGAATAAGCCATTTCCTCTGTCAGCTTCCTGTGTAATCCCATAATATGCATTACTTTGTCTTCATCTCCTGACAGCATTAAACATGCTCAATACATGACAAAAAAGAACAATCACAATTTCCCCAACTGAAACAAGTTCCTGAAGTTCTCTCTTTTTCCCATATGTTTTTTTTCCAGGCTCACAACCTCTACTTCTTCTACTCTGTTCATTACAGCCATACATAACATAAACTATACTTCCATATTCTGACCAAGCTACACTTTGCATAATGCATGTAGTTTATTCACTTGTTGATAGAAACACACCAAATGGCATTTCTTATTTTGAGAGATATCAAAAGTTTTTTTTTAATTCTCTTGACGGAAACACAACTAACACTGTATGGCATGTTTATGTTTTTCTACTTGCCTTTTCCATC
Source organism: Lepturacanthus savala (assembly GCA_030544235.1). NCBI lineage: Eukaryota > Metazoa > Chordata > Actinopteri > Scombriformes > Trichiuridae > Lepturacanthus > Lepturacanthus savala. Next base: position 8,511,142 of record CM060462.1, on the reverse strand, counting down.
TTCTTGTCTTCATAAACCTTCATACCTATGCTCCATCAGTGTATTGACGGCCTCAATAATTATGAGCCAATCTTCAACCTTCCTTTTCTCAGTAATATGGAAAGAGCAGTTTTAGCCCAACTCCATCAGCACAACCCGTCCGATCTGGTTTCAGAGCACATCACAGCTCCTTATCCCCGCTGAGTCCAGCTACATCAGTATTGTCATCCTCCTGGACCTATCTGTAGATTTTTATATAGTCTCCAACACAATCTTCCTTAACCACCTGTCCGTCTACCTCTGCTGATTTCAAACTTATCTTTCTAACATGAAGCATCAGTCAACCAAGGAATGCCCCAGGGCTCTGTGCTCGGACCCCTCCTCTTAATCACATGCTCCCCCTTAGTCAGATCACACGCCACCGTGGTCTAGGCTTCCTCTGCTATGCTGATGACCCACGACTGTTTCTCAATACTAAACTATCCATTCTGCTCCTTCCACAGTCTCTAGTCACCTGCCTGCATGAAATAAAATTATGAATATCAGCTAACCTTCACAAATTCAGCAAAAATATAGAAGAACTCAAGTTGCAGTGCCTTGTTACTTCCAAGGTACTGCTCTGAAATATTGAAGATCTTCTTCATGTGAGCAGTTGCTCCATCTTCCCATCCCCAGAAGCATGCAACCTGGGTGTCATTCTGGACTCTACTCTTTCATACCAGTCACACATCAAAACCATCACCAACTACTGTATGTTTTCTATCTCCAATACATTTCCAGGCAATGAGTCTACCTCTTCAACCCCTATACCCATCCTGGAATCTGCAGTCCACAGCTATAGACCTGCTTTCCATCCTCCACACACGACTACACATTTTGTAAGAAAAAAATCTACAGTGTGGCAGTCTCCACCTTATAAACCTTCCTGCTTGTGATCCATATCCCTGCATCTCTCAGTACTTACAAAACAACTGATGAAAACCCACCTGTGCACCAATACCTACAAATTTATTTTCATTTTTTTGCCCCACTATTCAAATTGTCCTTGGATCTCTTGAAAGGTTCTATAAAAGTCCAAATCGCTGTTTTTATTAACACATTGATTATCTGATTATTTGTGGGTTTTTTTTAAAGGAGGTGATAACGGAAGTGATTGGGAGGTTTCTCATTTGAATGGGTCCAACGCTAGTTCACTACAGCTAGGCAGTGTCTGACCCACGTCCAACATGGTTCAAGAGTAGCGTCGTGATGTGGGTTGATCCATACAAATAGACCCACGATGACCCTCATCATGGCATCGGTCTGTATTGGTTAAAAAGTTAGGGTGTTTTTGTTGTAGGTGAAAGGGTTAGGTCACCCTGGGAGCTATGATCCTGCCCTCATCTCAGTTTCCCTGGCGTGGTGGTAGATGACTGAGGATGATGAGTATTGATGTATTGCGTCCGGAGGGGGCTTGGGACTTCCCTGTGTTTGCACATCCAGGGCTATTGATTTTCGCCTCCTGTTCAATGGCTGTGGCCCTGGGGATTTGGTCTGCAATGTGTAGTTGTGCATTGTGGGACACATATGACAGTAGCTCGGAGTGGCAAGACACAGAATAGGAGTTTGACTCCGGGCTAACAGGGCTGTAATATGGCAGAGACACATGCCTCTCTTCATTAGGCCTCGTTTAATCCATGGAGTCACACTGGCAGGCTGCAAAACAACAGCTATTTCCTGTCTCACTCTGGCCAACTTGTTTCATAAAGCCTGTTATCAATAGTATGGGAATGACCTGCTTCACATAGGTGCAGTGCTGCCTGCAGTTGTGGAGATTTACTTTCCAATCCCTCCCCCCTGCTTGTATTATTTTAAGATAATTCCTAAAGTGAGTCATGAATATTTCCTTCACCCAATAGCTGCTATTTGACCCCACCCAACCTCCTTACTGGAAGAGTGGAGGCAAATCACATGATGCTTTTATTAAGGACAAGCCTCTTCATCTAATAACAGCTCCACTATCAAATTGGAGAAGTGCTGTCAACATCCTGAGCAATCAATGCCATCCATCCCCCACTCCCCAAGCAGCAGCCATTAACCCTTCTTGTTCCGGCATGCCTGGCCTCACTAAAATGGTGGCTCTACTCCAGACATCTTTCTATAATGGCTGCGTAGAATTACCCCCCAAGCTATGCATCGACATTCAAGTAGGAGAGTGTTGTGAGTATGATAGGATATGTAAAGAATGTCAACTTGTTGCAGACGGTAGGCTGTCCATTGTAATGTGCGACAATGTCATATGAGTACACACTAAATGCATGGATTTCACAACCTGGTGCAATCACAACTGAGCAGGTTAGGAAAGGGGAAAAAAAACAAGGGCCAAACCTTCTCTGTGTAAAAAAATAACAAATTTCAGCATAAGATAAGAAGAGTAGAGATGAATTCCTGTTACAACACCTGGACCATCTGCATGACGTTTTCCATATAAAAAAAACAAAAACTTTTTTGGCACTATTTGTATATCAATGTGTGAACAGCTCCACTATTTACAGCTCACTTCTCATCTACCCCATTCTTATGCCGGACTTGGCGCTTTGCCAGTCAGTCACGTACAGTCATAATGTGATTAGGCCACCCACAGCCTGGCCAGTAAACCCGCTAACAGCATGACAGAAACAGAAAGGAACCATGGCCTGTTTAAACATATGAGGGCTTCTGTTCATCCCTCATACTCTCAGATGTTTGGGTTTAGGAATACCTAAAAAAAAAATGAACAAAGGCACTCACCAGATGCACACACGCTCACACACACACACACACGCACAGTATTTTATTTAAAACAATTATGTAGTCTGTCAGGCAAGCCAAGCTTTGTATGTCTGTCATGAATGTAACAGGGTGTGGGAATTTCTTTTTTTGAACAAGTTATTTCAGGGTGGAGCACTTGTATGTGATGAAGGGGCTGAGGTGACTGATCATAAGGAGTGGTCCCAAAACATCAGTATACACTCTAACTTGACAAAAAGCAACATAGTGTTAACATTCCTCAGCTGACCAAAGTCCCAATTCAAGAGCCAACATGTCTATTCATGGTTAACGGCTTCTATGTTTCAATTTCTCTCTCTTTTTTTTTTAACCAGCTAGAAAAGGAGACTTGGCTTCTGTAGATGCAATTGATGTAAATTTGCCTGTTTTAACACTAGTTAGATTTAATCTTAATGGTCATCTAATTATCATCCACAGAGGGAAAAATTGACAGTGCAATAGTGCCAAAGAGTTTTCAACCTGTTAGTCAAAGTGATGCTTACAGTCAGTTGGGGTAAAGGGGATATGCTGCTTTTGTTTATTTTACCAATATGAGCCGGGAAATGTGGATATCAGCATTGCCACAGAAATAATTTCCACTTGTTGGACAATAAAGATCGAACACAAACTCAATATTAACTTTTCTATAAAATCAATGAGAGAAAAAATATGCCTTTAAACAGTGTAAAATCTGTGGAGATTTCTTTCGTATGAAAGTGAGAAAGAAATTATCCATATATTTTTTTTTGTCATTACAAGCAGTAAATCAGTAAGAAATGCAATAGAAGTGGATGAGTGAGTGGTGTGGTGTCATTTTAGACCTTTGTTCTTGGTTCATGTTAGGAACACCTTGACCCCTGTGCTCCCTCAGGGAGACATGAGTGCATGTTAGTGTTGCTGTCCATGTGGTTTGTGTGTAAACACATTTGTGTTCCCCTAACAAATCCAAGGCCAGTAACCCAGCAGCTACTGTACTGTTGTTACACCTGATACGGGGAGCTGGGGGGTCATTCCCGTTTTGGACGCCTGGTATTTTTTTTGGCTGAACTGGAGTCCAGCCTCTACGTTTATGGCTTAATCCCAATAGTTACTGAGATACTTTGAGAAACTTGGATTGATTGTTCGGTCCGCCGTTGTTCGGCGGGCGAGTAGAACCTAAGCTGACTCTGGTCTTTTTGCACTGTTCAGGCTAGGTTAGCTGAGTATCTAGCACCTGAGAGATTTGACGATAAAGTTGCTAAAAGGAGTTGTCAGCTAAGAATGTTTGAGTTTAATGTACAGTGGATGATTACCGTAGTTGCAGAAATGAAGAATGATGCAGAGGCACTTCGCTACGCTACCACAACAGCAGCTCTGGTAATCCAGCTCTGAGTTGTCAGCCATGTCTTCAGTACGTCAATTCATTGGTGTTAAGTTGCAAAGTATTGAACATCTACTGTGAAATATCTTCAAGTCTATATCTACCAATTATGATTACTAGCTGATCAATCGTACACCCTTAATGTACAAGACACATGATAGACAACAGATAAAACACTACAAATAACAATCACTCCAAATAAACAGAATTAACTTAACTACATCTTGTAATATACTCTTCACAACAATGTTTTTAAAAGGACACCACAGATGGGGAAATTTAAATTATTACATTTCATGGTAGGGTAAAAACACAACTAATTCTCCTTATAATTTACAGACTATATTTTCACCAATTGTCTAAATTGTCCAGCTGCATACTAGGTTTTACCAAGTGTTGTTTAACTTTGGATAAGGGTATCTATTAAATGACTAGAAGGTAAATCACAGTAATCATTATCAGTGTATCTACATTTGTACACACACAGTAGGACAGAAGAAGCAATATTGTTGTTGAAAATATTCTCTATGAATAATATTTGGTTGTCAACACACAGAAACACGCATATTTTATTCGTATTAATGGTATGTCTCTCCTCGAGGGCATTTATTGTGTTGCACTAAACACAGAGGCTACAACAACATTACTACATTATCACCACAAACATGCTGGTGTAATCCATACGATTGTCAGTGTAGTGAAAAACGCAGACTAGTAAAAGTAAATATGACCCCATATTAGCGTGGTACCGGGAGCATTATCTATCACTGGAGGAAGCCATGGTCGCCCAGAACAAAATCATGTGATACTGGCCTGATGAATCAGAAAGGACATGTGACTGATAAGACCCAATCACCAAGCAAATGTGGTTGTTGCATAATCTTTTTTCCAGAAACTCTCCTTTTGTGGTGTCCAGATTACAATACATCCCCAGAGTTTTCTAACTGAAAACGGGGTCAGCAGCATTTGATCTACATTTGGGGGGGGGGGGCCTCAGAAACACCGTAGCCATGGGGACTTTGGGCGTGAAAGAATAAATTGTACACAAAAATGTACTATTGTGGACGTAGCTTAAAAGTGACACAAATAGTTGCACAACAAATGAAAAAAGAGCCTGACAGAGACATTTAGAACCTGCTCATTTCCACATCTGCACTGAGTGAAGTAGGCATCAGTGTCTGTTTCACCCACTAATTTTGACTTTAGAAAAGTAAAGCTGAAGCCATTTGACCATGCAACGAGCAGTTCTGATGTAGTGCTTCAACAGAGCGCTATAACTCACTAACTAGTAGAATAACGGTGTTTCCCATGAAGCTTTATGGCGCCTTGTTTAGTTATTGCCTGTAAGATTGCAGTGTTGACCTCTAGGCTATTGAGTGCGAGACACGGCGCATTTATAAAAGGTGCCGAATGCAAGTTTTTTTTTTTTTCATGCACGGGCACGCATGTGAGATTATACATGGCTGCAGTCTGAATTATCTTCTGTTATAGTCATTTATATAATGGTTAAAGGTTAACAGAAGTGGTCAAATTGTGTACAAAGGTCTATAAGTCTTTTAAATGTACGATACATTTGCCATCATGTGATGATACTGTTGTAATCTCTGTCACACACTATAGATAATGTTGACAGCAAAATGAGCTGTAATTTTGATAAGCAATGCAGTGTGTGTACGCTAATATTCAACACAAGACATCAGCTGATAGACCAACATGATAAAATTGTCTAAAAGATCAGTATTTTGAGGATATTTAACTTTTAATATGTAAGCTATGGTATTGCCTGTTCTGAGCAGCATACATTTTATAATAACTTCTATGCTGAAACATACCGTTTAGAGTGCTTTGTAAGCTGATGGTTGATGAGTATTTGTTTAGGGAGCATGAATGTTGACAACCGTTACACGTAAGGAGAGTGAGAGGGTGAAAATGACTTGCTCTCAGGGGCCTTGACAACCTTTGCCCTCCTGGCTCTCGTTTCAGGCCCTTTAATTGCCACTGACCAATGGGCTCCAACTTGAAACTAGACCCTGAGCTGGAGCTATTAACGTCCCCCTCCAAACGGATCTTGTTTTGATTCCTGATGCTTTTATAGGTTTTGTCTTTAGGAGACATTCCTGGTCGGCACATACCGTGCACCCCTTTCTGCCCCTATTTTCCTTCCTTCCCGTCTTGTGGGGCCATTGCCCCCCCCTCCCTGCACTCACAAACATACACACAGCCATGATCAGGCTCTGCAGATGTGTGTGTGTGTATGTGTGTGTGTGCACGCGTGTGTGCGCGTGCATGCATGTGGGTGGACGGGGCTACTGACCAGCCCACCCTCCCCTGGCCCCTCCTGACAGTCAGCTACACTCCATGAACTTGGCCACCCGTCACAGCTGCGTTAAGATTGAAGGATGGGGGGCCCTTGTATCCAGCTGGGTCGGAAGACATGGGTGGGGGCAGGGCAGGCCCAGATGCAGATGGTTTAGGTCAAATGGAGATGTTTGAGGATGAAGGGGGAGGGGGACACAGGAGCTCAGGGGCACAATAACTCCAGAGGTTACTCCTCCAACCCCTGGAAAAATGCATTCTTGAGAGTTTTAGTATATATTAGTTTTCATGTGTTTGTGTTGCAGAATGCTGGCAGTTGTGGTAACTATCTTAAAGTTTATCCATTTTATTTATCCAGTCATGAACTTTTTTCCTGTAGTCAGTGTCCACCTAATGAGGTATTTGTGGGTAAAAATCAAACTAATAAATCAGAAAAATGCTACATCTCAAAATTGCAGCTACAGAAATGTGGAAATGGGCAACATCCCTGACTCTTTTTTTAACCAAGGAACTTAATGCCATTCTCTTCTCTCTCTCTCCACCCAGTTTTCTTGTCTGTATCTCTATTGTCACTATCAAACAAAGGCAAAATGCCTATAAAATCATCTTTAATAAAACATCATGTCATGTTACTACTGAATACAGTATCCATACTACTACAGTGTGGATCCCTTGTGCATGTTTGTAACCACTTTCTTTTAGTTTACTGAGCTTATCTGTGTTCCCTCTCTTGTCTGTTGCAGAATGGGAGTGCCGGCTGGGCTGATGAAGCTGACAGTAGCAGAGGAAGAGGAGAGGCTTCCAGAGACTTTGCTAAGGTAAAATTTTAGTGATTGAGATAAGCCATTTGTAGCTGAAAACACTGAAACAACCAAAATGAATTTTAAAACGGAAAAAAAGGACCATTTATATTAGAACATTAATCCAGTACAACTAAAAAAAGGTTAACCGTTTTAAAACATTTTCAACATGTGGAGCTATAAGTACATTTTAAAGGGCCATAAAACTCCAAGCCGGCTTCAAAGAACTTGCACTGACAATGACTGACTGATGTTGCCTCACCTCTTCTGTTAAAAGTTGCACTTAACAAAGATGACACCCAACAGCCAGCTGGCCATTGACATGCATTATGCGCCTGCGTGAGGGTGTAGATTGCATTTTTACTCTAAACAAAACTTTGCTGGAGATGAACGGAACAAAGTAGCCAACCCTTTGAATCTGATAGAAAAGGGAACACTAAAAAAAATATCTGATGAAAATGTTTCATCTGGAATGGTAATGTTTGTCACCGTCAGCGCGGTGTTGAAAGAAGAAAAGAAAGGACAGAGATGAAAAATAAGGAGAAACATTAAACTATGCTGAATAGCCAGACATTTGTATGTAATAAACCATTTTTAAAAATTTTTAGTATAAACTGCATATTGCCAGTAGTGCCTGGTGGACATCTGACAGCTTGGAACATCATGGTCCTAATAATCTTCCGTTTTCTCCTTCAGCTGTATGAGTTGGACAATGACCCCAAAAGGAAGGAGTTTTTGGATGACCTCTTCACCTTCATGCAGAAAAGAGGTAAATGTGGTCTCCAGAAAACCACCGCATGTTAAGCAGCAGTAACACAGAAGCACAGACTTTCCTTTACAACATATGTCCGATCCAGAAGCGTTTGGATCAAAAGATGGAAGTGTATTTGGGGGTTTAGGTAACCATCAAATGAAACCTCTAAGTATTTTTGGATATTTTTTTCTACAACTGTGTTTCCCCTAGTGGTTTCCTGAAGAATTCATGCTGTTTAGAATTTTGTGGAAATTTATGTGTATGTTGAGGGAATCCTTAATGAAACCAAAGCCTTCAGGCTGTAGGTCTGTTAGACAACTCAATATACATGTATATACAGCCATTATGGTTGTAGTTTGTTAACTGTCAAGGCATGTGGAGTATTTTGAATCCATTAGAAACACCTTTGTGTTATAAATAGCAGCGAGTCAGCCTGAGATTGTTGCCACAGGTATGTCAATAGCTGGAGTTCATTTCCCGTACTTTGCCTATGTGGGAAAAAAAATACCACAGTACTTCCATTTCTTTAGAGTCATTTCCTGTCTCAGTGTGAGGATGGGTTTCTATTTGGAATTTCACATTAGGTTGAATGGTGTTAGGCCTGCAGAACAAATGGTTTATTTAGTCATACAGTGTTTGGAAGCCGTTTGAAACCAAGAGGATAAAGGAGCACAATAAATAGTTCATTCCTTTGTGGCTTCAAAATGTGATCAGCTTGCTCAATGGCTGTTTCGTGTGCTATACAACTGAAAAAAACTCTCACTGGCTAAGAAATCCTGTACTAATTCCCCTCCCCAGAGTAAAGGCCTTAAGGGGTCAGCAGGTGAGATCTGCCTCCACTGATCCTGTGGTTCTGCAGTATCAAAGCCAAGAGGAACTAGCAGTGGCCTAGCTTATTTAGTTGGTTCAGCTGACCGCATGCCGCTTTGACACTTCTTACGAGACCCCTCTGACCAGGGCAGCTAATGTACTTAGGCATTTATCAGACAAATCTGTTGCCAAGCAAATGTCATGGCTTGAGCAATACCTCCCAAGGTGAGTAACAATGTTATTACACTGGTAAATATTTCACATCGTGTTTTGGCAGGTTCCGATGGCTTATGCCATATGTATGCATGTGTGTATGTGATGTATAGTTTGTTTTGTCATACTGTGACAGATGATGATGGTGCGTACATTTGTATAGATCGGACGATGTGCGCCGACCTCCGTGTGTGTCTGCTCGTGCACACATGTCGGCACACAAATCTCACAAGATCAGCAGCTTCTGACTGTCTGGTCTGGTCTTTGCACCCAGAGGTCTTGTTTGGAGGGTGATGAATTAAGCAGAGCCAGAGAGAGGGAGGGATGGGATCTGTCAGGGCCCTGTTAGCGTCTCTGTCCAGTGGCAGACGCCTGGAGTCGTTGGCTGCTGACCCTTTACTCATGCTGGTCAGATGGAGAAATCCATCAAGTTGACTAAAATGTCACTTCGCAACAGATAACTTGGCATTTCACATCATTTTTAGTGTATTTTCATTTGCATTTATTTAAGGCAAAGAAACAAATCTTTTATTAGTAGTAGTCGTAGTAGTATTTTAAACAGGCCCATGATTTTTATTGTTATCTTTCCATGCAAATGTGAAATAATATAGACATCCAACAAAAAGTTGTGCAAATTGTGCTTGGTAGATAATTTCTTTGTTGTAACAATGCTTTACTTTAATTTACTTGCCAGTTTTGTCCAAAGCGACATACAACAAAAATCTATAAAACATAAAATTCAGGCAATTTGAAAGCATAAATTTTAAACAATGCTTCTTGACAATACATTTTATACTGTTAAATGGTGCCACATTTGTAAGGAACAGGCACCCACAGCTGAGTATGCGGGTTGCACTCCTGAGAAATTTTCCAAATCTTCTCTGCCAATGCCAAACAGCTTATGCTCCTGTTGGTGTTAACTCTTGTTTGGTGGATTGGATGATTAAAGTCTATCAGTAACAATGAAGAAACAAGACATATTGGTTATTTTAAAATTGATTAATTTAACAAACAATCAGCCACACCGGTCTGGCTCGTTTTTGTAGATTCTGTGACCAGTGGCAGTCCACAGCATATCTCCGCAGTCTGGGACCAAACTCCGTCCTCCAAGATGACAACGTTTGCCCCCACATAATTTGAGATAAAGTTTATTAGAGACTACCTCTAGTAGTTGAGAGTAGAGAGAATAGAATGGCCGCCAGCAATCCTGACCTCAAACCAACTGAACACTTGTGAGATCATCTTGGATGTGCTGTTCATGCTAGAGTGACCAACAAAACCACCTTGGCTGATGGAAAAATCCTGGTTGGGGAGTGGAACGCTATCCCACAGCAGTGTTTGACCAGACTGCCGACCAGCGTGAGGCCAAGGACCCGGGCTGTTGTGGCCGTGTATTTTTCTCCAAACGTTACTGAGGATTCTGACTATTTTGTTTTTTTAATGATTAAATTGTATAACCATCAATATGCCTTATTTCTCCTTTGTTACTGATACACTATAATCATCCAACCCACCAAAGAGTCAACATCAATAGCAGCATTAGCTGTTAGCCATTCCCAGAGAAGATTAGGTAAACTTTTCTTGATTGTAAAACCCCAAAAATGTAAATTAGCTTGTAATCTCATCTGCCATTAAAGCCGAGAACATTAATATTACCACAACATGTGTGTGATAATTAGAACTGTTGTCATTTACATGTTGTTCAACTTGTTCTGAGTGAATTACTGTGAGTGCAACTGGAATCGTCTTGCGTGGATCAAGTTCCCTTATCATCATCAGCGCAGGTGACTAGTAGTGACAGAGCACAAGGGTCAGTGGCCAACAACAGTCGGAACAAGTATTACTGTGTCTCCACAGCGCTCATCTATAATAGACAAGTGTGAGGCAAAGGAAAAGAAAACGGGGAGGATTAGAAGCAGCTTTTTTACTTTTTCTATTTTAGAGTTCTCATTTGGGAAAGAGAATTGACACCATTTTTTAAAAGGGGGGAAAAAATTTTTTAACTGTGAAGGAAATAAATAGCCACACATGCTACTTTAAGTAAGGGCTTCGGAAAGGACAGGGACATTGCTATTGGCATCAGAGAGATCTGATGCAACCATTGTAAAGGAGGGTTGGGTATAATTTCAGCTACTCAAGAGTGACTTCGTCACCCCTCCCTTAAGACAAGAGGCACTTGGCTGACCTCTGCTGTCTCTCAAATTGGAGTCTTAATCACAGAGAATAAATTACTTGGCTGGCTTCCCTTTTTGCCATTAGTGCCAAGAGCATATGAGATGAAGAGCAAACCTTACTGAGCTCTTGTTGATCGCACCCTCTCATTACTGTGCATTCGCTCGTCCTTCCATTTCTATTTCACAGAAATGGGTTCAAGATTATTGAACTTCTTTTTTTTTAATGAAAGCTCATTCAGGATGCTTTTCTTTTTTTTTTTTTACTTTTTTAATTTAATGCCATTATTAAGGTCAGCCTCATTTGTCTGACTTTATAAGTATTGTGGTTTAAAATGCTCCCCCATTTTGTGAAGAACATTGTGAGGTTATGTGGAATCCAGTGGAATCTCAGGATGAGGAGCGACAAATGGTGAAGTGCTTTTCCCACCTCATCGTGGGGGTCTCGAGGCCTTGAGAGGAAAGCAACAGCGGAAGGAAAACTTACGAGGGATTCCCATTTCCTGCCTCTGCGCTTAAAAACAGGCCTGTGTGTGTGGCGTGTGTATGTGTGTGTTAATGGTTGAGGAATTTTAGCAGCTGTCCTAAATCCTGTCTTTGCGTAAAGGGGCCCATTGATGGGCTCTGCATCACAGAAATGGCAGAAGACACACATACAAGGCCTCTCTACCTTTATTTCATTGGTTCGTTTTCTTTGCTGATTACTCCCCTGTCTTAAGCTGCACATATACTCCAGAGCGGATGCATATAGCTGCGGACACAAAGGGCACATAGTAGTTCTGTTTATAATTTCTGAAGATCACCTTTCACTTATATGCGCAGTAGGTCAACATCTGGTTGTGAGTGGCAGTCGACAAATGATAAGGGTTGAAAGATTTGACCTAAAAATAAAATCTTGATTTTGAATTTTTTATTTAAAACCTAGTTTCCTTTCTCTTTTTCTCTAAATAAACTAAAGAGGCCAAAGGACAAGTTTTATTAAATACTCTCTTAATTAATTAAGCTAAATAAATGATTACCAAATTAATCTAGGGCGATATGAACAAATCAGTTGTTCAAGAATAAAAATAGTGTAAAGATTTTTTTGACAATCAAATAGAAAAAAGTCTCTTGTAGACCATAGACTGGAAAAACTTGTATATACACATTCTGAATTGTTTCACAAGAAAAAAAAAATGTAAATAAAAAATTTTAAAATTAATTAAAAATAAAATGTTTAAAAATGCCCATAACTAATATTTAGCAGATCCATTGTTAGGCCCCTTTAAGCATTGCAAAGCACATCGCTCCAGGTAGAAATATGAGATAATGGCCTCACATGCAAATGTAATGTAAATGTACCATGGTCGCTCATGTAGAGAGTGTGGGTGGAGGATATTGGTCTTCACGACTTACACCGACATCGCTGTCCATCATATCCATTACAGGTTTTGCTGTTTCACCCCCATTGGGAGCACAGAGAAAAGCTTTGACGACGGCTCGACGCCATTAACCACCTCAAAGGTTTTCGATTAAGCAGATGGGTGATTGTTTGTTTTGGTTCGACACCCAGCCACTTTCTCATTTGGGACGGGGCCAGTGAGCGAGGCTGCGGGAGCTACGGGCATGCTATGAAGAGAAAAAAGAAAAAAAAACGAGGAAGAAAATAAAAGAGTGATGCAGCCAACTGCCTGTCAGCGCTGTCCACTTGAGATGATTAATGGCCGCAGGCTGTGATGGACAGACACAGAGAGAGAGAGAGGCTCCTGTTCAGTGAAATCACCAGTTGAGAAAGGCGGGGGTAATGACAAGTGTTTTAGCCCCTTCTGCTCCAGCCAGAAAACCCCACACGTTGTGGCCAGCAAAGGCTAGATCCATCGCAGTGTCACACTCCTCTGAAGTGTAGATTCAGCTTAAGAGGGACCACATGGTGTGCTATCGCTGGTTTAGAGTTATTTTAAGGGGGAAATCCCTTCATGCTAGATTCAGGTCTGTTAATGGTAATAAAGAGGTAAGCCGGACCTGTCTGCGCCATTAAGTCACAGTGGTCTTAATGAGGCTGACGAAAGATGTATAGAATTAGAGGAAGGAGTAGGAGGGAAGGAAAGGGAGAAGCTACTGGCTGTGGTTCTGCTCTGTTTGTTCCTGTAAAGATTTACTGCCAGGCTGCCTGTAATGTTTTTAGAGGCTACATAGCAAATGGGAACATGTGGGCTTTTGTTTGGGCTACAGTTAAATTTGAGCATGTCAATAATCATTGTTTTTGCCTTTCAAATGAAGAAGCAAACTTTAATCTTTAATTTTCTACAGAAAACACAAGAAGGGTAAAAAAAAAATCATGATTTACATTAAAATGCTCATGTCTGATGGGTTTCTTTGACATTTTTAGAAAAACAAGAATTTGACGTCTGTTAAGTTGGATATTTTTTTTGCACTGCTTGTGGTGTGGGAAGAGTGGCCTCCCAGCAGGACATTAGAGGAAGTTCCCTAACTGTAACCCTGAGACCAAGAGCTCTGTCCACACCAATTACACCATGAATGGGCTCTGGGGGATCCATGTATGCATTATATTACTCTCCCGGTCAGCCTCACACTGGCCCTCTAGCAGGCGGGCCCTCTGTACAAACACCATGCTACAATAGGAACATTCTCTGACTCTTTGAAATGGCCTCATTTTCCTTTAGTTAACACCCCTCAACTTCTGGAAAGTGGCAGCACCTGGTTGGTTTAACAACAAAAACACCAGGTATTGTGAGTACATTGGCCTATTTTAGTTGGATTGTGGCTGAAATGATTTTCATTAGAGATGACCTTTTGAACTGTAGTGCAAATATTAGGCAGTAAATATAAAATATGAACATTTTTTAAATTCTGTGACCAATTCACTAAAACTAGCTTCAAAGAATTCGACTCATTACAGACCCAATTCCCAAAATGGATGCCTTTTCAAGGCCAGAGAAACATTTTTTACATAGAACACAGAATGCACCAATAAAATGTAGTTAGGGTATTACATTTTGTCCTCTCTTGTCTTTCTTTCTTTTCTGTCGCCATCCCCTTCCTCCTCCTTTGCACCCACCCCATTCAACTTCCCCCTCTGTTTATTGTGCTACAGTTACAACCACTGAAACTTGATAACACCATGGGGGATAGGGGCAGAGGGCCGCGCTGTGGCCTGCTTGGTGAGGCCAGGGGGGAGGGGGGGCTGGATTAAGGGGCCTCCTGTCCTACACAGGATGATTAATGATCTCCAAATAAGTGGGGGCCAACCTTTTTGATAGGGCAATGCTGACGGACAGCAGACGAGGGAGCGACCGTCGCGTGTCTGAATGTGTGAAAAGAGAGGATGAAGAGAGCAGACATGGGAGCCACAGTGGGAGACGAGGGCAGACGGGGTGCCATGGTGACAAAGAGGAGGTTAACGGAGGCATTGGCCTGCTTGTAGAAACAAGGCCACGCTCTTTCATTTCCCTTTTGGAAGCACCCTGTCAGTAGGCTTGAAGCTGACCAAACTTGCCAACCAGACAGAAAGATAATCTGGCAAACTATACTAAAAGGGCCAGCCCTGGTCGCACAAAGCCCCTACTTTCAGGAAAGGGTGGGAACCCAAATGATACACAGATCGCAACCACTGCTTTCTAATCATTGCCCTAAGACAGACTCCAAAAGGAGAGGGCAAAACTATTCTTATTGGACACATCCTCCACTGCATTTGGGATCAAAGATGTTATGGTTAACATGTTGATATTATCTTTGCCTTTGGTAAGCTCCACCCGTTGGCTGGCAAATTACAACCCTGTTTTTCAGGAGTGACATCTGTGGTGGCTCTGTTCTTCCCTCCCTACAAAACCAAAAAAAAGTTAGTAGTTTTCCTGGTGTTTTTTTTATGTTGAGGTTACATCAGATTAAAATCATGAGGCTATTTTTTGTTTCAACCCAACCAAGACTACTTTTTATGTCTCTTCCTCTCCCTGCCTCCTTATCCCAACCCCCAATCCATATCGCCTCCCTGTTATTTCCTCTGTCCTTTAGCCAGACTGTTCCACAGACCAGGATTGCCACTGTGCTGTCCATCTTTAATTACGACCATACTGTGCAGGGATTTGAGTCTCTAAGCTGCAGAGCTGGGAGATTCTTAATCACCATGCTCATAAGTAACTGAGCAGAAGAGAGGACGAGCATAGGCCTCAAACAGATTCATGCTTCACAGCGAGGTCATCGGTCAGGGTAAAAATAACACTGACTGCTCAGTTCATCTGTGCACCTTGTTTTGTCTTCAGTGGAATACGTTTGAGGATACTCTGCAAAACAAACGTGGCAATCAAATATGCCAATCCAATTACCGGGAATTGAGCAATGAATAAGACAAAAATGACATGTCAAGGCACAATGGAAAAGTACGTCTATCAAAAGAAGCGTGAGTGGTTAGGGCACATGCCATGTGTCCCACGGTTAAAGTCTATCTGGGGGATCTTTGTTGCATGACATGTCATCTCCCCATGTTTCCTGTCTGTCGACACTGTGACTGTCGCAAAAAAAAAAGAATAGATTTCATCAGAACACATAATGGACATACCCTACATGTTAATTTATTCATTCAACATCATTGAAACACATTTACCTGTGACATACGACTTAAGACCCAACATTGTTTTCAATTCAAGACAAGAATATGAAGCCACATTAAGGGGCTTTGTTAAACTGTTCCCACATAAAACTCTCCTGTGATGTAAACTTCTGCTATCTCTGCATATCTGCGTGTCTTGCTTCTCCATCTGTGTCCTGTGTGTGCTCTTAAAGCAAAGTTTCCTGGCCTCCACACCCTTGTGATGGATGGTATGAAATACATTACAGCCCCCAGAGGAGCCCTATACCAGTACAATAGCCCTGAGCTCACTTCCAGTGCAGCTCTGTAGCAGCGTTGCATGAGCCGTACGCTAACAGAGATCTGAGGGCAAAGGAGCCTGATGGAAAATAAGATGCTTGATTTGAGGGAAGAAATGGACATGAAACGCAAAGTTACCAAATGCTTCACTTCTTTGTTGATGACAGTTTGGTTTATGTACTTTGTGGTTGGGGATACATGATTAAATAAAGGTATTGGCCAGCTAACTAATTAGTATAAATGACTAAGCAAGGGTGAATTTCCATCTTTTATGTCTAGGCTCAAAACTTGACTTTTCACGCTGTATCGTTTATAAACCCAATATTATTCTATGTGGTTCTAACTGTAGGTCCTATATTACAATTTTGGCATTCAAGATTTTAAGAACTATTAAAGGTTTTAGGTACAGTAATTGGTCATTTTCTTTTTTGTTTTGCTAATGAATTTGGTATTTTGTGTTGTTTTGTAATAGTGAAATGAATGCATACTCTGTCGCTGACCTCATTTTAGGACACTTTGCATAATAGCATCAGCTAAATCCCTGAAAGGTAAATGTATGACTCCCTGCCATGGATTCCAAAAGCCAAAAGTAATTAGCATTGACGGGAGTTGAAATTTCAAAGATGAGTGCACAACCCCCCCGCAATCTCCTCCCTAGTTTTCAACATATCGCTCTTTCTCCTTGGCTTATAGCAGCTGATGTCTCCTGTATTGATCAGTGCCGCTGGGCCCCAAATGGGGCTCGTCAGCTGATGGCTTTATCTGTCAATCCGGGTGTCCATTGATTGAAGCAGTTAAGCTGTGTTGTAAAGCTTGCTAGAAGGGAGAGGGAGCCCCCTCAGTGTTGCACCTGCTAGTTAAGACGTCACTGCTACCTACTTACCCTTTAAACCATAAGTCTGACCAGCCAACTATCACTAGTATGATCCACAGATTACCTTGTTCTGTTTGAAAGTTATTCTCATTTCTTTTCGTGACCTTCAGTTCCCTCTTTTCCTCTTTCTGTCATGTAGGATGTTTTCCCTTAAACTCGGTCTCCCTTTGTTGTTCATTATATTTGTTTTTTTAAGTTCCGCCCCTCCCTCGTTATCACGTTATCGAGTTTTATATAGAGATTGAACCGATCTGAATCCAATATTGGCATCAGGTGCCTATACTGACCACATTTTGATCCCGATGCCGTAGACTGATGCTTTGGCTGACCGGGAAAGAAGCAGCGCTCACAGATGCTGGAGTCGTCCGGTCTGCTCCACTCACACACACACCCCGCCCCCCGCACTGGAATACAGAGAGAAATGGAGATACACTGGTGCAGTAGAGTTATGTTATTTACCTAATTTATGAGCACTTATTTCATTTTGGCTCAGTGTGAGAGAATCTACTGCGTTTTGCTGTGCGTGTGTGGCAGAGTCACAGTAAACTAAGTGCAGTCCTCGAGTAATGCTTGTTACATTACTGTGTAATAAAAGCTTTGCAAGTAACAATTAATTATACCATAGTATTAATTATCAAGAAAAAAGTACTCTGGTATTGGTTTTGCTATAGATATTAGCAGATATCCATACTTGGTTATCAGAATCAGATCTGAACTGAAAAAAAAGCTGATCGGCGCCTTTCCTTTTTAAATGACTTGAATGGAAAAGGGTTGGGCTTTCTTCTGCAGCGTATTCACAGGAATCTACAGTTGATGTCAAAGTCCCTCCCTCTACCATTGTCATGTGGCTGTGACATATACATTCTTGACATTTCTGCAGAGATCAGAGATGGCCGTTTACAAGGTCAAGCTATTTGGTTACTTTGCTCTCACTCGTTCTTCCAGTCAGATGAAGTCAAATATAGAGCAAAGGTCTTGCAATTTATTTGGCAGCTTGTAGACTTTAAAATTGTTTCAGCATGAAATAGCCTCTCATAACATGCGTCCTTATTGAATTAATTGAATCTGATGCAACACATTAAAAGCAATATGAAACTACTTGTACACTAAACATATTTATACAGCAAACTGCGTTTATTAGTCTTGAAATCTAGTTGACTATACATTTTAGAGTTTTGCTGCTTGTTTTTCAGTTGTCTTGTGGATAGAAAACAACTTTTATTGATCTTTTTCGTAACTGACTGTAACTCACAATACAGGCCCATATCAGACCTGTATTTACAACCATTATACTGTATAGTGTATATATAAAAGAAGATATTTTGCCTCCTCCTCCACCAACTGCACTGTGCATCTTCTAAAACACAATAATTTCAGTCTTCCCTAAACATATTTTCAGTCAAATCATAATTATGGCATGGGCCTTTTAAGCCAGTCCAAACAGGAAGGGCTGAGATTAAAAAAAAAAAAAAAAGCATTCCTTTTCAACACAAGGGCTGTAAAATGTTGCATATCTGTTGCATGAGTAATGCAACAGGTTTTGGTGGTGGTTGTAGCCACTAATCCTGCAGACATGTAAGATGAAAAACCTTCCTAAGGCCAGTTAACCCTTTAGTTGTTTTGTACAAGACAGTAGAGATTTTATTATCTGAGTCATTAATTTACTCACTGGACCAGTACACCGAATTAATTAATATTATAAATAGTATTAATTATTCATATTATTATCAGTAATAGCAATTTTGAAAACTCACAACAATATAATTGTATAGTACTTTATATTTCAGTTCATTTTTTCTGTTTAAGCAGTGAAATGAAGGTTGGACTCGCAGCAGGGTAAAAACTGTAAAACAAAACATCTAATTTAATTTGAATAAAAAGTAGTATATTGAAATTAGGAAAAATATGACATATTTGACATGAAATATTTAAATATATCAGCCCAAGCTTATACTTACACCATATGCAAGTATATAGAGTGGTATGTACCTCGGAGGTGTTATTTTCTAATATAAACCCTGAAAAACAACATGTCAATTCTCATCACTGTCTGCCAAACACCTCTTGTAGGTCCTCTTATTCTTTCTGAGCTCCTCCAGAAATTGAACAACCAGTAACGGTGAGTAAACATGTAGTGAAGAAACCAGCCCTCTTTCCGTCCATTCATCCATCTCTCTGCCGGCTCTATATCAGCCGGTGTTGATTGGGGTCTAGTCAGTTGATCTGCCGGGTCTCTGGGGATCCTGGGGACTTGGGTTTCAGTTGGCCATCTCACTTTTCGCGCCATCCAGCCTTTTCAATCCCCCTCCCCCCCTATTTCACCAGGTGACCCATCTTCATGACCTACGGAGAAGGAGTCATGTTTCTCCCTCTTTTCCTTTTCTCTCTTTCTCTTTCTGTCCATCTCTCTTATCCAGTTTAAAGATGCTTTGAATGTCAGAAGATGAAGCCTGGTCAAAACAGCACTGTACATTAAACATATCAAACTATATGTGTAATTGTATTCCAGATACTTTGCCAAATACAGTTGACATACTTCTAATCGTGTAATTGAAGTTCTAATAGCTCCGTTATTTGCAGTCTGACAGCTTCCCCAGTGTGAACAGCACCTTGTAAGATTTACAGCTTTTGGCTGTTGTTTGGAGCCTCGCCAGTTTTCTGATGTTTTACACCACAGGATGAAGCAGTTGACCGTGCACAGAAGACAGCTCCTTTAATATATTGGCTACCTGCTTGCTGTAATAATTCTTACTAAGAAGCTTCTCGTACTGTTTCTTGAGTAAATATAGTTTCAACTGACATATTCATCATTGGATGTTTGCTCCCCCCCCGCTTAGTATTTGTTCTTTTATTGAGACGGAAGGAAAAGTGAGAGGAAGAAACGAGAGCGAAGGATTTAGTGTTGTGCATCTGATCTTCCTAAAATAACAAAGTGAATCTGAACTGTCTACAGTGAGACCTGCAGCAGTTGTTCCCAGAATGTGTGAAAAGACCTACAACCATTAATTAGTAATCGTTTGCTGTCAAATATTCCATTAATCATCAGTGATTTTGATAATCAATTAATGGATTTTTAAGAAGAAAATGTCCACAATCTCTGGTTCCAGCTTCACAAATCTGATTATTTTCCAGGTTCTTTAGTCTTCTATATTGGTAAACTGCACATCTTTGTGTTATGGACTGTTGGTCTGAACAAAAAAACCAAAAAGGCATTTTCGGTTGAATCTCCAGCTTTGGGAAACAGCAATCAACAAATTTCACTATTTTCATGAACCAAACAACTAATTGACTAATTGTTTATATAATCAATAATCTGACATGCTCATATGAAAGAGCCCTTTATGTTTTTGAGCTGATGTGAATTTTGCAATTACTCCCTGACATTCCTGCTTTTTGTGTTTGGTTGGACAAACCAGAAGACAAACCATTAGTATTTTCTCTGGCCTGTCATCTCTCTCTCTTTCTCTCTCTCTCGCTTTGTCAATTCACATTAATTGCATTTTATTGACATGACTGGAATGAAACCTATGCAGCCAAAGCTATAGAATGTATCGACCGACATATTTTAGACTTTATATGAGGACCGTCCCTCTGTTTCTCTCTGTCTGTCTGTCTCCGTGCCAGCTGTGGCTTTAGCTTCATGCTTAGAATAGCGATGTATCTATAGGTTAACGTTACATTTAACTTCCCTTATGTGGAGGGTACATATCTTAACACTTGATATGAATTGGTACGTCATGCAAGTGGTGGCTCTGCCTGGACTAAAGATAGCGAATTCCATACACTCAAGGTCTTTTTTACCATTTATGTCCCTGGCCATGCATTAAAAATAAAACAAACATGCCCCAGCGTACGGCAGGGTCCTGACAATATGCTGCCCCGACGTATGAACATAAACTAAACAGCCAGGGGCTGCCCGACATAAAGTAAACTCGCAGCATGTGGAGTCCAGACACTCGTCTCTCCTGTCAGTGTGTCTCTGTCCAATGCTAATGAAGGGGTTCGGGCTGTTCTGGATTTGTATTCCCAAACAGATTTTTTTTTTTCTTTTGAATTCAGGTTGGCAAACATAGGCGTACCACTTACTATTAATATCCTTTTCTTGTCACCGGTGCAGTCACCTTCAAATAATGTATCTTATATACATTTTAAGAAATGTTCTCATACAGAAACTGTAGTTGCAGTGGACAGTTTACAAACCGCTTCAGGCCACCCATTCCACAAAGTGAGCTTAATGTACTGAAAGTCAAATGTATTAAATAGTGAAAAGTTCAGAGTTAGCTGTAGGCCTGGTTTGGTCTAATCTGGTTTGTAGAAGTGGAGGTAGGGGCTTGGAGGAGGGGTGGAAGGTGTGGGTCTCTGAAAAGACTCAGACACTGCTAGGAGGCCAGGGGCTGTTTGTGTTGGCTGACACCTTTCTTACAGCAGTAATCCAGTCTTTCTCCAGCTGGCTCGCTACCACACCTCCTCCCTCCTTTTTTTTCTCCTTCCTTCCTTCTTTCCATCCTTCCGTCTTTCCCTCCTAGTGGCCGAAAAAAAAAAACTGATTCCTTCCTGGCGTTCCGGTTGAATCTTCAGATCAACAATTCATATAATTTCATGAACCAAATGTCTAATTGAATAGGGTGATCAATAGATTAATCATCTATCAAAATAGTTGTTAGTTTCAGTCCTAATAGACTTCAGTAGAATAGTTTTCAAATTAATCACCAGAGAACAACCAATGACTTTGAGGTGATGTGTCATTTCCTCCTTTGCTTCGTGCCAGGCTGTAGATGATAGTGAAACCTCACACCAGCTCATGCTCATTCAGTAAAAAATTCATTTCCTGTGTGTTGTTCGCTGGAAGGCTGTCACTCTGTCACTTAATTATTTAAAAAATGCCCATCATGTGAAGTCAGCAATATTTAATTTACCACTACTGGCGTCAGGGGCACCCAATTGATTTATTATAGAGGCCCTTTAATGCGAACAGCTGTTTCCTGCTAAAAATAGGTCAAGGGTCAGATTAAATGACCTTGTTCATTTTTTTGTCCTCTCATTGAGATAGAAAGCTGGGACTGCACTGCGAGGTGGCAAATGTTAATGTTAGATTCTGATGGGAGTCCGCCTCCATCACAGTCCGCTTAATGTCACCCAGTACACAAGGCCAGTGTTTGTGATTACAGAGAATTGCGTAGTGGCAGATCAATGTACCCAGCCTCTGAAATTATGGACATAAGGTGATTACAGATTTGACTGTATAAGTAAGTTTGTTTGTCTTCATTCCCCCCGTTTGTCAACAGAGATTTATTTCCCCTATGTGTAAATGCTGTAAATGAAATTAATCAAATAGAAGGATATTGACTACCTGTGCAAAATCTATCACCTAATGCTTGAGTCTCTCAAGTATTAACCCGCAAAAGGCCTATTTGTAAAATCCTAGATTTTATAACCTTTTCATTAATAAGAAGCTTTTTCCCCCTCCTCTGTCTCACTCTTTATCTATATTCCTTATCAATTGAAGTCCAGCCGTTTGAAGGCTAGCCGTGTGGCTCTTGTGTTCAGTGGAAGTCAGAGGAAGGACTTAGGGAGTGGTTCAGGGGCCCTCAGCCACGGCACTTCCCACCACAGCAACCTTTGACCCCTGGTGCCATTAATCACTAGGCTCCTGATGGCCCTGTCCCTGGGGGAAAATCAGTCCGGGGCAAAGGATGATGGGAGGTGAAGCCTGCAGCCAATTACAGATTGGCTTGGAGCGGCCGAGTGGACAAATCACGGCTTTACAGAGAGATGAAATACCCAATAGTTGCCTACTTGTGGCCAGCATGGCCCGATGACCTGAAATGTTTTAATATGTGGGCTAAAATCACTGTGGATCCTGTTGTTTCTAGTCTTCTTAAACAATTTGAATAGATTGAAATGGGAACAGTTCTAACAGCAGAATAAAGACAGAGGGGCTGTGCTGCTGTGATCAAAAGAGATGTTTTGGACTGGTCTAATTAAGCCTGTTAAAGCCAAATGTCTCCAGGGTTGGGAAACGGAGCAGATGTGGGACACCAAAGGCAAAAAGCGGCATGTTGACTCTCAAATTAGGGAACTCCCCGGCTAACGGCCCAAGTGTTGCTAATGCGATTTTTGGTCAATTGCTGCATTATATCAAAGGTGCTTTCACGGGTAATCGGGCCATATTGAAACCTGAAACCTGGTTGATGATATTTAAAGCTGCTCCAAAGGACACTTCTGGTCCATCTAAGATGTAAAGACACATATTTAGTTTCCCTCTGTTTCTGTATACAAAATATTTTATTTTCTCTCTTTCTGTTGCTTGTTGTCAAGTCGCTGCAAATAGCTCTTTGTGCATACATGAAATCAGATTTTGATTTGACAGCACATACAGATAAAGGGCGTGAATAAAAGCATAGGTGTGAATTAAAGCCGAGTTAACAGCTGGCCTGTCACCGTGGGGCCAGCGCTGTTGTGTCTCATTTGTTGTGCTCTCATTGTTCTTGGCCGGGCCAGTATGAAAACATGGCTTCCTGCTGACCTGCAGTTTAATTCACACATCAATAACCCCTGGCTGATCTCTGACCCCTCTAGTTGTACTAATTGTTTGATGCAGGATTGATGTCCAACGCTGCATTAAATAACTGACGAGGCGCTGGCAGCAAAGCATTCCTGCTGCTTTGATCCGCTGCGTGTTCTGGAAATGTTGCTGCTGCCCAGAGATGTAGTCAGAGGTCTGCCATCGACATTATGTTGACTGTGCCACCATCTTTTCATTCTGACAGTCATGTACCAACACATGTCTAGTTACAGAATGACACGATTATTCAACATTGCCGATTAAATCATCACATTACTCCTTATTTGTGTATACATTTATATACTATGTATACTGATAACTTGAATAAAAGCCAATAATCCTGAAGGTGAATTGAAGATCTGCTAAATGATTAATGGATTTAAAAGTTCATTCAAAAAGAAGATGATTGAAAATTACATGAAAAATTGATGATTTTGTTAAATTGTGTTTGGAAATTTTATCTTAGGTCTTTATTTTTGATGAACTCTTTCATCACTTCTTATTATCATTGTCATTTTTTTTTAGCATTTCTTTGATTAAGCTCTTCCCCGGGGCCGGTTCCTCATTAGATGCTCGAGCCACCTCATCTGGCTCCTCTCAATGCAGAAGAGCAGCGGTTCTATTCTCCTCCAGGATCGCTGAGCTTCTCAGCTCTCTAAGGCAGAGCCCAGCCACCCTGCAGAGGAAACTCATTTTCGTCACTTGTATTTGCGATTTCATCCTTTCAGTCGCTACCCAGAGCTTGTGACCATTGGTGAGAGTAGGAACGTGGATTGACTGGTAAATTGAGAGCTTCACCTTTTGGCTCAGGTCCTTCTTCACATTGATGAGCTGGTGCAGAACACACATCACTGCAGGCGCTCACCGATCCGCCCGTCAATCTCCCTCCATCCTTTTTTTCATTCTAGAACAAGACCCCAAGATACTTGAACTCCTCCACTTGAGGCAGGCTCTCATCTCTGCTTTTCTGGCTGGGAACTATGGCCTCGGATTTGGAGGTCCTGATTCTCATTAAATGAAATGAATGAATGAATTAAATTCATCTTATTTGCTAAAGGTATATAAATACAGCTGCAGTATGAAATAACAACAAGCCACTATTTATAGTGATGAAAAAGGGTCTAATGGATGACTTATTTTATTGGTTAACTAAATAGTAATACAGACCTGACCTTTAATAGCTAATCCAAATGATGTGGAAAGGATGTTGGCGTTATGGCAAAGAGCCCTCTTCTTTTGCTAACTGTTATTTGGCCCTGGAGATAACATGTCTCTTTTGCTAATACAGCATTTTCTGCAGCTTTAACAAACTGGATCATTTTAACCGTGTATAGTGCACTGTGGTCCTTCTGAGGTTATGTTTAGGCTGAGAGGAAGTATTACAGATCCGTTCGGCTTAGAGATTCCTAACCTTTTTGCCCCATGATGCCTTAAAATAGAGCAAAGTCTATTTGGCACCCCTCATCTTTTAAAGTTTCTCACAATCCAAAGTTACATCTTACCCTGAAATATTCAGGTTATCATCTTGTTTTGACAAAGAAAAGCAATAAAAAAAGGACTTTTGAGAAGCTAAAACTATTTATTTTTCAAAATGTTTGAAATATAAATAAGATTTTTAATAATAATATCTTATCTAATATCTAATAATACATTTTTTCTTTATGTGTTTCTTGCATTGGATTTCACCTGAAACTGATTCCACTGGACTTTTATATTCCTCCATTTCCACCTGTATATTCTGTGTTGTAGTCTTTCGTGGTGTCTTTTTACTCTTGTGTTTATTTGTCTGTGTTTGAATCTACAGACCCCAGCAACAGTTTTTTCCTCAGTATCCTCTTCAAATTCTTAAAACTCTGACTCACATACCATTGTTGTAATATTATACACACATCGAGAAAACTGGCACCACAACAATAATTGTTCATTGTTGCAGCCTCAACACCTGTGTAGAGACACACTGCTCCATTGACGTATTGTATATTAACAGGCTTACCAATGTTTCCTCATCCCTCCACCTTACTCAAATAAAGCACCACACCTGTCTGTATTTATGTTTTGTAGCCGTTCCGCCAAGAAAAGCCTTCACAAGTGGTTTCCATTTAACCTGACTGTATACGTTTTACTCACTACCGCCAACAAAACAACCGCTATCATTTAGTGCATGGATCAGAGCTGTCACTCCTTTGCTGATCTCCACTCTTATGCAGGTCCATGTGTTCACTTAGGCCCTTTGCACATGGCTTAAAGACATGTTGCTAACTTAAGAAAATTAATCGGGGCTAATCTTCATGGCCTGATCACACTGCTATGTTACAAAGTCAGTAATGAGTCCAATTCCAGTTTAAGAGCAGCCTGCGGAGGGGCTGGAGGATTGGCTGGCATTAACTGCGAAGGCAAATCTGCAGGACTCCCCTACGCTGGGCCCAGCAGCGCTAACAGCAGAGGGGTGTGGATTTACTCAGTACAATCCTCTAAATGAGCTTCATTATACTGGCCTATCCAGGAGCCCCCCACCCACCGCTGCCCGTGGATTAGCAGGTTGTCACAATCCCCGGTCCCTTCCTCCCACTCCATGATTACACTGTTGCACATTGCACTTTTTGATTCTGTTGTATACTGCGAAACCACCCTCTCCTCCTCCTCCTCCTCCTCCTCCCTCCATGTTGTCCTCCCCCTCCCCCCCACCACCTCCCACCCCACACGCTTCCTGCCAAGCTCCACTGCAGATAAGCTGTTGACAAGATTAATGCATCTGTATCAAAAGTCTAGAGCCGCTTTGCTTTTGTGTTGTTTGCGAATCCCCTTTTCCAGGTCAAGGCAGATTGCCTTAACTGGGCTAATATGTTTTCAAGCCAAGTTTAACTTGCGCACAGGCAACAGGTCTGCCGCCCTTGTCTGACCAGTATCCTGTCAACACGCAGCTCTGTGTCCGGAGGTCACAAACTGATCCGACTGATGATTTGACCGTTGATTTGTACATGAATAAAATAGTTTCAATTATGGAGCTTTAAATATATTTGTGTTACGTGATGTTGATATGGTCCATGTTCTTTGTACATCACTTCGCGATTCAGATGTATGATCCGTAAGGTCATGTTGTATTTTTCTGTTTTCTCCTCCTCCATAGGAACCCCAGTCAACCGTATCCCCATCATGGCCAAACAGGTCCTGGACCTGTACATGCTATACAAGCTGGTAACAGAGAAGGGCGGCCTGGTGGAGGTCATCAACAAGAAGATCTGGAGAGAAATCACAAAGGGACTCAATCTGCCTACCTCCATCACCAGTGCAGCTTTCACCCTGCGCACACAGTGAGTATTTAATGAGCAAATCCATTAAATTCAGCAGCAGCCTTAGCTTTACGGCTGTTTGCACTCTTATGCAAAGTCCGTGTAACATTGATTTATATAAACTAATTTAATTTAGTTAAGAAAAATAAAACATCACAAGTGTGTGACTCGTTGGAAGGCGCTTCGCCTTCCTCATGCTGCCGTGCATGTGTGCGTGCACGTGCATGTGTGTGTCAATATTAACCCAGGCCCGAGTGTTTATACACATGTGAGCTTGTTTCCTTCACCAAGCCGCCTTCCCTTTTCACATTCAATCCTTCCGTCCATTACATCACACATAGAGCCCATTGATTCCTATAGATTTATTGATGTGATTTGGGTCAGAGTTCACGATGGCTAAGGTGGCGTTTGAGTGACAGCTTGTAGGCCGACTCTCGACTAAAACTCTCTAGCTCTCCGGATGGAAGCCGTAAACACAAGCCGTAGACGTAACACCTCGATCCTATCCACTAGTCAGGGCGCCTTAATGAACCTTTATGTATTTTTAATGTTGGTGTAGCATCGCTACACTGGTTTTATCTAATGGACAATGCTCTTAGCTTCTTATTGATCCCCAGTGCTGCTATTCCACCATTATGCAGTCAGCATGCATAATACTGTGCGTTCATTTTACTGTTTTAATGGAATGGAAAACATACCATACCATGTGACTGTACATACCTGTAGAGCCAATGAATCATCCATGTATACTCAGCATACAAAACATGTTGTGAACAATTTACATACCATGTGTCTTCATGAAAATTCACTGTGATCACATGCTCCCTAAGTGACAAATATAGTATAACTGACTTTATAAATCTTGCATAGTACTCTGTATATATTATTACTGCTTTTATAAACCGCAGGTCAACAAGGAACCTAGGTGTCATATATAAGAACAGAGGATTAGGGAAAAGCAGTCATCACTGCCAGGTATCTACTAGAGAAACCTGATTTTGTGATCATGTGTCCACATAACTCTTAAGGAGGGTTTTTACATGTGTGACTGTGCATGAAACACCTCAGGCACGAACCGAAATATGAGCAGCACTAGGGATTAACATTAAAGGTCATACCTAAGAGCACTGCATCTTTACTTCCATATGTGGCTCAATTTGAAACTGATTTCTTTAGCTTGTAGAGGCTATTATATATTATTGTAACATTAGTTTCTATTGCTGACTGGCAAGAAAAAACTGTGATCTCTCACCACCAAGCCTGCACCGACAAAAATATTTATGTAGCAGCTTTCAATCAACGTTAAAGAAACGTTAAAATAAAGCAATTAAACAAAGTTCAACCTTTTAAGATAGCTAAACTAAATTTAAAGAAGAGATTGATAAGATAGCCTTGATTTAAAAATAATGTCGGAGTAGGGGATATAAGCTAGAAGTGACTGTGTGTGCGTGTGTGTTTTCTCCTCTTAAGGTACATGAAGTACCTGTATCCATTTGAGTGCGAGAGGAAAGGCCTCAGCTCCCCAGGTGAGCTTCAGGCCGCCATCGACAGCAACCGGCGCGAGGGTCGTCGTCCGAGCTACAGCAGCAGCCTCTTCCGCTTCTCTCCCTCTCCCAGCACAGCTCCCCACATCCTCTCGCCTCCCAAGATGCACCTTTCAGGTCTGGGGTTAGGGACCTCAGGAGCCCTCAATGGCCTGCAGGCCTCACCGGGACCCTCTCTGAAGAAAGGTGGGTGCTTTAAATGAGTGCAGAGGAATGAGGAGGCACAGAGAATGGCACAGACGGCGTGAATATAACATGTTTAACTACCTGAATCACGAATTTCTAGTTCTGCTATGACCTATATTTACTCTGCAGTCCTAATCAGGGAAAGCTTGAGCTACATATTCAAATCTCATATTTATATCTAATGAAGTCATTATGCGTGTTTGACGCAGGAAGTACCCTCATTATTTAAACTTAGTATGATTTATATTTTGAAAATTATCAGAAACTCAGAGGAGGGTAATATTTACACCACAAATAAAAAAGTGTGGAAAAATAGGATTAGAATATATATATTTTTAAACCTCTAAAACATACCTGCCCAGAAGCAAACAGCCTGCTTTAGGTATATGTACTGTACTCTACTGTATATGTATGTAGCAGTTTAAAATAGACGCTAAGAAACTCTTTTTCTCTTATAGACTAATGAAGATCATTTTAAACTGGGTAAATGTTTACTTAAAAGGCTGTAGCTTTCACTATATTGGTTATATGAGTGTTCCCGTTACAGATGTGTTGAGACTGTACTTATGGACAACTACTGCCCCCTGTCACAATTGACAGAAACTACATCTAGCCATAACGATGTACAAAGGCATGAATGGAAAAGTACTTACAGATAAAGTTGTAGTTTTGATATTTATAGTTTCAGTATACACATGATTACAAAGCATTTTAAAGACATCAGGTGCTGAGAGTAGATTATTATTTATTTTTTTCATCATAGCATCCTGTTCTTTTTTTGTCAAGTGTGTGCGCCATGTGTGTTTTGGCGGGAATGTTGGGATCAGAATATGTTACTACATGTGTTTATTGAGCACAGCGAGACTCCACTGTGTCTTGTCTCTCTCTCTCCGCATGCATGAGTGCGTGCATGTGTCTTTATGGTTTTTATATGACTTGTGAGTAAGTGCATGCCCCAATGTGAGTGTCGTCCTTCCAGGTGTTTTAGAGTCCATGTGTGAACCACTGGTGCCTCAGGCTGCTGAGAGCCCTCACCTTTACTACTCATTAATAACACGGTTCCCACGCCGGGGGACACTTTATGAACTTTGAAGCCTTCAGTCCACATCAGGAGGATCCTGTTGAATAACTGTCATTACCCTGCTGTCTGCTATCTGATGTCACCTTGACTTTGCTGGAATGTGACTCCGCCGTAGACCCCCACACAATCCACGTTGACTTGTGAAGTGCATTGTGCAATGTATTTTAGGGATGACTCATTTGATGGCTCCGTGTAGGATGGGTTTTCTGACCCAACGAGTGTCTGTGTAACTGTTTTTCTTGCTAAAGATCTGCTCTGTTTTGTCCTAAATGTGTTTTTTTAGATGGGGTTATAGGAACAAACAGGGGACCTTGGGAGGTTCACAGAGATTCATCTGCAGAATAAAGAATGCTTTCATTTTAATAGTATTTATACTAAATAGAGATAGTTCATTCATGTTTGTTCACTTCATTCCAAAAAAAATCCAGATAAATCTGTATTTTTTTGTGCTTTTTAAGTTGCTAATGAGGTCATATTGTAATAAAACATTTCTCTTGCTGATAGAAAAATTCAGTTTAATTTAATGTGAAGCGAGGTCGTCAAGTGACAAAGTAAAATACTTTGTTACCTTAGTTAAGAAGAAATTAATTAGTAATTATTTATATTTATATGCTTTTTACATTTTCGCAAAATTATCTGTGCTTTCTACCCCTTATATTTTAAAATAAGCCTCACCCAAAATCCTATACAGATAAATCATCAGACAAAAAAACAAAATCTGATCATGTGTAAATCTTGTTTCTGATGCAATCAATCCAGTAGAATTCTCTCATTCCATTGGCATAATATAGTTTTGGTGGTTTTCCTATATTTTTGTCAATTTATTTTTGTTTCAATTTACATTATTATAGATGCCCCATATAGATAAATCTCAAATAGATTAAAAAAAGTATATATATTATTATATATGGTTGCTTAATGTCTTTGCATTGTACTAAGCTTTTGTCCTTAATGGCATTTTCCTCCTTCCATTACTATTACTTTTATACTTTTACTTGTTCTTGGAAAACTTGAGCTGATACTTGAGTATTTTGCTTGACATCTCTGATGTGAAGACATATTCAGACTCTTTGACCAATGCATAATTAGATGCATGAAGCTAACTCTCCACTTCTTTCTTCCAGATGACCTGACCTCCATCATGGCAGGAAGGCCCTCCATGGCTTTGGCCCTGGGTCAGCAGCAGGCTGCAGGTTTGGCACGAGCCGCTACACTGGAGCAGCTGAGAGAAAAACTGGAGACCAGCGGCGGAGGGGAGGGTCCAGAAAGGAAGATGGCTCGCCTGGCTGAAGAGCAGCAGCGCCTGATGCAGCAGGCTTTTCAACACAACCTGCTGGCCATGGCTTCCCAAATGCCCATGAACCTGCGCTTAGGAGCCCCCGCCATCACCACCAGAGGTCTGGGTTTGACGAGTTTGTCAATATGATGTTAAAAGATAGTGGTAATGTTGCAAATTCATCTGTCAAAAGGGGAACTTAAGCAACTTGCCTGTGACAAGGTTTACCACATCTCATTTCAACATGACAGCAACTTTACAGGAACGTTACATACAAATATTCATAGTGTCATGGGGACTTGACAGAAAGATGTTAAAAGAGAGAGAGAATATTTAATTGCATCAAATATATTCAGACAAAAACCTTTTCTTTAACAATTGTTGTGTGTGTTTTCAGATGAGAAGCAGCAGGACATGTCTCTGAGCATCTCAACCAATGGAAATGCCAGCATCACTGTTTCAGTGGAGGTCAATGGCACAATCTATTCAGGTGTGTATGGGGAAGGGTTAATTAAATGCTGTGAATCCATTTCTTTCATTCAGCAGCAGCATGTGTAATATTATTTATAATATTTGCAAGTTCAGGAGTTTGTTGGCTATGGTCTACAGACCATCACCATCTTCTTTGTTCATGCTCTAAATGTATTAGCAGTTACCCAAGATATGAACATTCGTAGATATCGATGATGGATATGAACAATCACTGACTCCATAAATGTTCATAAATTGCTGTATCTATTTTGAACCACATGTCACATCTGACTAGTTCCTTTCTGTCATCTCCAACATTCATCTCCCTCATCTCACCCCGTTCTTGCACATGTCTCTGTGAGCATCTCAGTATGTCAGGCTTTGTAACTAGCTCTGAAACTAGCGAATAGAATTTTTCTATTTTTCTGTGCAAGTGGTAAGCTGGCTGTGAGCTGAATGAGTGTCTTTTCAGACAAAATAAAAAAAAAAATGACTTTTTGAAGCACTGTCAAAAATTCCACTGTCTTTATCAAATTGATAGGTTTTACTATGTTCTACTCTCTAATTATTATTAACAATTAGAAAAGATTATCAGAGGCACCCAGTGTGTTTATTAAAGTGATAAATAAACAGGGATTAGGGCTTTGCACATTTAACGATGGGGAGACATTACACAGGCTCTGTGCATTTACAGAAGTAGCTGGCAGATCTGCACTGCGCTGCAAACAAACCTGAAGACACACATACGCTCATGCACCACTTTCACTGCACACGCTCAAATGCAGTCTGAATGCAGCCTTACAGTACGAACAGTTCACTTACCGACAGCCTCTCGGAACCTGTTGTGTTCATAACTTGGGCACTCCCTGTATTCCAAAACGTTTAAAATAAATACAGATAAAGAATAATTCGATATTTCCCGTCCGCTTACAGGAACCCTGTTTGCCCAGAGGTCCGGCGGGCCCCTCGGACCTGCTGTGTCAGCTGCTGCCGCTGCTTCAGCCTCCTCTGCTGGAACCAGCTCCAGCTTTGGCTTCTCTGCACCCTTGGCCCAGACCCTCAGCCCCTCGTCCTCCTCTTCCTCCAAGGGTCCCGGCTCGGCTGATCCGGCTCCGAGCGGGTCGCCATAACTCAAGGCTGCGCTTTGTACCTGCTCCCCAGGCCTCTCTTCCACCGGGAGGCCCAGCATGAATATACAGTACAATGAGTAACCGATAAGATTAACAAACTGTTGCACAACAAATACCTCATCGACCCTGTCAACCTCTTGGCTGTCCAATCATGAACACAGAGCCCGAGAATATTATATGACGACACGTGCCCAAAACGCACAGCTATGCATTTTATTTGACATACAAACACACACACACACACACACACACACCAAAACACTGCAAACACACACACAAACAAAAGCATACACATACAAATACTACACATACAATCCTAATGTACATGCTTAACACAATCTAGTCGCAACTGAACTTGAAAAGATTTTATCTTAGGACATTTTGTTTGTTTGTTGCCATTTTGTTGTTTTTTTTTTTTGATTTTGTGTTTTAGAATGATTTTGTTTTTAGTTTCTTTTTTCTCTTTTTACATACCTCAAATCAAGTAACCTGCAGTTGTGTCTTTACCTCAGGAGCTGTAGTATATTTAACCTGAATCTACTTTATTTTTGTATTCCTTTTTTTTTTTTTTTTTTTGACCTAGCTGCAATCAGGAGAAGTCGGGTATGTCTCTCCAGTGGAACCTCGGGTACAGAGCAGCCACCTCGCAGAAACAGGCCTCCAACCCGGGCCGCTCAGGTTTCTTTTAACACGCTATAGCCTCTCGCTGAACTCAAGCTGGTGAATGATCAGATGCTGTGGATCAGCACATTTAAATACCTCATTTCATAACTCCGCCCTCAGGTCAGATCGTGTAAAGTCCATTAGAGTGGCTGGAAGGTTAAAAATGTACACAAAACCTCCCAATATGAACATGTCTCCCAACAAATTAGCAATGCGTGGGATTTTTTTTTTTATGTCTGGAGAACCACAGAAACTTCCAACTTCTCGCAGGCCTGCAAAAGCTGTTATTTTTTTTTTGTTTTTATTAAAGCAAGTAGCGCACAATGATAGTGGGGGAACAGCAACTCTAATCCACCTCCAGCAGGCCTTGCAGACGCTGACATCATTTTACCTCGCGGTTCCTATCTCTCTAACAGAGGGCTACACAAATCAGGTTTGAGTTCGTCGTCCTCTGTTTTGTTCCTCCAAGCCACAGCCGCAGGGTTGAATGTCGATCTCACAGGCAACACGTAGTCTCTCAGACCTCATACCGGCCTCTCTGCTCTGGAGGGCATCTCTCAGGAAGCAAACTGCAAGGAATCACTGTTAATTTAAAAGAAGAAAAAAGGATTCACGCCTGAAGAATGCACAAGTCGACATGACTGTTTCAAGAATACCTCATCAGACTCTCTCAAAAGGAGAGCTACACTACATACCTCATATGGCTGCAAAGCCATCGAGACTTTACACCTGAACCCGTGACGGAAATCCCACCTTTTTACTGAAACTAACAAGAAACGTACTGACACACTGCTGGTAGGGATTTTGGGGACAAACAGAACTGGGATGGGCTTTCTATCTCTCTCCTGCATTTACTTGTAGAACTTGTTTTATGCTTGCTTCTGTTTTCTTCTTCTTTTTTTCTTTTTGAGATGTTGTCTGAAAAGAGTGATATATCTGCATTTTTTTTCAGGGAAGATTATAAGACACTGACACTTGTATTTGTAGATCATTAACAAAATTCAAGGTCACAAAGGTAAAACAACAACAACAAAAAAAACGCTTTAAAAAAAAACGACCATGTAAACCTTAAATTTGACTGCGAAACACGTAAAAAAAAAAAAAAAAAAAAGACGCAGTTAATGTCTTCTTTCATGACAGCAGTGAAATGATATGCATATGTACAATCATATGACCAGTGTTTCAACACCTCGAGCCTCTGGTCCACGTTAGCCTCTGGTTATTGCACAGCTAGATACCAAAGACTAGCCCAGTCGCTCCTCTTTGAAGGATCCTTGTACAATCCTGCCCACACCAGCAGGTGGCGCAGTGGGTGGCAACTAAAATGTTACAGCTCATCTCATTTAATCTGATGATTGAGTTTTTTTTTATTATCTTGAATCAGAAGGTAAATTCACTTGTTTCAGCAAATAAGTGGGAAATCTCTTTCAGTGAATTTTTTTTTTTTTTTGGTATTTTTTGCTTGATTCAAGAAAAAAAACTGGATTTAAAGACACATTATTACATGTCACGTCTAGATTGACATTCTTTAAAGGCTATTAGCATATATATTTAAATCAAGAGCAGTAGCATTAGCTGCTGTGGAATTCGTGAGGACTCTAATTAAATCATAAACTCTCCACCCACTGTGGACGTAAACCACCTCAGTCAGTGTGGAGAGAGGCTAACAACTCCAGCCCTTGTATTAAAAAAAAACTTTAAAAAAAAACCTACTTTCTAATAATCCAGAAACAGATGGATTATACCCCCATTCAGGTATTTTTCTCCCTTTTTAAAGTAAAAGTTTTAGCATTTTTGAAATACCACAAAAAGAATTTTCTAGCTTTATCTGTGTTGAATGTGAGGCATTTTAACTGTTTAGAGACCTCTTAAAGCCCAGTGTGATCTGAGTTGGGCAGCTTTGTTGCTTTTAGTAGACCGTATTTTTTAGCCATTACGTGTCAGGTGTTTGCAGACGTTTTTGCGGTGGCAGATCACAGTTGAGGGGTCGGAGGACCGTTTGGGGACGGCGCCCGTCAAGTCTTCCGGACGTACCCTTCAGCGCCCTGTATGACACATAACTGTATTTTATAAACGTGAGAATCGTAGTTGCCGCCTTAAAGTAGTTGCTGGCAAGATCCGGCCAGCGCGAGTTCCACTGCTCGTCTGGCTCGGAATTGTCTCTCTCTCTTTCTTCAAGCTTAA
Organism: Lepturacanthus savala; assembly: GCA_030544235.1. Taxonomy (NCBI): domain Eukaryota; kingdom Metazoa; phylum Chordata; class Actinopteri; order Scombriformes; family Trichiuridae; genus Lepturacanthus; species Lepturacanthus savala. Next base: position 8,475,824 of record CM060462.1, on the reverse strand, counting down.
TCCTTTGGAGAGTAATCACTTTTTTTGGGGGGGAAACAATTCAATCCGATGTTAAAGACACCAGATTGTTGTGTTAACAACAGAGTTTTGCTATTTATTTGTTCTGATTCTTTTTTTTTTCTTTTTTTTTTTCCTGGTGGACCTTTTTAGTAACTTTTAAGCTTGATCATTTAGGCTCTGTTACTTAAACATTTTCTTGTTTTTAAGTCCAAGCTTTCTGTTTTATCTGCTTAGTCTAAGCAATGACTGTTTTATAGTGTAGCTTCACTGCCTTTGTATGCACGTGTGTGTGTGTGTGTGTGTGACAGTGAGCATGAGCAAGTTCAGTATATATACCCAGTGCAGTGTAGTGTCTTACCTAAACACAGTAATACCAGGAACCTGCAGGTGGCGCCACTGCCAGGTCTAATATATCATAGTGAGGAGGAGGAGAAGCCTTGTGTTGCAGCCCATACACATACAGTACATTTGATAGCTCAGGCATAATGAGGGTTGATAATTCGTTTTTTGTTGTTGTTGTTGTTGTTCTTGATTAAAGGGGGAACATTTCCAATGTCGACCTCCTTCACATTCATACAGTTCCAGTGGAGTGGAAAGTGTTGAGGGTTGGTCACTCACTTCTTCTCTCTGGTCTCTGGGCTACGAACTCGCAACCATGAACCTCCAGCCTCCCACAATCTGACTTGCTGTGTGTTTTGAGTATAAATGGTGTGTGTGTGTGCGTGTGTGTGTCTATTAGAGACCCCCCCCCTACCTCGTCATACCACAATACCTCAGGGCAGTGGGCTGTAGTCACTGTTGCGTTGGATGTTGAAGCTACATTGAGAGACGAGTACTGACGGAAGCGGCGGCCGCTCGGCCGCGGCTGAATGCCCCTTAAGACTGACTTTGGTTTTGGGTGTTGCATTTTGGATTTTCGTCGTCAGTAACTGCAGGCAAGGTCTCGTCACTCAGGAAGCTGTGAAGTTGGGAGTCTGCAGAAGCTTTTTTGTCTCTCAGATGATTTTGGAGTTAATTCAGTTTTAAATTGTTTAAAAAAAAAAACACAAAAAAAAACTAACCTGATCTGTGTAAAAACAGGCGCATATGCAAGTGGTTATCGAATACCTCATTTATCAATTTTATGTTGTTGTTTTTTGGCTTGTACAATGCTCCGTATATTAATTGAACTGTGGGGTTTGTGCATATTTTTGTACTGTTGTTGTTGTTATTATTATTATTATTATTATTATTATGGACGTGATAATAATGATATTACTTATATTATAGTTTTCTCTTTGATTAAAGCAAACAAAAAATAGGACAAAACACATGAATGCTTGTAAAAACTGGTTTGTGCTGATTGTATTTAAGAGGAGCACTTTTCCAAAGTGGTTTTCACACATTCAGTTTTGTTCATATTAGTAATATAAAGATATGGTTCTCAGGGCTTTAAACTTGTATGTCATGATAAAGTTTTACTTTATATCTTATTCCGTGTGTGTGTTTTTACTTACTACAGAAACTGTGTTCAGACATGCATCTTCTGTTTTTTATCTATTTATTTCACCTGCAGCACCAGCTTGGTTCAGTTCCGGTTCCAGTGATCAAACAAGTTACAACTTCCACTTTTTACTTGCATCCTGTGCTATCACAATCATGTGCTGTCACACATCAGTTCAGCAAGTTCCCGAACAAGAAGCACACCCCAAGTTTCGATTACTGAAATTTGTCCCTTTTGGTTCTTCCACATGTGCAGGAAGTACTGATATTTAAATGTGATCAGTGACATTAACCAGGGTTTTTTATGAAATCTTTCCCCACTTCAAATCAACGTGTGGCTTCATCACTTTCAGGAATTGACATGATTTAAATTAATTAAAGTGTGTCAGCTCCTTAGATCTCCAAGATAGACAACAGGTTTTGTTGTAGCAAGTTGCATCAAGTATAAATTGGTGTATGTAGTGTGTTGGAATCAATTACCAACTATTGATGTAATCAGGTTTGAAGAAGTGAAGTAGTAGAATATTAAATAACTTTAAACTGCACAGATGTAGAAGAATGAAGAGAAATGAACATGCACAAATACTTGGTGTAATGATCTTTTTTTTACTTAAATACATTCAGCAGTGTAAATATATGTACAGATTAAAAGTGTAGAATCAGGGATGATACAACCAGTTTAATACCGGATACAATTAGCAATACTGATACTATCTGTAATAAACATTTACATCTGTTTAAAAAGTACATGGAATAGCCAATACATGTGAATATCACCAGGATCTGAGACACGGATGCACTGGAACCTGAGCAAATTCAGCCATCTGCATGTTTAGATGTTCCGGTTAATTCATTTCATATATCAGAAATTGATTCTGTTTTTTTCCCTCATTTTTCCCCTTGACCTTTTTCCCTGAAGCACGTTCTGGGTTATAGATCATCATACAGGAACTTTGACTCATTATTGAACCCAAACCAATATGTAGAAGAGAAACTGCACTATTTTTACATTTCACAGTCTGTAACAGGTTTTCGGGAAGTATAACTATTTATATGACAAAGTCTCGGGTAATGAAATCAGATGGCATTCAAAAAAAGTTCTTCATACATCACATGGGTGAGTTGGATGATGGAGCCTTTAAACGTATGCATAAAACATTGAAAGCAACAAAGAGCAAAACAGATTTGACAAACAAAAATAAAAAAATAAGCTAATAAAGAATATATTTAACTTAAACATTAAATCTAACACACTCATCAAATACTTATAAAGTGCTCTCTGAAAGCAAAGGAGAGAAATGATCAGATAACGTTTAATCGATAACCCATGACACAAAGGCCCATGACCGCGTTCCTCCAGTTCAGACACTACACTGACTATATATTAAAACAGGATGTCTCAACTTTGCTCACATCATTTCAGTGTGAAGTTGCTATCTTGAACTCAACATCCTTGACGAAGTGAAAGCGGCTCAAAGTGCATTCAGTCTGAGTGACATTTGAGGTAGTACTTGACATGAAAAGGGAAATTGCAGAAACACATTTATATCTATTATTTTCTATTATTAAAGTAAAATTTCTAATAATAATATGCATGTCAACATGGTGGAACAGTAGGTAGCACTGTTGCCTCATAGAAAGAAAGGTCACAGGCTCAAGACCTTGGTCTGGGACCTTTCTGTGTGGAGTTTGCATGTTCTCCCTGTGTCTGTGTTCTCCGGCCTCCTCCCACAGTCCAAAAACGTGCTGAGGTTGATTGGAGAAGCTAAATATGTGAGTGTGTGAGTGAATGTTGTCTGTGCCCCATGATCTGGTGACTGGGGTGTATCCCTGCCTCTCACCTGTAATACGCTGGGATTGGCTCCAGCAGACCCCCATGACCGTATCGAGGAATAAGCAGGTATAGGAAATGACTGACTGACTGATGTCAAGGAGACAATCTTATCTTTTGAATTCGTTCCTTGCATTCACCTTCTCTGACTGTGCACAGAATAAATGAGACTCAAACTACACCTGGCTACTCCCGTTTAAGGCTTTCATCAACAGCATAAAATCTGACGAAGTGAAAAAAGGTATTAGTTTCTGCAGCTGAAGGTGCAGACGCCGAGTGCATTGAATAGACAAAGGCTTTATGCCGAGATGCTGCGACCAATTTCTGTTGCAGAGCAATGAAACCGAAAGCAGAAGTGTCTGCTTTTACATTCTATTTTGAACCCCCCGCGCCCCCTCCCACCACCTCAGGGCGGCTTTCACAACTAATCATGTCTGACATTTTTTTTTTTTAGTTGAAATCTTCATCATTTACTATTGGATTTTTTTGTTAATTAAAAAGGGTTATTCTTATTAATCACAGTTAATTTAAATGAACTGTAACAAAATAATTTAGTTATAAGGTATGAATATTATCATCTGTCCCTGGAATCACATAATATTTCTTCATGACCAGCAGGACACACCCATGATCAGCGCCATCATCACACAGATCCACATCAGTGGGCGCGGTGCTCGTCCCGCCGCCCCGTTCCCCAGCTTCAGGTGCTGCTCCACCAGGACTCTGCGGTAACCCAGCTCCTCTGACACACACGTGTACTTCCCCTCCTGATCAGGACCCATGCTGTCGATGAGAAGAAGGCACTGCTGATCCCTCTGACTGCACTGCACCGGTGGTCTGTCGTCATGGTACCAGAAGTACTGGGCGTGATGGGACTTCACCGGGCACTGGAGGAAATACTTAGATCGGGGGGGAATTTTAATGCCGCCCCCAGTCTTTTCTAGGAGAAAAAAACAAAACAAGAAAAACACTCAGCATGATCATACTTGAAGGTGGATTAAATGTGCTTGATATATTGACATGAAGCAAACATGGAAAGTTGTTTGTCAGGTGTTAACTGGAAAGGTGGAGGAGGACATTCTGTATGACATGGAGGAGGTGATTCAGGTTGTAGCTCGCTCTGTTCATTTATCTATTTCATTGTTACGCAACTGAAAAATGCTAGTTAAGATCAGATAAAAAATTTATTTACAGATTTAAAAGAAAGAGACAAAAACAACTATTAAGACACTGTAAAGCTCTGTGGAGCTGAGAGAAGCTGCAGCTGATAATTTCCTTGTATTTTGCTGTCAGTGATAAACAGGACACGATGAAAAACAGCTGATCAGAGAAGCTTTAAAAACAGTTTCCGTGAACATAGAGTGAAACGTGATAAGTTTGGTCACTGTGGGATCAGACTCAGGCAGCTTGACCACAAGAGCGAGATAGATATCACGCACTGCGCTCGCCTGTGTCATGTGAAGCAAGTTTTAAAACTGATAAAGAGTTGAACTTTTCTCATCAGTCACATGGCAGGTGGTCTGCATTTCAGCAGAATGTAATGATGGCTCAGAAACATATGATGCTGGGCCCGCAGTGAAGCATTTATAAGCAGCCTGATGACATCATTCTGTTCTTATACGTGGTGATGGGAAATTCTAGTTGCTCCGCTTTTAATTCATCCCCCGAAGGAGCTGTGGGCAGCAGCGGTGTCATTTTTGCTGTCTCTGGTATGACCCGACCACGGACTGAACCCCCAAACTCCCAGTTCCAGGGCCGACACTCCACCACTGATCATGCAAATAAGCAAACAGCTGCCATACAGCTGCACAGCCTCACTGCACCCACTGTGCTATCAAGCAGTAACCTATGTAAAGTTACATGCTATCTACTTCTACTTGCTGCTGTATTTGCATGGCGTATTTCTTTATTATCAATGCTAACCCAACGCAGGCCAGCACTGCTGCATTGTATTGAATATAGAGAAAACTCACATTATTTAATTGCGACTGTAGACTGATTTAATATGAAATAACTGAGATATATTGTTGAAATTGTACTTTTCTCTTCTATTTTTGTAAATTTGAAGGTTAATTAATAGTGTAAAGGTTTGTAATGTGTTTCTTTATATGAAAAGGAGGGGAGACATTTGTAGTTGTTATTTATACTGGCCCTATTGAGATCGAATTGTGCTGAATGTGGCCCATGAACTAAATCGAGCTGGTGTAGAATGAACGTACCCAGCTGTTATTAAAATAGGTAACCTGCTAACTGCAGTTTCAGATCTGAAGCGCCAACTGTCTCTGTTATATAGATGATCACACCTACAATTTACAAGGTCTAAAAAAAAAATCAGCCTGGGCTTTTCATGCAGTAAACTTCTCTCCACATACCTTTGCGAGGGGGATGAGAGCAGTCCTCATCCACAGGCTGTATTGTGCCCCTGTGAGGGAATGATGAACCTGAGTTAGAAAGGTCAGTGACATGACACACATAGTGGGAGTTAAAACTCACCACCCTCAAGAAAATAAAATATAATAAAACACACAATGTCAACCCATTAAGTGCATTTGAGATTCATATTCATGTAGAATTGACATGACACTGGACTTTACTGGCAACAACAATGAAATTAACATGCACTGTGAACACTGTTTTATTTTGAAAGTCTAACTCTCCTCTCGTTTCCGGTCACTTGCCCTTCCTCATGTGTCACCAGTCTGATCGTCTTCCCTGATTCCTGATTGCGTCCACCTGTTCCCAATTTCCCTCCATGTGTATTTGTACTCTGTGTCTCTTCTTGTCTTTTGCAGCCTTTACCTCGTCTTCAAGTGTTTTTTTGTTGTAAGTTTCATAGTCTTTTCAGTTTCAGCTACGTGAGGGGTTGTAGCCTTTTTGTCCTGCAGGATTGGGTTTGTTTTATTGTTTTCTGGTATTTTTTCATACCTTGGTATAATTTTTTGTTTCTTAGAGTATTTGGATGATTTATTCCCAGGTAGTCAGAGTGTTTTCCTCCTCCTAGTTTTCTTTGTAATTTTCACAGCACCTGTTTGCTGCAGCTTGGGGAAAAATAAAGTGCCTGAACCTGATTTCTGCATCTGAGTCCTCCGTTCATTCTGGGCCTGACAGAACATGTAACACAGTATACAAGTACTGATGGGGAAAAAAGTTAATGACATAATTCAGGAAAATCTATTTTGAGGTTTGCCTTCTGGCCACTGGTGTGTGAATTATAAAACAACATATCGCTTTAGGTAATATCTATAGAGGATATTTTAGGAATCTAAAAAAGGTAACTGAAACTGAATGGGTTTTAATATTTGCAGTACTCGACTCTACACTACTTACATTTCTGTGTAATAGACAATAAGGTTGATTTTCACACCCATGCCAGAAAAGGCTGTAAAAACTATTACTCAGAGCAAGGAGTGAGGAGACAATGATCATCTTGAAATATTAAACCGTTACGAAGTTAATCAGCTGTCGAGATGACTCAATAAGTCCTGAGATGACTCAATAAGTCCTGAGATGACTCAATAAGTCCTGAGATGACTCAATAAGTCCTTAGAAGGATAAAAAGGAAGTCTTGTGAAAGAGTCTGTGAGGGTTATGTCAACTGACTTCTGTTTGACTGCCAAAACTAACAAACACATCATTTAATTATTTATTTTATATCATGCCTTAAGCATTTTGTGTTTTGCTTTCGTGATATGATTTTGTGTCACGTAAACTGTCGGAAAGCGGAGGAATCATATAATGAACAGTCATTTGTTTTAGGAAACTCCCTGTGGATGGGGTGTGTATTTTTACACATCCCACTCGCTATGAACAGCCATTCAAATCATCTTGTTGGGAATTTCAAAAATAAAAGCCAGGAAACAGGCCCAATAAGGAAGTGAAGTGCTGAAATGTCCTGGTAACATGAATTATCATCAGCCAGAACAGGTTGAAGTCACTGCACATTACACCAGCAGGCTGATGACATGTGCCTGATAAATAATCACGCTGAAACACCGTGCCACAAAAGGGAGTCATGGGGTGTGTTTGTGTGTGGGTGTATGTGTGTGTGTGTATGAAGCAATGCCTTTATCTTTTTAATTTGAATTGCACAAGGATAAACAAGTGAGGACTCGGTGCACTATCTTACTGATCGATATTTCATGGTCGTAAAAGCTCCAAGAAACTCGATACCAAAGAGAGATGCTGCTTTAAATGTTTTTTTAAAGAAGGGCCTTTGCAACGCCAACATGTGCAAACGAGACTAGCAAATCACCATTTGCTCTTATGGTTACGCTCAGCAACAATTTCAAACGCATATAATTTGGTTAGAAACAGTGAAAGCTTTGTTCGCAAACTCCATCGAGGCATTTTTGGTGCGGGTGTTACAATGCTGCAAACTGAGGAATGTATGTTTGGCTATTTAACGTGACGGTGTCCGGGTGGAGATCAATGCAGATCACTTACTGCGTTACAGGGCTGCATGTCAGGTCAGTATGATTCCATCTGCAGTACGGGTCTTTAGCTAGGCCACATTCCAGACAGGTGTCTCCGTACTGGTCACAGTTCTCCACGTCCACTTGGACCACTTCACTTGCAGAGCTCACATACAGCTTCCTCTGTAAAATACACACACAGTTATTGAGCTGGGAAAAAAAAACTAAAAAAAATGATAATATTCTAGAAAATGTTAGCCCTTTCAAGAAACATGACTCATAGCCCACAATTGGAATGTGAATGGGGGGGGGGGGTATCTATTACTCACAGAGGAGGGCTGGAGGGAGATAGCGAGGATGTGGGCTCTGTGGTTGAAAGGTCGGTACTCAGCGATGACAAAGGCATGACTTTTATTCTGCGTCACCTTGTGAACTGCTCCATTCTCTGTTTAAAGGGGGAAAAAGTGAATGGCTAAATGTTCCTGAAAGCTGTCTAAACACACCAAGACCATCCCATTCATGTCTCATACTTGGCCTACTTTCATATTCCTCCTCAAATGACAACGCAAAGAATGGTCCTTAAGAAACGCTCTTAAATCTTTCATCCAGCTTTTGGTTAACAAGTCGACATTTTGGCTACTTAGATTGTGCCAGTTTGCACAGCGTTATATAACAGGCTTGAATGAGCATTTACTTTTGGCTATAGGCTATATTTACTGTAGGTTGTCATAATATGTAGAGTTGGAGAAACATTCATTTGACAAAAAAAAAATGAGCCTGGTACTTTAGGATTATGACTCCTCCCGTTAATAGGGCCCATATCGTGCACTTTTTCTGGGTTTTATTTGAAGATTTCATACCCCTAACATGATATATTTGAAGTACAAAAATCAGTGTAGCTTTACAGAGCTATCACCTCTCTGTAGCTCCAGAAAGCAACAGGTTGTTTGTTTCTTTTTTTGGTCTTTTTTTTTGGTTTTTGGACCGCCGCATGACATCACAAAGTCCAGGAAGTACAAATGAGCCTTTAAACGGTAACTTCCTTGTAACCAGGCTGGGCACATTTCTCTGTTTTTCTGATTTTTTTAGATGCCCGGGGCAGTTTTGCTGCTAGATATTATCTAGTGTGTCAGTAAAGTGTGATGAATTGTTCACGCTGTGTGAGATAACCAATATTTATCCATGTAGTTACCGTTTCCTGAAGTTCTCCATGTAGTTGTGTACTTAATATCAACCAAGCAGAAAAGGTTTGAACAGTTGAATGCAGCTTTGGCTGTCTGGACCTCAACCAGATGTAACAGCAGCGTAAATAAAGGCTTCTCTTTCCTTACTGAAATAAGATGGATGTTTAAGAGGCCAAATAAAGGTAAATATCACCCACAGGAAAGAATGGTGCTCAGTCCAAACCAACCACTACATGTCTTCTGTTGAAATCCTGACAGGAAGCAATTGTTTTAACAACTGACTGAGTCACATCCCACACCTACAACACGCCTTAGAAGGTTTGTAAATCTACGTCCGTGGGGCATTTTTTTTCCTATCGACTAATGTGTATTGCTTCTCCCTGCATTGTTTCAGGATTATTAGTCAACTACTCACTCAGTGACAGAAAGAGCACCGGATACTGATTGTTCCTCTCTTGCGGCAAACCGTCAACATAGATGTGCGTGTAGCTGTGGTGATTAACGAGAATCGGGCCAGAGTTTTCCACAGGCCGGACATAATCCTCCACCTCTGAAGTCTGCTTGATCATGTTCATGTCTTCAACCGAAAACTTAGTGCTGTCTGGAACACACTGAAGAAAAAGCCTGGTTTTGGTTGCAACATCCTTTCATATCAGACAGAATCATCTCTCTTAAAACAGCCCCCCCCCTAATATCATGAGAGAAACAACATCCATATTGAACGTGTTTACTTTCTACACTGAATTGTCACCATCATTATTCCTTTGAACTTGAAAGACCACCAAAGCCACAGAGTAGATCATGAAGTGCAACCTCTGTTACAAGCGGATGTTGAGCTTTAACCTTATAAGCTGATGCAGAAACCTGCCTATCAGGGTTATTTCTGAACTAAGTTGAGCAGGAAGTGGCACATAGTAGCATTATGGAACTGTGAGGCATTCATTTTATTTGATGTTATGGCATCTGATCCCTGTTTTTATGATTATGTGTTTTTGTTAATGTTTATTATAATTTAATAAAATAATAATCTAATAAAAGACATCAAATAGAAAAATAAATGTAGCAGAAAAGATGCATGTAACACCTTTTGGTGCAGTTTTAAAATGCAAGATAGTAATTTTTATTGTGTGGCATTATATAACAGTCTTGAGTGACCAGTGGGGAAATTTGTTATAAGCTATAATCGCTGTAGGTTGTTATAATACTTACAGTACCAGTTAAATGCTTGGACATATGAACTGTAAGGCATTCATTTTATTTGACATCATGGCATCTGATCCTCATGTTTTTTATGTTTATGATCAATATTACTATCTAATACAAGATATAGAAAATAGTTGAAAATATAGTGCCAAAATCTGGAATTCTTACATTCAACACTTAGCATTTTTAGGTCATCTTATGCTATATTTTTTATAACTTGGTTATGACTTTAAGGCTAAAACAGATTATTTTGTAATTATTTTTAATATATTTTGTGAAGACATAGTGAGAAACACACCTACATTTTCACTTTTTGTATATTTAAGTATTAGGACTAGTAAGACTAGTAAACTCAAATGACACTTACCCTCCTAGTCCTCATATGGTTGACGGGGCTGGAGCCTTTGAATTGGGAATTTGTGAAGACATTGTCAATGTCTTTTATCGTGTAGATGCACACCGCGCTCATACCCCTGTAGAGAGACAGAGGTCAGCAGGTCTGGACTGGACCATCTGCAGCAGCAACAACAACAAGCTCTGAGGTCAGCAAAGATTTTATCCATGCTGTTATAGAAAACAGTGGAGAAAAAAAAGGCTGAACAGGCAAAGTTCAGAGGGAGTAACAGAATTCTTTGTCCAAAAATAAACTCTAAGAGACAGCAAACACGAGAGAAGAAGAGAGAGAGAAGCACTGAAAACTTCAAATTGTAAG